>JAWQUT010000049.1:1077238-1095549 GCA_033807755.1 Ellobium chinense | reverse complement strand
AGGGAGAGAGAAGAGGGCAGGAGGTATACCAAAATACCAAGCTTGGGAACCCCTGATCTAATTTTGACTGGCTTACAGCCTTGCAATAAAGGTGCAAAACAGCTATGGATCCTGGATTCCGGAGTCGTGCTGAACCCATTCTAACCATACATACTATCTGACCTTCTTACTCTATCGGGTGTGAACTCTCAGCCATTTTTTTTTTCTTTCAAATTTATAAGACATACATTCTGGCTGTCCTTCTGCGTGCTTGTGCCATTCACTAGGAAAACCCCGTCCCGTCAAGGGTAAGTCGATGTTACAGTTAGGCTGAACTCTCACTTGCAAGGGCAGAGAACTATCGAATGCTCACTTATCGAATCGATCTTATCACCAATACCTCTGATGTGGTGAGCTTGAATGAAATAGCCTACTCACACGCAACGCTGTCGCGGGGATTACAACACCATCACTCCAACCTAGTACGCAGGTAGGCCATAACATTCCTATTTTGCCATTCCCACGGCACCCTCACTCTCCGAGCCTACAAACTTAGTTGCCTAAGTTGCGTGTTCAGTAAGTGATGCCGCTCAGGAGCTGGTGCTCTAGCCTACAGGCAAGAGGACAATAAATATAAAATAATAAGGCCAGTCTCTGTGCTCGACCTGAGCAAAATAAGGTCAGCATAACACTTTATAACAGCCTAGCGCAGCGGTAATCGTTTACGCGTGTGTTAAACCTTATTTTCATGTCCGGAAATAGCATAAGATTAAGTATCGTCCGATGTAAAGTACATGAGAGGTGAGTTAGACTAGCTGACCAGTAATGACCAGCCGAACAAATCGAGTATTCTTTCGGTGAACTGTTATGGGTCGGTGCGTAATTGGTCTTTAGGTCAGTTTAGTCCAGATTTGTTTAGAACTTAAGAACCGGAATTTAGTAGCAAGGTGAATAGGTTATGATAGGCTAGGCCTAGAATATTCCTGTCCTACAGGCCAGGGTGGATAAAAGCTGCAATGTGTTGAACGGTGAACTGCCAAGCTGGGCTAGCAAATTTCCTTCGCATGTTGCATTAGTGATAAACGCCAAGAGGCCGTGGAAGAGAGGCGGTTTATTCAATTTAATGAGGTATATGGGTTGTGTACAAGTGTATTCATTATGTATGCGCAACAAAGTGTGGAAATTGTTACTGCAGAGTGTAACAGCTTTAGATATGTCAAATATTTTTCAGGGTGAAATATTCAATGTCTATCTAGACATCTTTCTATCATTGTGTGTTTTCCTTTTTATATCCTATTATATTTGTGTGGGTTTTGAGGTTAGTAGGCTACAGTCTAGGTAAGTATAGACTATAGGCTACCAGTACATGGAATTTTAGTAGGCCCAAGGTTCTGTATATAACTTTGATAATAGTATAAAATTTGGCATATCAAATATAAATACTGTAAACTTTCTAAATATTTAGCTGCTCATTATGCAGACAGAAGGCAAAGATATGAGCAGCTACCTTGTGTGTTACATTGAAAACCTTCTAACTCTCACAGATTATTTTTTTTCCTGAAGCATAACTTCACTCACTCACTCAGCTTAGAATTGGTGAACACTTTTTATGTTTTCATCATTTTGAAGATATCTTGAGTAGTCGGAAAGTGCATTAATGACATTAAGATTCATGTGTTAACCCTAACACATCAATTAACACCTGACGGCCACCAACAGATTTGGACAGCAGTTGCTTTAAGAAAATAGTGTATTTATTGAGGTTATTAGTCTTTGTGGTTGTAAGAGTTCAACTCCACTTGCAAGCTGAGGGAATCAGCAGTGATTCAGTTTATTAATAAGCATATCACTATATTGTGTTGCAGTGACGATTTTCATCTCTTTATAATGTTTGTAGTAGTATAATCTCATGAAACATTTTCAAATTTCACACTTCATTGTTAATTGCAATTTTTTCCAAGATCTCGAGGAGTAGCCATTAAGTGGAGTCATTTGTGTTTGTTCATCATACTTCCTCTGGAAAGAATTAGTGTTGCCTCAGCCAGACTTACATACCTAAGTAAACTTTTACTCTCTCATACTTCAACAGGTGGCGTTGAATGTGATTGTGGACTGCGCTCTCAAATCATCTAGCAAGATGTTGTGTGTCAGAGGAGGTGCCTCCAGGATGGGCTGTGTCTTCCTGCAGATCACTCGCTGTTACCAGACTGCCTCATCATCTCCCCTGAATGCGTTTGAGAAACTCCGTCTGTCCTCCCATAAAGTGATGGGATTTAGACATCAAGCTTTAAATGCACCTCTGTTTTTAACATTGAATCACCAGCTATCGCTTTCTTCGAGGAGGTCTTATAAGAGTCTTCCAGACACGAAAGAGAAAAACATGGATTTGAAATTGGAAGCTGTGGATATTTTTACAACTGCCATCCGTTCAGTGCGCCCAAAGGCCATGATTGAAAACTTTCTGGAGTACGACGAAACCACATCAACATTGAAAGTTCAAGACAAGGTCTACCATCTGAACAGAAATGTGTTTGTGGTTGGATTTGGTAAAGCGGTGCTAGGCATGGCGCGAGTGGTTGAAGATATGCTCGGCAAACATATGGTTACAGGAATCATCAGCATTCCAAAAGGGCTCCAAGAAGAGATGAGGCAGGCTCAAAATAAGTGAGTTTCTTTCATCTTCACTACAGGGTCACTACTTGATAAGACATCATTGTGGAAATTTCCAGGAATTGAACCCATAACCTTTAGATTTTAAAGAGTCCACTGTTGCAATCATTCAGCCACACTGCTATATCTAAAATTTGCAAATATATTGGTGCATAATTGTTCCCTCCATTTAATTGCAACTTTTCTTTTAGGGGCATCAGCCTATGTAGAGTTGATTACTATACATAATATTGTAAGGGGAGTTCCTTTAGTTCTGAAGTGACTGAGCTGCATGAGCTATGGAAGTACTGGGCATATTGGGACCTCACATTATGTTTGAATTCCAGGAATTCAATCCATTACGTGCTTTGAAGTTCTGATGAATAAACAGATTCATAGAAGTAATTCAGAATGCATTCTCAGTATTTTGTAGACTTCAAGTGGATATGATGTTGTTGTATTTTTTTTTTTCCTCATTTCTAGGTCAATGCTGTTGGCGGAGAAATCAAAGATTAGTGTCTATGAAGGAGCGTTAAACAATGAAGTGGATGACCATGCATATGAAGCGGCCAAATCTATTCACAGTCTGGTCTCTAAGCTAGAAAAAAAAGATCTGCTTATTGTGCTCTGTTCAGGTAATTTAGTCTAATGGCCATGTTGGCATTTTATATACTGATGTCATGATTATTGATTGTGGTTGTGGTTGTCATAATAGTGTTAATGGTTGATGACTCAGCTGTGATGGTGGCAGAGGATTTGTGGATATGAAATAGTCTGCTGCTTGAGATAGCAGTAATAATTGTGTTCTTAAAATTGTAGTAAAATGTACTGGAGTTAAAGAATTTCTTAATGCTGTATGATACAACATCACAAGAGTCTTTTACATGGAAAACATGTGTCTGGTTATATTTTCCACTACAAAATGGTGCTCTGATCTCAATCTGGTAAACTGCTATCTTAAATCTTATTGAAGTGGTCTTTTTTTTCTTGAGGATCTTGTTTTTTGTGAAAAGTTGGAAATGGTTTTTCATGAGGATTTTTATTAACCCTGCATGAACAGAAGTCTAGAGTGATAGAGATTGATGTTTTGTTGCCAAACTGGCAACCCTGTGTTGTAATGATAGAAAAAAGGAATGATCACCGAAGTTCAAATGATGAGGAGAAATAACATGAAGTCACCACACTTGTGTTTCATCAGCATTTTAAGCCCCTGTACAAATTATGTATTAGCAGTAAGCCCTTAGAAAAATTTGGAACTTTCTTTTGCAGAAAGTAATTTTCTAAAGCCATGCTCAATTGGTAAAATTTACAAAAATTAGATCCTTGTGAACAAAAGGCTCTTCTAAGTATAATGCTTTTTAAGTGGTCTCAACCCTGAAATGCTTGGCTAGTAGACTTGTTATAGCTGCTTGTAAGGACCTCCTGCAGTATGTTTGCTATTATGAAAAGAAATCGGATACTTTACGATGTTGCCATATGCCCTTCCCCACTCTTTTGTTAGTACTGATTTCATACTGCAAATTTCATACTCTGCTCAGTAGTAAGTTTTCCATGAGGAATCGATAATGTGTGAAATGTTACGATCCTGTGAAGACAGGCTCAATCCATTTCGTTTCCCAATAATTTTAATAGCATTCATTAGCACCATCATGTCATGTCTGTCAGCGTATTGTGTCTTAAAATGTTGGAATTTGTTGAAAATGTTGGCTATAGGTACATGTCAATCTACAGTAGAACCTGATATATAAAATATGCTTTGGGTGTCAGTGTATGGTAAAATCTGGACATAAAGTATGCCTTGGTGCTTGAAAAAAACTATAAAGCTTGAGGGTTTAGTAAGGATCAAGGTCCACATGAATAATAGAATGATAGAGTAATAATGAATCCATGTGTATGAAATTCATACTTAATGATGTTCATTATTATGGTACTTAATATTAAGTTTCCACTGGATGTTGGCAGATGCAGAAGCAGTGTTTCGTTCTCAGATCGGTGCTATCATAAGAGACAGCAGAAGCATTAATTACGTAACTGACTGACATTTATATTGATATACATGGGCATGGGCATATAGTTATTAACATACTCTATGTATGCTTCATGCCCTGTCTGAGGTTTAGGCTGCCAACAATGGCTCGCCATGTGTCTTTGTCCTGTGCCAGTTTCCCAGGCTGTCCTAAGGGGTAACCCAGATTCATGTTGGTGACCTCTACCCTGAGCCTGGGCACTGAGCGTTCCATAGCCGACCTATTTTCTTCTTGCCTCGTGGGTTCCAGGTGAGGGCTTGTCTGGTAATGGTTGATGCTGGTTTGCCAGGAGTACGCCAAAGTCAGCTCCATCTTCTAAGTATTTCCTCTTCTGTTGGAGCTATAATAGGCATAGTTAGTGTCATAATGCATGTATTTCTGTTATTTTTTGCACCAGTTTTCATCAGATCAGTAGATCGGGGGCCACTAACTAACATGCAGATTCAAAGCCACTTGAATAGGCAGTCATTTACTGAACGGTCCCCCCCAAAAAACTTTGCTTATTCAAAATCCTATATTTATCAAGAGTTAGGAAGGACACTGGAATGAAATTGTGGGCACAATGACACATAAATATAATCAATAATTGTTGCAAGTTTCATTGACCCAGCTATTATACTTTTGTCACAGTAAAAAAAAGTTTTGAAAGTCCAAAAATAATATACCAGGGCCAGCGTGTCAGATGCACACCCGGCATGCTATTGCTTAGCATGTGTTTTAAACTTTTTAGTTGTGACATGGCCATAGCATCTAGATATTTGAAATTTGCAGCAATAGCAGATAGTATCCATTTGTGTGCCAGATTTTATGTGCAGAAATATTATCATCAAAGCTAAATTCCCATGACGGTGTACAGTAAAGTGCTCTCATTCTATCTGAATTCTCATCAGAGCAGAAAATAAATATATATATATTCTCTATACAGCTCATTCTCATCTTTACAGACCATAATATGCTCTCTCAGTATGCTGGGTTCTCATCAAAGCTTGCCTGTTTACATTATTTTACAGCTGAAATCTAACTGAAGCAGACAGTGTAGGTTTTAATTAAATATTGATTACTGCTAATTGCTTGTCCTCATTAGGGAAGGTTTAGCTGACATAAGGGATTTCATAAACAAAACTACTGCACAGTTTTTTTGGAATTTGTTCAGTTTTGCTATAATAGAAGTTTCTGTTACATATTTCAATACCAGGTGGAGGCTCCCCACTGTGTCCATCTCCATATCCCCCTATTACACTGCAGGAGCTGCATGAAGTGTCTAAACTCCTTACAAAACGTGGTGCTTCCATCGAGGAGATCAACACAGTGCGCAAGAATATTGAGATCCTCAAGGGTGGAGGTTTGGCTCTTGCAGCCCGACCTGCTAAGGTAAACAAAATATCTCAACTCTCATGGCCACACAGAGTGAGTATTATGTCACTGCTGAGAGGGTGATCAGGGCTTCCCATTATCAAATAACAGTTGGGTGCAGAAATCAAATGTACAATAATTCCCGTTCAAGAAAATACTGGTTTCAAGGTTGAATGATGAACATGTAGATAAAATTTCAAGGTAGATTAGACAGCTAATATGGACCTCATGTAAAACTTTATCTTTGAAATCCCTAAATTGCAGGATTGTCATTCAGATGGGATAGTGGAAATAAGAGTTTGATCAAGAAGAATTAGGAAACATTGATGGAATTTCAGTGTTGTTAATTATTGCTAAAGAAAGCACTGATCATTGGGAATTATTGCCTCATCTAACAAGAATACAATATGTTTGATAGTTTTGAAATCTATTAGCTCCCAATATTTGAAAGCATATTTCAGGTCTTGGTAACAAAATACATTGATTTATTGTGTTTCTCCCCTGTGAATTTCAGGTGTTGGCCCTGATTTTTCCATCTGTCATCAATGACCCTCCTGACATGACAGCCAGTGGGCCCACATTCCCTACCCAACCCACCCCACATCACTGCATTGAGATCCTGAACAGATTAAACATCATGGATAAGACGCCAGAGAGCATTCGTCAGTTCCTGGCCAAGGAGTGCAAAACCCTGGCCATGCTGGAGGCCCAGTCAGTTCGCGACCCCATCCTCGAGAAACGTGAGCAAGATGCTATGTGGAAAAACGTACAGAACGTTACTGTGGGCAATAACTCTGTTGCATGTGAAGCAGCTTCCCATCGGGCTTCTGAATTTGGCTACCTGCCTTTGATCCTAACCAAAGTGTTGAGTGGACAGTCAAGACATATTGGATATCTGTATGCTAAATTGGCCAAGTTCATCATGATGTGCTATGACAGGTATAGATACCAAGGGTTTACTGTTGGACATTTTTCCTCCACAAATCACCATTTCACATTGGGCATATATATATTCTTCACACATAGCAGATCAGTGTTGATATCACATTGTGATATTCTTTGTATTGTTTCTTAAGAATGTGGATGTAAAGGTTCTTTTCTATGTGTGCCATATGGAAGGAAACTGATAAGACAAGGCCTTTCTTCTTGTGATAGTCACAGACCCATTTGACAGTGCTGCATATATAGACTGTGAAACCCTAAGCTATATAAGCTTGAAGGCCCTTTGTTGAGAAGATGCACCAGAAGTTCTCACAACAACCAAAAGGGGACCCTGGATTACCACAGAAAATTACCTTTTAATTATTCAGTAGCATGGTACTTAACATGAAGAACAGTGGCTGAAAGTATTAAAGTAATTTCTTATCCCACAGAGCTTCCAGTTGTCTCATCCAACCAACAGATGAATATGTTAAGAGACAGTAAATATCAGTAAAGAAGGGAAGGGGTCAGGAGTGATGGGGTCACGGATTTCTTTGGGGAGTAGCGAAGGCCCCCTCTATCTCCTCAGTGCTATCTAGTTATCACTATTCCATGTAAAGAGAAAGAAAACTTGAAAATATTAAAATTATTCAGTAGTCATATTAAGGAACAGCTTCACACATTTTGTCGCCCATCCCACAAACGGACGTATTGTATAAACTACAAAGAGAACGATACGCCCCTTTGTGAGATGGGCGACGATTTATGGGCTATTCCTTCTTGTGCAAATATGAATCAGTCTACAGAGTATCATAAGTTTTTCATTCATGTTTGCTGTTGTGTTTTCAGAAAAGCTTCTCTTGGGCCCAACATTGACTTAGCTATGCTGGAGACAAATTTGGTCGCTGGTGGTATCCGTAAGGCCTGGATCAACCATATCTGCCAGACTGTGGACATGGCCCACAACATGAACAAAGACCTCTGCATCATCGCTGGAGGGCAAACCACCGTCCACGTCACTGGTACGGGTGTTGGTGGGCAAAACCTGGAAGCAGCACTGGCAGCAGCAATCCAGATGCAAGAAGAGTTCAGAAACAAGGAAATAATGGTAACGGAAACTCGAATGTGCTTCCTCAGCTGTGATTCTGATGGCCAAGATGGAGTCACCAAATTTGCAGGGGCTGTTGTTGATCAGGAATTTCTTGATAAGGTTGAAAAGACTGGGTTAGACATGCAGGAATATTTGGACAACAATGATTCTTTAACCTTTTTCCAAAATGTTGATAATGGTAACAACCTAATCTGCACCAATCTGACGGGTACCAATGTTGCAGACATTATCGTTATGTTGGTGCAAAGGCCAAGAGAGCAGAAACTTCAGCGGACTTAAGAGTGAAACTTTGTGATTGCATTCAGCTGCTTGAACAGATGCTCAAGTCAGAATATACAGTCCAGCTCCGTTCAATTGATTTCACAAGGACTATGAGTAGGGTTCAGGTGACAAGAATTTGCAATCTTGTCAGAGAGAGACATAGTCAGTTTCAACATTCTACCTAACTCGACCCAGTCTTAAGTCTAACATTCATTCATTTTCAATTTATCTGAGACATCTTATTCTTTCCTTTTTACTATTAACTTTCAATCAGGCACTGGTTACCAAAAAAATTCACAACAGTCTGGCCCCCNCCCCCCCCCAAAAAAAGTTGTCTTTTCTGTAATGTTACCAAATGATTCCTTCAGTATCAAGTTGAAACATGTTATTCCCTTCATAGCGCTGCATGAACAGATGGCATCACTTGCACTGTGTTCCCGCTTATCACCATCAAACCCTCCCCGTGCCTCCTCCATTCACCATCCATCTCTTCTCTTTATTTGCCTTCATTTTTACGATGGTCCAAATGTGATGGTAGGATGGCTAACCGGACAAGGAAAGGACAGCCCAACAGCTGATGATCTTCATCATCATTTTAGTCTCTTTCTGCCTCTGTTCTTTGACCTTCTTCTTTATTCAATGGTCCTACTGATTTCCAGATGACTGGATTTTACTGTAATTTTTAGTCCTAACAAAAGAGATAAAAATGAATGTCTTACCTTGTCAAAATTTAAGGGTCTGTCCCTAAAAACTCATGCTTAACCAGCATTCCTAAATGCCTAGTCTCAATGATCTCAGCAATTACAGGAATTCTTCATCGCTAAAAGCTTTCCTTCTCAAAACAAGAGAATGGTAGAATGGCTTCAAGCACGCCATGTCTCATGGCAGAGATCACAAGTTTCTTTTGTTGCAGGCTGTTGTCACTATGTCCATTTGATAGTCTGTGACACCCTTTTATGTTATCAAACATTAAGAAGGCAGAAGTTTAAGTAACAAATAGGTGGATGAACAAACTCTTGCAGAAAGTGAAACAACAAAAGTTCCCAGGGAAATGATCTCCTTCTCAGAAAAGTCAGTGTTTTGACCCTTTTTATTTCCTGATACTTGAAGGATGTCAGGCCACACCTAGTACTGCAGTGGCTTTTGTAAATGTATGCATGTACTATATTAAAGCTTTGCCATATTACATTGACCAAATGAGAGCTTTGCTGCATAAACTTTTGTGCCATTAACATCTTGCAGTGGAAATTTTTGAACTGCCCTCGATATTATCTCCTTATGTGCTGCACAATTGAGTACTATTTGGTGCTAAATGAGAGATGGGCAAGCAATGATCATGTGTCTTATCTAATAAACTTGACTGACTTGCACTTCAGTTTGCACATATGTTTGATGTGTGCTCTAAGGGAATGAAAAATTCTGCTTTTGTAATTAAATGGACTTGACTGTCTCTCTGAATTTAAGGTTTGGGAAATTATACATACAAAGACAGTTTGCCAGTCTGAGAAGTGTTCAGGTAGGGGCTGGAGTTGATATCCTGTTACTGAACACTGAGGTGTTAATCAGACCACTGTATTGCATGTCTACATGCACCATCGCCATAAGACTCAGATAACATGAACTGTTTGTCTGCTGATATTTTTTTCTCCACATTTGGTGCTTTTGATTTTTTTGGTCATGTATGGTGCTGTTGTTAAAGTTATCAGATATTTAGAGTCCTACATGGCACATGCTATGATCAGTGAGGAACATTAATAGCAAACTGCCCTTTTCAGCCTTTCTGCCAATGAGGCAGTAATATGATTTGTAAGCATAACATTTATAACTAGTATGATAGCAATGACACAACTCAGTAGCAATAGAACATCAGTTCCTGGAAAGACACAGTTTGCTCTGAAATGTCATGAAATTTAGTTAATCAGTATTCTTCATTGAATGAATTAAACTGGCTTTAATGTGCACAAAGCTATCACAATCTTAAAAGTAAACTTTTGTCAAACAATTGGTGTTATACTATAATAAAGCTAAGGGGATGCATTTCATTATAAAGCCACAAACATTTATGAAATCTCATATTCCATCTTTTTTTGTCAATGCTGCCAAGTTATATGGCAGCCAGTACTGTCTATTTTTGAATGGTTTTATATTTTTAAGAACTAGTTCTTCATTTGAAAAGTTAATGTAAGTACCAGTTGCTGTTTTGAATTTGCAGAAATAAGGGTTGTTTTCCTTTGCTAAAAGTTCAGAGATCAAAAGCCATACTTCCTTTGTTGTCTGCTGTTGTATGTTTCATAGGGGAGAAATTCATTGTGTTGGGTTTGGCCATTTGGAGAATGGGGGCTGTTACTAATACTCATAATGCTGTGATCCCAAGTCCTGCCTTTGTCTTTATCAACATTTACTAAACTCAAATACTTCACAAACTCAAAATGTAGGTCTAGTTTCAGGATCTCAAATTTGTGTCTGTTGTATATACAGGAAATAAACCATACTGCACATACTAAGCCATACTATTTAACCAAGAATTTGTTTTTATCATAAGTGGTGAAGTTGATTGATGAATGTAATGCTTTTAATAATGTGGTATTTCCATACATTTCTTTTTATTAATGGTTGCCATAGAGCTTGAAAAATCTGAAAAAAAATATCAAAAATTGCCATTGGTATTTCCAGGCTGAAAAACACTAGAGGTCAATAAAAGTAGTAGAATTTTCATTCATTAGAAGTAGAAAATTCATTTGTCTGCCATTCATCAGTTTAGAGCGAAAACTTGTCAAACGTGAGAAATTTCAAACAGTAGAAAGTTGAAGTGTGATGATTTTAATGCCATTATTCATTATTATCATGGAAAAAAAAATTAAGACTACCTGAAAACATCATGACAGTCTTTGAAAATTTTTTTAACAAAATGTGGCAACCCTGTTGTGTATACAAGCAGATGTGCTCATGACCACTATAATTATGATCTCATGTTAACCTGTGATGACATTTCAGTGATGTTGAATTATGTCATTATTTGTGACTCAGATATGATTTTACATCACCAAGTGCAACATGACTAAGTGCTGGCCTCAGAATGCTGCATTCTTGAATAGCAAGATCATGTCTTCACTGTGAGATGTTTCTTTTTCTTCTTCATGCTGTGTACCCTTTGTAGAGCATAGTGATCCTGAGAGCCACTCGGGAAGCTCCTGTCTTCTCTTCCAATCATCCTGCATAAAACAACCCCCATGCTCATAAAGACTTGGATGTCCTTACTCCACTGCCTTCTGAAGAGTGGGGTTAGGCATTATGGTAAATATGATGACATCTATAAAAATCTGCACAGTAACTATCTTGTACTAAGTCTATAACACCAATACTTTGGGTAATGTTTTGAGAGACCAGGCAATTTTAGCTGATAATGGATATTACAACACAAGTTTCAAATTATTTCATGAGATCTTAAAAGAATGCTCTGTGTTTTCAATACACCACATATTCAATATCAATGGCATCTGTAATTTTCCAAAACTCAGTGGGTGCACTTTTGTTGAAATTTAGTTCATTGTGTGGTCAGGATGCATTCTGTGATTAATTAACTCGAAATTAAATTGAGCTTGAAAGTTGAATTCCTTCAGGAATTGCACATTCAAAGTACATATATACAAAGTTATGAAAAAAAGTATTGTTCAGTTACATTCTGTCAAGAAGGTTACGGTGAGAAACTTGGTATTTTAATGCAGCCTTTTTCTGTTCTTGTTCTTGTGATCTTGCCATTTTCTTTCAGTGTACAAAATGTAAATACATTCTGATGAGCTGGTGAGTATGCAAGGTGTATTCTGTCTGTAGGTCTGTAATAGCAGTTAATATGTTTTATGTAATGCCTAGAGGTAATGTGGTAAGTTGATGAGATTTTGAAAATGTGACAGATTTTGTTAGGATCATAAGACTTACTATGGTAATGTGTGTGTGTGTGTGTGTGTGTGTGTGTGTGTGTGTGTGTGTGTGTGTGTGTGTTTAGGAATGTGTGTTTTACAATGTTAAAATTGTGTGTGCTCAGCTGTCTGTTTAACCAACATAAAGTAAAATAGATTCTCACAACTTGGTACCTCATCATGTACATGTATCCATACAAAAATAATGTATCCATACAAAAATAAATGCACCTTTTTAGTTCTTTGTTACAAATCTTGGACTTTCTATACTAAATATTACTGACAAACTTTATGGTGACAAACCAGTGATTGCCATGTATTGGAACTATCTGATCAAAGAACTGAGAGACTCCTTTTGCACTGTGTTCACTCATGTTTATAAGAAATCAGTGTCACACTTGCACTCTTCCTACTCATTCACCCACTTAGTGATTTTAAAACATTTTTAGGCTTCTGAAGAATAAAACCATTCACGCACTAAGCAAGAGGTTATTACTATTCCTTGACACTGTACTCTGGTTGACCGATCTAGATTTGTATATACAGTATCTCCTAGTATACCATTAGAATTTTCTCAGGATCTGTGCTTGAGTTGATATTTGTTTTCAGTTGGTGATTAATTTTGCAAGAAATATATTTTTACCAGCTGTTAATGTTACATTAAAAGTGTATTTTTGCTGATCAGAAGACATACGCATACACAAGATTCGTATATTAACCATGTTATCCTTTTATGCGCATATTGCCATACTGTAAATAGTTGTGATGCTGGGACATGGACTGGGGGAGGGGGAGAAAGGGGGTATCCTCATAATTTCTATGAACAGTTTTCTTTGTTGCTAATACCTAAAGAGGAGTGGTGGGTTATGCATGATCCCACCTTGACTCTTATGCACTGCAGGCTTTTTTGGTCCCCAGATTTACAAGCACTTAGGCTATGCATATCATCCTTGTTGACATAGAAGGTCTTATTCCACATACTAGTTTAAATGTAAATATCATGCATCAGTTTGTTCAGAATCGTAAGCTTGTCCTGATGACATCATTAGGATTCATGGATCAAAAACTACAGGTCTGAAACATTTTGTGAGGGGTTAGATCTGTAAGTCTGTAGTCTCTTGACTAAACAGCTTATTTGTTTTTTTTCTAAAATTTCTTTTTTTTTGGCTTATTTATGTTCTTGACATCAATACCCATCTCCAAACAATTTATGTTTGGGAAACTGCAAATTCATTCTATAAATTTACAGAAATTAGATTGGAATTTTGTTAACACAAAGAGATCTATTCAGACTGCATACTCGGTTATTCTCAAAAGTACATGTAATTTTGGCAAAGATAAGCCCCTTTGTCAGAAGATATTAGAAATGTCAACAGAATGATTGTGTATAATCCTTTTATTTTTTCTAAACTTCACTCTTGTGGAATATGACACTAGACATCAAGTGGATGTTATGTAAATGATGTATTTTGCTAGAGCTTATTTTTATGAATCTCCTGCAAGTGTTTTGGGCATTGTATGTAATGTTGAACTCTGAAAACACAACCACTCTTTAAACCAAAGTTTTGAAAGTGTATTATCAGCAGTTTTATGTTTGCCGGAGTGCTTTTCATGAGGAACAAAGCAATGAGAATGTGCTAAGCAAAAAATTGTGTAGAGAATGACTGTGTTAACTACTAATGTATTATGTACATCTGTGCCATACACGCTTTTGGACTGTACAGAAATATAGTTGATAAGTCAAGTCTCTTTATCCCATTACAAGCATGGACATGTAGTTTGCTGGATTTTTGTCCCCACAATGTTCTTGCACTCATACCCTTCGTAATTGATACACAGATGCTAGTTAATAATAATCCATGTTTTGTTAACTAGTTATATGTACTTTCCTAGTGAAGATTATTCTACAGATAGGTGATACTGTGTTATGCAATTCTATATTTTTTGCCATAGATATTTACTTCTTCTTTACAGCATTTTACTTTACTGACTTGGGATAATAAACCACTTATAAATCTGAAACCAGCCTTCTTGAAATGATACTCTTCGTCATCATTATCACTGTGATTATCATCATTATTTCCAAGACATTAATTAAGTAAAGAAAGAGAACTATACAAATTTAACAAATTTAATACATAAATTTTCAGACTGGCGTCCTTTCCCAGATGCAGAAAATGAACCAAAAAAATTTCATCATAGTAGTAATTGAGAGTTTCGATGGGATCTTTTACTATCATGAGAATAAAATTAGTGCATTGGTAATAAATGCATCCTTATTAACGCTTAGCATGCAGAGTTAATGTAATTCTTATGATGATAAGAGATCCCATTGTTAATATACAAGCTCTCAGTTAACTCAGACCGACAGATTGTTGAATGGTTAATAGAGCCATAAGGTCATATTCTATATATTTTTCAGATCAGTATGGTCAGAACATTAGGCAGGATCTGATCACAGGTTTAAATTGTTGTTTTTTTTTTACATTGAAATTTTAAGAAATTATTATTTTAGGAGAAACAATCATTTCATTTAAAGAGAAATGTAGCTGGCGGAGTTTCTCATGGGTCTTTGAAAGTCCTTAAAAGTCGTTAAATTTGTCCTTAAACTTAATATTCTGCTCATTAAGTCCTTAAAATGTCCATAAAATTTAATATTTGCCTGTCTGGAGTTGTTTGTCTTTGAGAAAGTGGTAAACAACGTCAGAGCTTTTAGCTA
The DNA here is from genome assembly GCA_033807755.1 of Ellobium chinense. Lineage (NCBI taxonomy): Eukaryota > Metazoa > Mollusca > Gastropoda > Ellobiida > Ellobiidae > Ellobium > Ellobium chinense. The sequence goes on along the minus strand of JAWQUT010000049.1, from coordinate 1,080,612 downwards.
CAGTGTATTATGACTGTCTATGTCATGCACAAGGGAAATATCTGCTGCTGATTTTTTATTCTGCAAACCAATATGGGGTCAGGAGAATACGTGTAATCAGCGCACAATATGTGGAGTGTTATCCACATGTGGCTCTTATTCTGACTTATTTGAAAAGAAAAAAGCCGATGTCGTTATGAATCTTCAATTTACTCATTGGCTTCTTACTAGGGTCCTACCGCGGCCAGTATATTGGCTCCCTAACATCTTCCCATAACAAACAGTATCCCACCTGTATGTCTTCCCCAAAGAGAGGAGGTGCGTGTGGAAAAGAGAAGAACGAAACCCACCTATGTGCTAATTCTTCTGTATACTACATCAGTGTCGCTTCTATGTCCGACTACACCTCTTCCCGCCAGGTACAAAGTATTGTGTCAAACAAAAGCACCTCACAAGTTATTGTGGCTGATAGTTACTCTGTGACCTACTTTCTTGGGGTCGCGCTTGCAAAAAGTGCTAAGCCTTATTACCCTTATTATTCGCACCATTTGAGCTGCTGGTAAGTGAAAACATTGTTGTTTACATGGCGTGGGACAGAGAAGAAAGGGTTTCTGGAGAAGTGAGGGATGGGGGAGGCAATAAGAGCAAGAAGATTATGGTTTTGGAGCTAGCGGAGAAGAATCATTCCTCCATGAAAGCTAGAAGGCAAAATACTCTGGTCCTGGCTCTGCTTACGAAATGGTAGAAACAGCAAGGCACAAGGCAAGACTCGTGATTAGCTTTGTATTTTTTGTTATGACTTAATTGGTATAAGCTGAAACCTACACACTGAACCATTGTCAGTCTGACATCTGCCACGATTTTTTGTTTAAAATTGGGCCTAAGTAAGTACACTTTGTTTAATCGTAACTCCACTAAAGAATTGCGATAAAGCAGAAGATGTTAACTGAACGGCGCCGCGCTTTTTGTTTAGTATCTGAATGCGATTGAATGAGCAATAACCAGCGACCTCCTAGAGTTAGGGCATGAGGCTTTGTTATGAAAGTGAAAGAGTTACTAGGAAATGATAATTTGTAGTCTGTCCCGAGATTCTTTTCCTTCTCCACCATAAACTAGGTNCACATCATTACATGTATACAGAAAAGATCAAAGCAAATTACTGTGGTAAATGTTTAAAAAGAATATTGAATCAAAACTAAAACCTATTATCAAAAATTCAGCTTCAATATGTTTGTATTAATAGCTTGCACACACATCAAATGAAAAGACCCAAACATATTACTGTTTGAAAGGAATATGAATCAACAATTAAAGTACTAAAAATCCAGCCTCAATTTACTTGTATGGACACCTTGCATACATCATATGAACAGATAAAAGCATTTCACTGGAGTAAATGTTAAAAAGGAATGTGAATCAGCAACTAAACGTTAAAAATTGAGCCTCATTATTCTTGTATTGACACCTTGCACACATATTATATTAAAAGATTCAGTCATATTACTGGTGTAAATGTTAAAAGGAATTTGAATCAGTAACAAATAGGCCTACAGCTTCAATGTACTTGCATTCACACTCTGCATACATCATCTGTGGTAAATATTTAAAGGAATATAAAACAGCAAAGATTAAAGATTAAAGCAAATTAAAAAAAAAAACAAACAAATGACGAGAGGGAGAAAGGGGATATAGCTGAATCAAACCCGAACAACGTCATCTATAAACTCGGTAGCACTTGAATAAAAGGGTAAAAGTATGATGATGTAAAAAAAAAGGGGGGAAAATGGGGGGAAGGGGGTCTTATATGACAAAAACGCTACCAAAACGGATACTTTTTAGTGACTCAAAAAATTATCATATCTTGTTGCTGTTGATGTTGTTGGGGTTGAAAGTGCTGTTGTTGTCTTGAATTTGTATTCAGGCAATAAATAAATGTTGTAAATAGAAAAAAGGGAGGGGGTAATCTCATACCAGGGGGGGTAGCTTGATACCGGTATGAGATTACTCCCCCGGTAATCTGATACCGGTATCAGATTACCGGGGGGTAGCTTGATACCGGTATGAGATTACCGGGGGGGTAATAATTGAGGGGGGTAATCTGATCACGGTACACCCCGGGAATCGAACCAGGCTCTCTCAGTTTGCAAATCTGAACGTGTTACCACTGCGCTACAGGGACGTTAATTTCAGAGCAGTTTAATTCTTACCTACTGCCTGAATCGGTCCCTACTTCCACGTGCGAGCCCGTAACCCTAACACACTTCCCGACTGCTTACATATACACAGTGTATAAGTGTTTTCTACTGTAAANCACACACACACACACACACACACACACACACACACACACACACACACACGCACACGCACGCACGCACACACATGCACACATACACACACACACACACATACACACACACACACACATGCGCGCACGCACGCACGCTCGCACGCACACACATACACACACATGCCTATGGGCATACATACAATTTAACAGGTCGAAAACACGTATGAATTAAAGGAAAACTCTTCGCTCCGCCCACAGCCTCCCCCCNCCAGCCTTCCCCCCCCTTTCTTCCTCCCTTTAAAACTAGTTTTCAAAATACAGAAGTAGTCTGCACATACAAATAAAAATTGCCAAAGATTTGGCCAACTTTATCTCTAGCCAAGGGCCTTAACTCTTTCAATTCAGAAGGCTATGTTATTCCGCTATGGTTCATTGCGAGTTCAAGGACTCTTTTTGCCGTAACAAAATACCAGTCCTTCGAGGCTTGGTGTTTCAGTACACCTGCAGATTTCCAGCTTCGTTGGGTTCAGAACTTTTGCGAATAATCAAGGGTAAGTGGTTAAGGTAACTCTGTGTATTTGAGATGCATTGTAACTTTTTGTTATTCAAAAAATCACAAACTTTGCATGGCGCAGCTACGGCAGAGTCGGATCCCTCGCATCGGGACCCACGTTTACGCTCAAACTCGCCATTAGGACCTGGCTTTAGGCTTCAGCAGTTAACCAAGAGTGTGAAATCAGGTTGGATATGCCAAAAGCGAGATGGGCAGTAGCTGGGCAGCTAACTAGACTAGACTTTGTGGACCCATATAGACTACAGCCCGCTGGGGCTGCAATGAAAGCATCACTTTGCGCATTAGACTAATTGTTCACCACTGTCCACTAAGTTCAAGATTTTCTTAAGATCAGCTGAAAACTAGAGGTGGGCTGATCCCTCATATTGAAAAGTCGACTCGGCTCGATCTTTTGGTGGCCCGGATCATAAGGATTAATTAAAGCTTGATCTTTTAAACTCGAGCTTTTTCAGTACCGGAGGGAAAGAAAGTCCGCTGGGAAGGATTTCCATATGTGGTAACTCCTACAACTACGGTCAATACCTTAATTCC
>JAWQUT010000049.1:1052489-1064132 GCA_033807755.1 Ellobium chinense | reverse complement strand
CCCCCTAATCCTCACAAGACCATCAGAACAACTTCATCACCAGCCTTATTACACTGTTGCACTTTATCAAGGAAATGCAAACACAATTATGAATTACAAACCCTGCTCATTCCAAGTATTGGCCTCCTCACCTCAGTTCTTCATCATAAATTTGCTTGTTCATGATGACCCATGTTTTTATTTCTAGTCATACTTCTAGATGAGCAACGTTCCTTCCTTTATAATTTCAGGAGGTGACCCTGCAGGTTTATGGGACTTCTTCAGCCAGCAACATTTGTAGAACAAATGTTAAGTGTTAGTGCCATTCTATCAAGATCTTGCAATTATCAACATTGCTGGTACAGAAGAGTGTTGACATGCCTGATAACTCCAAGAACTTCTTATTCTTCAGGGATTCCAAAGCTAGTGCCTTTGAAGTTTATAAATGACACTCTATTTGGTGCACAGAGATGGAGTAAAATACTTACATGCCATCAGTTTTCTTCTAAGTCAAAATGGTTTCATTCTAAAAATCCTTGTATTGTGGATTTTAATGTTGCAAACATAAGAACTCAATCATCAAGATTTGCAACCTGTGTGGTCCATCATCATACAGGCTTGGTACCACAGTCTGCTGATATTTCATTATCATTCAACAATTTCAAGGATCTCACACTCAGTCAAAGCTTTAGTACTAAAAGTGGCAGCTCATCTGATCACACTATGACCAGCATGTTTGACAGTGATGCCAGCATGATGCAGGAAGCTAGGGAGATTTTCTACCAAGCTGTCAATGCAGTCTTGCCCCATCAGATGATTGGGAATGTAAGTTGACATAATGATTTTTTTTGTATTGTTTCAGTTTCATATGATAGCATAGCTGCACAGTTTCCAAATCATCCATGATTTCTGGTTTGTATGTTTGTTATGTGTGAACAGGATTTACATTACTTATTTTAAATTACAGTCAACTCCACTTAAGAGAATATGTTAGAATTGAAATTTTATCTTGTACATTTTTTTTTTCTGAAACGTTCTATGATCACACAAAAAGTGCAGTCGCGTAGAAACATTTGTTTTTCCCCCTTAACAACCAATAATTATGCAACCCAATGAATGATATGAGGAGCATATAATGAGTGATTTGTAAAGTGTTTACCATGTACACGTTTTACAAGTTTTATTAATTTTCCTTTCCCAGAGGCTAGAATATAACAAAAGTACATCTGTGCTGAAAGTGGATGGCCATGAATATAAACTTCACAAGAATGTCCATGTTGTTGGCTTTGGCAAGGCTGTCCTGGGCATGGCGAGGGCAGTGGATGACTGCATTGGTGAACATATTGTCAGAGGGGTTATCAGCATCCCTGTGGGAGCTCAAGAGGCTCTGAGGCAGGAAGGAAAACAGTGAGTTGCTTTTTAATCCATTATGCTCTTTGGCATAGATTCACAATAGTATGTAACAAACTCTGATCTTATAGGATCAGTTCATAAGTGAAGAGCATTCTTAACTTTGTAAATGCACTGTTGTTGAAAAATGAATTGAATGTGTATTCAGAGATGCATTTTTTAAAATTAAATCATTCGAAACAAACTTTAGCTTGAAATCTGATTTCCTCACGAGTGATGACATTTATAGTTCAGTATAAATGTTCACTGTAAATGTATATGTGATGAACAACCTTTAAGCTTACAGGGTCCTCCTACCAAATTTTGGATAAAATAATTTGTAAGGTGTTTTCTCCTTTGACAGTATATAAAGTAATTGCTCCTTGTTCATCTCAGTCATTCATCTGTTCCAGCATGGGTCATGTAATGGGTTATCAAGATCAGATCTGCCTCACTGCCCCGTGACTTTCAGATCCCCTAAGTCCAGCCAGTACGTAAGGTCTTTAAGTTCAAGATTAAAATTTTATAAAAAACAAAAGAACTTTGAGAAAGTGTCTCGAATATAGGAAGTTCAAATTTGTGAGATCCTGCTTTATTTCTGTATTGAAAGTCTACCAGGTGACTCTTCATCTGAACTGTCAGATGGGTGCATTATGGCCTCTCGAAATTTTAGTGCCATTCAAAGAGGCAGACAAACGTGGCCCAAAAAAAGGGCACAGGGCCCATTTCCTTGACAATGAAGGAACTTCTAGAATCCCAACCCATTACATTTCCCTGCCCCCCCGCTTTTCTTTCCCCCAGAGTCAAATGAATTCACTGCAAGTAGGGTAAGAAGTTCTCCTCTCCTGAGGCTCATTGGATATAAATACCTGTTCTCTTTTTGCAGGGACATGCTGTTACAGGCCAACTCCAAGATCTCTGTGAGGGAAGGGGCTGCCAGTAACCTGCCTGACGAAGCAGCCTACAAGGCAGCGAGGGAAATCACCGCCATTGTGGAGGAAGTAGGAGAGAGGGATGTGTTAATTGTGCTCATTTCAGGTGATTGATTAGTCTGTGAGTGGATTGATTGGTCAGTTGATCATTCATTCATTCATTCATTCATTCATTCATTCATTCATTCATTCATTCATTCATTCATTCATTCAGATTTTTGAACTGTGTGAATGAATTTAATCTAATTTCTTACCTGTTAAGAAATTATTCTGTTCCCTTATTCCCTGATGTTCTGCAGTTGGAAAGTCTGTTTTTGAGAATTTGAAAAGGCAATCTGCTTTAGGCAACTACAAATGCATATTGTCAAATAACAAATAATTTGATTGTGGACATAAGTGATTTAAGTACATGTAGAGTTCACTATGGGGTGGGAAGTGAGGAGGAAATTGATCACCCAGCAAGGTGAAGAGATAAAGATAAAAAGAAGTATAGTGAGGATAATGATGATGATGACACTGCTGCCCTAAAATGACAATACAGTCCATGTATAAATCAAAATTTGACAATCCATGGGCAGTTAACTCTAATTCTCCTTCAACCAGGTGGTGGCTCAGCACTCCTGCCTGCACCCAAACCCCCAGTCACACTTACAGACATGCTGTCAGTCACTCAGCTGATGTCCAGAGCTGGTGCCAGCATCATGCACCTGAACACTGTCAGAAAACAGACTGACCTTCTCAAGGGAGGTGGCCTGGCTAAGATGGCTTATCCTGCACAGGTAATGAAATGAAAAGAATTTTATGTGACTGTTGCAAAAGTTTTTCTGCAAATTGCCATGCACTGCATTTGTTTCACTGTACTCGCCATATTGCATTTCAAGACTTAAGAGGGGGTGCGCCTTCTGAAAAGGGGGTCTAGGGGTTAAAGTATCGAAATTGGGCTTTTGGTATTTTTAGACACTTTGACCTCTTCTGCTATGAGAAAAATAACCTTTGAGGCCAGAAACATCCGTTTTATGCCCTGAAAGGGCACCTCTAGATGGTAATCTTAGCCTTGTATAAACGCGCTATCAAACTTCAAATTCGTTTTTCTCAAAATGTTGTTTTTCTCCACTTTTTTCCCTAAGGCTTTTTTATTTCTGAACCGACTGACTTCAAACTTGGAATATATCTATTCCATAGAATGTGTTTCAATAAAATGCATCCTTTTTTCTAGATTTAATTCACATTTTTGAAAAAAAGTCGGTTATCTGGTGGAAAATTGAGAAAAATACACATCCGTCAACACACATATTTCAAAATTTTTTTACTGACATTGTATGATAAATAAACAAAAAACAAATGCATTTTATTATTTTTATAGAGCTATTTTATAAGTGTACAAAATTTGAAATGATCACATTCAGAACTCTAGGAGCCTTAGGCTTTTGAAAATAGCTCATTTTCAATACAAGAAATCCAATATGGCGGCGTTGCCATGGCAACCGTACACAAAACCAAAAAAAAATCCACATTTTTCCTCTAATTTGACCATGCTGAATCTGAATTTAAAGCTTAAAAAGTCCCTAGTTCAAGCATTCACGATTTCACTCCCAGGAGGCGCACCCCCCCTTAACAGGCGAAGGGGCAAGTTGTGTGGAAAAGGAAAACGATCAGGGTTTGTGTTGACGTGAACTGTTAACGGTGTTGTCAAGAGTTAAACCAAGGGCAAAGTACCTTTTTATGTTCACCAACCTCACATTTGCATTTATAACAGCCGAAATCCCCAAAGTTTGCCCCTGTCTTATCTGAACAGGTTTGATTTTACTCAACCAGTATTTTGGTCTCATATGAGTCAGTATCTTTCATGGGAATGCCAACAGGCGAAACATGAGTCATTTTAGGAGCTAAACACATAAAGCAAACACCTGGATAAGCCATGAGTTTGTGGGTAAACCAGGACCCAGATGAGGTGGACAAGTGATTCTTGCATTACTCAAAGGGTCATTCTGAAATATGTGGATATTCATGTGCATCCCAAATAGATCCCATATCAGAACATGTTGAGTAGTGTCATGGAAAACTTGTCGACTGCCTCTCCGCATACAGTTGAGACTTAGGTTGTACATGAAATGGCAACTTGCATTTTGATGTCAGTTTGTATTTTGTTTATGGCACTAGAGTTGAACCATTAAATTTTAGACCAGAAGCTGATAGGAAGGCACACTTTCATTTGGCTTACTGTCCTTTATATGATGAATTTGCTATTTGACAGAGATTTGTCTCAAAATCATTACATCATAGCGACTGTAGTTTTAACATAGATCCGAGATGTCCAACTGCTGACCTATGGTCACAAAATCACATTCTACTATAGACTCATATTAGTCATCAATACCATTAATGTATTGTAAAACATGCACTCACATCCTAGATCCATGAACTTTTTATATGCTCTCACTAGATGGTCAAAATACAAAGCTGGCCTGCATTTTTGCTTAGATCACTGGTAACTACTAGCTCTACTGGACACTACTAAATATTGGCTTGAGGTTTATGCCAAAGGGAAGAGAATGGCATGTAATTGTACGTCATAATCTAGGGGAGAGAATCATCAACACTATAATTTTCATTCTTCATAGGTTATCTCCCTCATCTTGTCTGATGTCATTGGTGACCCCTTGGATTTCATAGCCAGTGGACCAACAGTTCCTGATCTTTCAACTCCTCAAGAGTGCCTTGACCTTTTCTCCCAGTTTGGGGTCACTGAGCAGGTGCCAGCATCAGTAATGAATGTTCTTCAAGAGAATGCTCAAAACCAGGATTCAACACACAGCTCAGAACCTGACTCCCAGCAAGGAGCAAATTATTCTCATGTTCAGAACCTGCTCGTTGGAACCAATCAACTTGCATGCCATGCGGCCTGTAAAAAAAGTCGTTCATATGGCTATTTACCCTATGTTCTTAGCACTGAACTTGATGGAGAAGCAAGGAATGTGGGCAAAATGTTCGCCAGTTTGGCTTATTACATTGGGCTTTGTTTGGTACCTGATGCTGTTAAAGGAGATGAAGACGTGAAAAAGACTGAAACAAATTTGATGAGGAAATGGGGGATCAATCATGAAAAATTATGTGAAATTCAAGAGCATGTTAGAAATTTAGAATCATCAAAACATTTTGGGATTTGTATTGTGGCAGGGGGTGAGACCACAGTCACTGTGAGGGGGAATGGGAAGGGTGGCAGAAACCAGGAGATGGCAGTGAGTGCTGCACTGGAACTCAGTGAGCACTTCACAGACTTTGGGCATAGGTCTCCAGAGAAATTAGCTGATTCTGATTCTTCTTCTTCTTGCGACCCTTCTTCACCTGTGAGGGTTGTGTTTCTGTCAGCAGGTACAGATGGACAGGATGGTCCCACTTCAGCAGCAGGAGGGGTGGTCAACATTGATTTTGCTGCATGTGTTCAAGCATCAGGGTTGATTTCGGAAGAATACCTTGAGAGAAATGACACCCACACTCTCTTAACCAGCATGAATAACGGTACCAGCCTGGTGGTCACTGGCCTAACTGGCACTAATGTTATGGATATTCATCTTTTGCTTGTCAAAACTCCTAGACACAATTAAGCCATGATATACCCATGAGCGAATTGCTTATTTGGACATTGGGATGAGTAAACAAGAGGGACAAAGATTCACATCTTGAATTCTCTACACTATCGTCTATGATGAAAAGATGTACACACCATCAACAAAATGTTCAGGAGGAGTGAAAAAATATTTCAACTTGAGATAGCTTAGATAGCATTTTTTGGGCTTGCCCAACAGCTTTTGACAAAAAAAAATTTTTTTAAGGACTACTTTCTCTCAAAAACTTATTACCATGATTGTGATGCTTACAAATTTATAAAATACAGGAAGATAAAGATAATAACAATTTTGTCACATCATTTTATTAATATGGGTGTATTGCCATCAGGAGTGTGTTATGAAGACTTAAAACCTGATGTTGCCATAACAACTGATATTTTTGCACTGTTTGACAGCATTGTTGAAATGCAGAGTTCTGGTGTATATCACGTCTGTATACTGTTATCCTCTCTTCCTCTTCCCCCCCCCCCCCCCCCCCCCCNCAAAATCTCCTCTCAAAGCCATGTACTTTGCACCGGTGCTTGAAAGAGTGCCATAATGATTAAAGAAATATTCATTTATCACCTTGTGTTGCACTCTGTATTGTAGTGAATTGTGTCTGTTGTGTGTTGTCGTGGTGTCAGATGATGTCACTGAGGTTAGGAAATGGCAATGCCTGGGCAAGGCAAAGCTACTCTTTTACTGGTGCTCTGGTGCTGCACTCTTGAAGATTTGAAGACTAGTTATTGTAGAAAATAAATGTCCCAAGGGCAGTTCATGTGTTTAATCACACAGTTTTTTGGCAACATGTGGAACAGATATGTTGTTTCAGGATCGGTAGTGTCCAGCTTCTATACAGCATATAGGGAGAAAAAAGTTTACTGACTAGCCCCGAATGAAAGAAAAGGCCATATGTTATACCGGAGTGTGGAAGTACCAAAGCATCCTGATGAAAGTGACTTGAGTTTTGAAACATGCTCTGGAATCACAGGCTTTGCCACATTTTTATGGAAGAGATGAATGTTTAAGATGCAATGGGGGAGGGAGTGGCGGTGGCAGAGACTTAATACTTTTAATGGACATATGATAATTTACATATCAATGAAAGGAGAGGATGAGACAAATGTAACCAATGAAAGCAAACTAACAGTCACAGTCAAGTTGAGTGAGAAGAATTGCAAATCTCTACTTTTTAAGTTACAATAACCACATAATACTGTATAGCTTTGTAAACTTTTAACAATATATTTTACTGAAGGCCTTTGAAAGATAAATTAGATGCACTAATTGTAAAATTGTTCATTATAAAGATAGACTTATTTGATGCTGCACTTTAACAAAATCACACACTAAAGCTAGGCCCTATGAGCTAGGCCCTACAGTTAAACTGCATATAAAAGTAAGTCTTATGGACTGAAAAAAGTTTGAACCTATAAATGGCTGCTGGTAGCTCCAGTTCACTGCAGGAGAGTCTTCCTTTAATTCTAAGCCACTATACACTAGTCGCACTCTTAATTGCAAGTGAGTCGATTGATCAGTAATTGTGTTGACATTTTACCAGAATACATTATTTAAAATTTGCCTCTACAAAGGCCCGCCTTCTAGAAAACTAGCAATCACAGTAAGAGTCAGAGGTGGATAATATACTGTCACTGAGTTCCTCATGTAAATTTTGAAAAAAATATTGCCGTGTACAGACTTTAAATAGACAGACATGATAGGACACTTCATTAATTTTAATTCAATTTCAAGTTTCACATCTAACCGTGTTTTTCCGAATTTTACAAAGAAAACAGTATTTTTATACAGCAGGAGAACTTTGCAGACAGCTATTGTACTGTCCTTTCCAAAATGGTACAGAAAACCATGAAACTTTGCAGAGAGCTATTGTACTGTAAAAGCAAATCCATCTGCGGTGAGACAGTGCTCACAACCGTTTGTAGTTTGTAGGGCGCGTGACTTTCGACTTTCGATGGTACCGATCGGAATGCGCTGCTTTAAATAGTTTAAAGGCCCAGCTCTATTTTTGACGAAGGGTGTCATGGTTCCAAGTGGCAAAATAGTTTAAAGGCCCAGCTCTATTTTTGACGAAGGGTGTCATGGTTCCAAGTGGCAGTTCACAGCAGTTAAAACTTTGTAGATGACTGTCGCCATAAGCCTGCCTAACCACCGAAGAGGGTATTACAGACAAGAGCTATCACCAAGGGCTTCGGGCTTGAGTACGTTTTCGGGATGGTAAGAAACTCACTGGAGATGTGAGCGCAGTGTGATTTACTCTACAAATTCCAGAAGTGGAGTTAGAGTCAGCGGAGAAACGTGCAGGACCCTACTCATTACAGCTGAAGGAGAGATCAAGAAAGATCTACCACCTATCCCTTACTGCTGCTGCTACTTAACCACTTGTTCCCATTATACAAATATGAAGTTGTGAGTCAGGGCGAAAATGTATGGGTGGGTGAGTAGGGCCGTAACTGGCATCCTCACAACACCTGCCTTGTGCGGGTTCTGGCGAAGAAAGGAGGAGAAATGCGGGATTAAAAAAAAAGAAAAGAAAAGGTGCACAAAAAAAAGGGGCAACAGCATGTTGTACTAATCCAACTTTCTTGATTTTTACATTTTCATGTAACTTCACGAATGACCAGTTAGAGTTGGTGGGAAAAGTTCCAGCCATTTAGCTTCATAACTGATTACTAAATATATATATTCAGAAATGGCTGAAACTCGGTTTTGGTTTGCTGGTTTTGCATTACCACAAGATCTTAGAGACTACTATGCCTTTATGCTGATGTTAGACATTCCTGGTGAAACGAGTTCTAGACTTTGCTGACTACCTCCTCACAACTTACACCGAAGATTCACCAACGTTTCCACCACAGCTATATAAGGTGAGATATTGAAGATGAAAAATCAACTGACAACTTGTGTACAAATTTTCATGTGCATTTTGACTGTTTCTATATTTTTGAACCAGCTCAAAAAAAAAAAAAGCAAGATTTAGTAAAAATGAAGATGAACTGCAAGAAAGCACAGAAATGATGACAATGTAAGGAAACCAAAAAATTGCTAAGAAAAGTAGCAATCACAGTAAGAGTTAGAAATGGATAATATACTGTCACTGAGTTCCTCACATAAATTTCGAAGAAATAACTGCCGCGCACAGACTTTAAATAGAGAGTCTTTTTTTTTTCAGTACATCGATCTCTTCGTTGTTTTTTTTTGTTTTTTTTTTAAGTTATAATCATTAGAGCTTTTCCAATTTATTGCATCCATACAATAAATTGTGAAAGTCCCAGGCCTATACATGAGCAGAGGAGGATATAGTAAGAAACTATATAAATAAGAAGAAATATATTTACTTCTCCATTCAAACACTGAATACTGAATAGATATACAAAATATAAGCATATCGAATAACACCAGGCGTTTCAGCTACATTCCTCTTCTGGTATAAATAATAATACCGTATCTTAATTTAGACCTCTCTATTCGGGACATCTTCCCATACAGTCTTTGTCGACTGACCAATCCAAAAGCTAACATTATTTCAGTAAACAAAACGTTTCAGATATTTGCCTTTAGCAGTGCCGTCTAGTCTACCAGGTATTTTTTTTCCTCACTGTTGTACGAAGTGCATAGTGTTAGCTCTTGTCTTCCTAACCTCTTTGCTACTTCACTGTTGTAGCAACCGGTACCCCCCAAAATTACTGCGCATAAAAACTTCAGAAGATACACCAACACAATAGTTACTGGCCCAGGGTATCAAATAAAATAATATAGACACATTTTATCAAATTAGATGCAAATGTTATTGTCAACAATCTATCCAAAAGGAGTGCTATAGAACTATATTTTGTTAAGTCGTTAGGACCCTTTAGGTGCGTTGGCTGCTAATGGTGGCCACAGGAAGTGGAGTGTTGGCTAATGAAAGGACCCCGAGTAAAGTTTTCCACTCAACAAAAGTTTTTGAACGTTTGATGTTTCAGGTAATTGAAAGGTAATCTGAAATGTAAATGAACGTGAAGTTATCACTGGGCGACACTGCGTTTGTTTGCATCATGTCATCGAGAAAACAGCAAGTTTCGTGCGTACCGACTGTTTGAAAAGTTTGATACTGAGTTCAGGTTGTGTTGACATAGCGACAAGAAAAAGAATGAGGGTTTGGACTGTATAACATTTCGGATATTGGCAATGGGAATGTGATATAAATTCAGTGACAGCACCGATTTACCGACAGATCTAAAGTAGGCAACTAAGTGGTCCCCTCCCCCATTTATACCAGTGTATAGTGGCAATGTTTCCATCAGGTAGGCTTAACTAGACATCAATAAATACACAATGTTTAGATCTCCACTCCTCTACAGGCAGTAGGCTCTCATCACAATATTCAGTCAAAGGGACACTTACACAATCGTACTGATTACTCTTGAATGTTGTAATGTAATGTGTGGTGATTTTTCATTGAAATGGAAATTTCTCAGGGTAATGCTAAGGGATTCAATTTTCCAAAGTGATTTAACATTGAATGCAGCAAGACTTTAATTAGAATGGACAATACAATGTGAATAATTTGCATATTGACATTGATGCTTTTGTCTTTCTCAGTGGCTTGAATATCGATTCAGAGTTCAGAATGAGAACAATGGATTTTGTGTGAATGCTGTATGATTCAGTTTGTAGTCATTCCTCTTCAGATTGTGGGCGCAGTGAAAGAGGATAATTATTAACCCATTATTTACCAGATCACTCACCACACCCACCTTAGGGTTTTACCACATCCCCTGTTGTCAGTGTCACTCACTATACACCCAAAACAAAATCCTTATGTTGATTTTGACAAAGTTGTGCCTTTTGACAATGACATGGCCTTTAGAATAAGCAAAAACTGCCTAGGCACACAGTTAAAGGGTGAAAAAAACATATATTTATAGAGTTTGCTCAGGCAGAAGACTGCTGCATCCCTGAATGGGAAGTTCAAGAAAAAGGTGGATAAATTAAACAGTTTCAGTTCTCAGATTCGTTGTCACATCCAGTAGTTTTTAATTTGGATATATAATAATCTTATTTTCTAGTTATGCAAAGGAATTAGAACAACATGGTAATTTTCTGTTTGTGCCAAGTACAAATCCACTTATCTCTTGGTTGTAAAGTTATCAGATCTCACAGAATGATGTTGCAGTACATAAAAGTTCAGCAATTCAAGCAACCCCTCTCTGACCAGCTTCCCCTTCCTCCTGTTATTTCATATAAAATACATCCACAGTTATACGTTTATGCCAAACATATTAACATTATCCATCTGCTCAGTCTGCATAATGCTGCTCTGTTGGATGGGAGGAGTCTGAAGCTGAGAATGTTTGGTAGTGGCATGGCATCAGTGACTGAAGAATTGTCTAGCCAGTAATAACACTGGCTCTTCAGGCTGGAGATATGAGTGGAATTTACAAGGATTATTTTCAGCCGCCACTAGGTCCCTGTATACACAGAATTAGCATTAGAAGGGAACCTCACAGTAAAACACATGGGAGGGCACTTTTCAGTGAAACTTGGGAGAGGGGACCTTACAATGAAATTAATGGAGTGGGAAGGAGGGGGTGTCTCACAATGAAATTCATAAGTAAGATGGGGGTTTTCACAATGAAACTCATGAAGGAGAGGGCCTCAAGTTGAAACTCATGGGAAGGGACCTGTCAATGAATATCCTACCCTACCTCTACTCTACCTCCACCCCCCACGCC
>JAWQUT010000049.1:988310-1030643 GCA_033807755.1 Ellobium chinense | reverse complement strand
CTGTGTCCGTAAAACAGTGTTGCCACTCTGATCATGTGCTTCTCTCCTGCAGTGAGAGTGATATTTCTACCTTACATCTTCCTACGCAAGATGTTGAAGCAAATTCATTGGGGATAAAAACAAGTTTACTTTTGAAAATAAAAAGACTAGGCATTTTACCTATTTTACCCGACATTACACGATTTTATCCAACAGTTTACGAAAAGTGATTCTTTCTTACATGGAGAAAAAAATGGCCTTTCGTAAAATCATTTTACCATACCGTAGAGGAAAATCGCTATACGTGGCAACACTTTCGTAAGACCTCCTTCACTCATTCTCAAACCACCCAAAAAAAAAGAAAAAGCCAGAGTGCGCCATCTTACGGTCAGGTTCCTTGCGGCGTCATACCTTGGTCACGTCTGCAGTCAGCGGCCGCCTGCAGCATGACTGTCGCCATATCGTCTGTCGTTTGATCGGGTCTGTCACCGATCGAGAATCGATACGGTTCTCTCCCCCTTCTTTCATCCTCCATCTCACCAACTTGCCTCTATTGTTCCATTGTCTTTCTCTAATGTACTTTTTACGTGCGCCGTATCGCCTCACACTATCTTACGCCAGCGGAACAATACACGCGCACGGGAACTTTTTCCCCTTCGCCCGCACTTTTCTTCCTTGGGTCGGTTTTCGCGGGGGACGGGGGGAGAAGGGGAGTAGAAGGGAATTGCGGGTGGGGGAAGGGGCGAGGCAGTTTGTCTATAAATTGCCATTTGATTTTTCTATTTCTATTGTTCTCATTCCTGTGGATGCCATTGCTCACTTGCAGCCTGCCATTTCTTTCTCAGCCGTTTAAAGCACCAGTCATATAGCCAAGTTCCCGTGGCGGACGATCCAGATTTTTTTTTTCTTTTGCTGATATATTAAGTTATTTTGTGGTCAGTTTTATGAACTATTATTTTTTTGTGTGTGTATTTGTTTTTAATTTTTTTTATCTAGCCATGTTTTTAAACCTGAACTACGTTAGCAGCATTTTTTTTTCCAAAAGTTTCACCGCACATATACTAATTTCACTTCTGTAGATTTTTAATTGTTTCATGATTTCGGTTATGAATTTACGTTGTGTGTAACGAAAAATGAATACTTTGCAATATCTGGGTGTACGTATCAGCACCTGTGTGACGCTAGGCGCGTAAGGTTTAGATTTCGGGGTCACGCCTAGTGTAAGTAAACCAGTGTAGGTTTTAGTGATGTAAGAATGTTACAGATGAGATTGCCACTCTTCAGAGAATTCTCGGATAGCAGAGAATATGTTAGCGTCTAGAAACTGGAATCACTCTGAAAAACAGCTTGTATAGAAAGTTCAAAATCTTTGTTAAAAATAGGGTTTTTTTTGTTTTTTTGTTTTCTGATCGCCCTATAATATGTTCTCTTCTTGTGCTGTAGAGACTGGTTAGGTCTAATTAAATGTGTTTATGCGCATACAAGTTTTACCTCATAAGAACTATCTTTGTGTTATATGGATCGTTGCTGATAGTGACTTATTCTGGACAGACTTTTCTTGGAATTGCAGAAAATTCAGAGACTTTTTTTGTGTGTAAAGTGAGTGGTATCCCTGTACAGGATGTTTGCACAAAACACATGTATAGAATATGATTTATCATTTTTGCACTGACTGGACTAGTTCCGGTCTAACGCCGGCATATTTTCCAATTTGTGTCCTCATGGTGGGAGGAAAGCGAAATTGCGTTTGCTGTTCCAAATGTGCGTTCAGAATTGTACCCGGGAGTAAAGTTAACTTTACTGAATTACTGCTGAATAAAAACCTGTGAAGATTTGCATTCAGCGTCTGGAGCTGATGGCAACAATAGCTTTTGGTTTCTCTGTGCCTTGCACCCTCACCGCCAATGAACGAACTATCACGAGTTTAGGAAAGTTTCAAAACTTTTGCCGGATGTGTTTTGCCTAACCGGTAATACTGTCATGCAAAGAGAGTCTTCTGTGGATAAACTCAAATATCTGAAATTGTTTTACTGACACAATCCAAATGCGAATTATGATATCATCCTGTCGAATTGATAAGTATTCAGTGTCAGTGAATAATGCTAGGACAAATCAGAGTCCAAAACATAGACCGTAGTACATTAATTGCATACAAACATCCTGTTAATCAGGAACAGTTAAATGGGCAGATGAAAGTGCGATGTTGGTCCTGAGTTTGAACCGAACTTTGAGAATTGTTACCTTGGCCGTTGAGATTTACTAGACTATTCGCTTATTGAAAGTAGTAGTTTGCCTTTAAGTTGATGTTACGAAACTAAAGATGTAGGATGTTAGGGTCAGCTTTCATTTGAAACGTAATAGTCGTCACCGTGTGTTTATCAGGTAGAAAAGTAGTTGCGCCTGGTTAACAAAAACAACCACGACAACTTTAAAGCGATTTCTTTAGATGTAGGTCTGGTTTATGCCTCAACCACTATAATATACCTATATACGTTTATGTAATACCCAGCTAGCAATTTCAGGATGGTCCATTTGGAACTCATTTCTTGAGGTTACATCCTGTTTTATGCTGTAATCATAAGAAGTACCACGTAAGCTTCATGCATTGTAATGCAGAGACAGTCAAGCTTGATTTGAGGAGAAAAAAAAAAGTTTGTCATGGAGGTAATGCACAAATAGTTCTTCCAAGTTTGGAAACGATGTCTTGAGATGAAGTCCATTTCTGTGTCTTAATATTACATTAACGTCTTTATGTGTTGAATTCGAGGGGTGGCTATAAGGTTGCAATCTTCTGATATAATACCATGAATGGTACAGCGGGAACTCGATATTACTTAATGATTTTAATAAGTATACCTTAGTTAGTTGTTATGAATTCCACATGCACGGATTTATTATTGTTCTGTCATTTCATTATTCAGGTAGACATTGATATTGACAATATTTCAATATTTAAAAAAATATGTTTCCCATACACAAAGGCAAACTTATTATCAAGGTTATGCCGTATTTAACCTGTAAACGTATTCGACCTACAGTAGTAACTGGACAGAGACCAGCTAGACCACAGGACCGTTTCTTTGGAATGAATTATCGAAAAATGTTTGTAAAGGAATTAACCTGAAACAGTTAAAAGCAAAAAAAAAAAACAAAACTGCTGAAGACGCATTTGTTCGAAAAGTACTTAAGTGATTAATTTTAACGGCCTGCCAAATCAGACCTCCCATTGTATCACACCAAAACTACCGTTGTACGTATATGTATGAATGTCTGAATTGCTTCTGTAAATATTCTTTTCCTCTGGGAGGAGTGCGTCATAAATGCAATTCATTTTTGTTATTATGATGAACTTGAACTTGATGTAATTTTTTTTTTATTTTTGCAATGGAAGTGCTGATATAATGATTACTAAGAACATATATTACTCATTTATGAAAGTCTTTATAACCTTCAAACGGAGAGGTAGGCGTTTCTCTTGAGTATAGTGGAATCTCGACATTAAGCATGTTTAATATAATTTTATTGAGCATGAATTTCACATGCACAGATTCATTTCATTGTAATTCTATCATTTTGTTATTCAGGTGGATCTAGATATTATGTATACCTCACTAATAATATTATTTTTTTGTCCCCATTGTTCCATGGGCAACTAGATCTATATATCGAGGTTCTACTCTAATGCGAAAAGCATACTTTTTGTTTTGGTGGGGGGAAGACCATCAACTTGGAAACGATTTTAGGAGGGTTTTTGGTTTTTTTTCTTTAAAATCTTCCTAAGTATTAGGCCTTATCATATTCGTGCATTGTGTCCACACAGCAATTGATGTAAAGTTTTTTTTTGTTTTTTCTCTTGGTCCAGTTGTTTTCCTCTTTTTTTTTTTCTTTTTTAAACTAGAAAAGAAAAAAAAATAGAGACTTTATCAGGTAGGCCTATCATGACCATTATCATATCGTCCGCCCACTCTAAGTCAAAGCAAACATGTAGATGTCGCTCTAGATCTAGATCTCTGATACTCATGCGTGGAACGATACCGCTTACCATTAATACGATCTGGGTCATCAAAATGGTGCTACCAGATCCTTGACATCCATTGCATGCCGGTAAAAAAAAAAAAACAAAACCAGTTGGTCTACGCGTCAGGTTTCAGATGGCCTGTTCTAGTCACTTTACATGGTGACTGTAGTAGGCAGTCGTCTGCAGTAGTTTTTAACACTTCTGAATCCGTAACCAGCAGAGTTTACGAGTGAAATGCGTTTTAGTGGTTCCTCTGTGGGTTTCATGAGCATTTTTTTGCCGATGCCTGACCAATCCTGACATGTCAAGAGTTCTCGGTTTTCTTTTGATGCGAAGACCACTGCGCCCATGAAGACATATGAGCCCCAGTTTACGAAGTTATAAACGTTTTAGGACTTTTTTCCCTCGCCTAGCAGTGGCTGAAGACTAAATTTTATCGGGACTCGTAACACTAACACACAAAGGACTTCGGAAAGACATCATTTACAGAAAATCCTTTCGCGGTTACCTGAATGATTTTGTATTTCTTGTTCACAGATCTCAATAGACCTTTTATGAGATTTAAGATGTGAATATACCGAAACTGTTGAGCGAAGAATTTTATTTTTTTTTTGTGCTTCATCAATAAAACATGGATAGTAATGTAAAATTGTTTAGATTTCCACTTCATGGCTTCAGAGAAACTAGGACAAACATGAAGAGATGAACAAAGAAGATCTGACTGGTTCCAGAAATATGTAGGTGCATCTGTAGAAGGACTTCAGTAATATGAAATCTGAGATCAAAATTTTTGGAATTTGAAACTTTTTGAGCTTTTCTTTTTTTCAGAGATACTCAGTATCTGAGCAAAGTGTTCAGGTATTGAGTAACTGTTATCAGACAGATCTGATCTTCATTCAGAATCCTTTCATGAGGACATGAAGATGGAAGTGCTTTTTGCTCAGATATCTCAGTCCACTTATCTGTAAAATGAGCACCTATCTAAAGATATTGAGAGATATTGTCAGAATGTCAGTGATCAGCATCTGTAAATGGCTGCTGTTCCCTAGGAAGCTGAGAAAGTCCTAGATTGATCTGGCCTGCTGATAAGCATAGTAGGAAGTTGCATGAGGTGGCATGTATTTGGAAACAAAACCTATAAACCGCAGTATTACTTTTAATAAGTAAGCTCAGAAACACAGTTCAATATTAAACTTTTGGGAAATTCAAGGAAGGCAAAGTTTTGAAATGTTCCGTTGTCTGAAAGGACATGGTTCAGAAATTCAGAGGATTTAGAACTTAATTCTGTAGTGGTATGAGGAATTTTGGTTTTCACTAGGCGATTCCAGTAATGAATGATTCCACCAATTTTGCACACTATTCTCAACTCTAAATTGTCCTGGTGAAATTTTCCACAAACATTTTGTTGAAAGGACACTTACACTCAGAGCTATTCATTATGAGGAAACAGGAAAAGAATATTTAAGAATCATTGAAGTAAGATTTTTTATTCAGCAAATTTCTCCTACAAAGATTCTGGTGTGGATGATCTAATGAGGGTCCAGCAACAGCAGCTACATCTTTACAAAATATTTGATGGTTATAAAGCTGTAATCATGCTGCTATGCCGTAAAACCCCCAACTCAGACAAAGCAAACAATGTCATGACCATCTGCGGTGGCAGCCAGGTTCCAGGGACGACCATTCATTTTTCCTAAATACTTGGCCGTAATATGGAGACCTCTAGTCTAGACCACTCTTCCTTATGTTCCAAATTGTGTGAAACAAAAGGAAAAACTCTGCATAAGGCAACCATCATGTGCTAAAATTGACACTTTTTGAAAGATTTTCAGCTCAATGGTTTAGCAGCCAACCTTTGGCTTAAAAAGGGGGGGTCTTTCTAGTTTTTCTATTCAAAGTGCTAATAGGTAACCGCAAACATTTTGAGAAATTCAATTAGGCAAAATGAAAATGTGTATGTACCCATGTATACTGCATGAGTACAAAGTCACTGAGACCCCTGAAGTCGTCAACCTAAGATCACCAAAATTGTTCACTTTCTCTCCAAAGAGCATAGTGTAAGGATATGGGAATGAGAAATTTCGGAGAAAATTAGTTCACAACGTCCCTACAAATCTCAGTCCTCAGTCACTGAAACCTGTATTATCAAGAAGTGGAAAAACACGAGTCGATATTGGGGAAATTGGTCAAAAGCACCCCCTGTCACCAAATCTGCTAATTTTCCTTCCAAAGAATGCATTATCGAGAAATGCAAACAATAAATTTCATTGGAAGGAAATATGTCACGGGAACTCTGTAATTCATAACTTTTTGTCATCACAGCTGTTCACTGCCCTCACAAAAGAGCATATTATCAGGGAAAGAAAAGAAATAATTTTGACGAAATTGATCTAAAGAGCCTTCTAATCCTTAAAGTAGGACAAGCACATCAAAAATAATTTTCTGTTTTTCAATACTTTTTCTCTCTAAAAATCATCTATGGTGCCCGCCGAGTCAATTTTGCGAAGAACGAGCATCGTTCTGTTATCATGCACGTATGTAATATAACTCAATAAGACCCCTGCGTCCAAAATTATTCCCCTTCCCCGATCAGCAGAAGCTTGTGGCAAAAATGCTGACGTCATTTACGTTCCAGCAGCTACAGACACCTCTGCCTGACAATGTATTATTCAACTTTTAATTAAGGTTCTGGTATTCCAAATTCAAATGTAAAGTTTGATAATGTAAGCCAAAAAAAGTATTCTGCAATTTTATTGCCTCAGCATGATTTTGTTTGGCATATCGAGTGTTCACAGAGGAATTAAGAAATTCATACCAACATGCTATCACCCGTCCGCAGAGTGCATTGGTTACAGGCATGTGATAAGACAGCTTGGCCATGTGGCAAGAATGTATTTGACGTAAGCTTATGGCCGCCATGTGCGCTGTTTTTGTAACAATTCGGACTTTGGATAATGTAACGCTGTGGGTAATATGGGGCCAGCAGAGGCCTTATATCACTATGGCAGACACTTGAAAGACTGTTTTATTGGAATAATAGGGTATTGTATGATTTAATATGGTCCGTAGGACAGTGCAGTCTTCCTTTAACTCACTGAAACCTGGACAGTTTTTCAATGACGGAATTATCATAGTAAAACTATACAATTTCCAAGACTAGTTTATACCGTAAAGCATTAGAGAGCTGGACATCTTATCACATAATTAGTACTCACTCATGTACAGGGAAATGATGCCATAGCACACTTTTAGTTCTTTGCTGGTGCTTGGTAAAAGACATATACACACGTCTTTAGTCTTCATGAATTAACCTTTTGTCATGAGAACTGTTTACTTTCTTTTCAAAGAGCATGATGACCAGCCTGATCTCAGGGAGATACTGAAGAAGCGTATGATAGATGCTCCCCGTGCCCAGAATTACTACCATTTGGAGTACTATCTCCTGCCAGAGGAAGATGAGCTCATGAAGACAGATGTGGTCACATATGGCGTGGCATGCAAGATCTATATGGAAAGGCATGATGCTAAAGTGGTTAAAACCTGGCAGGATGGGGATATCACTTGGTTTGCATGGGCACACAGGTGGGTAGTGAGCCTGCCTTTGATACAATATCTTAGACATATATTGTGGGTTTAAACTTATTTTGTCCTGGATGCTACTTTTACATAAGCTCTTAGCTCTTTGAGTATGATGAGCCACAAAGATGATTTGGCAACCGAGTACGGTGAACCACCATGATGATTGAATTTTGTCCGTGTTGTGGCAACGGCTGTGCACAGGAAAACATGGTATTATCCAATTTAGACCTAATATGTTTTCAGGTTACGCAGGTGCCATAACTTTTTTCGAGTTAACTAAAGTCATTTAAAAAAATCTATTTTAAAGATCATGTTGTTAACTAAAGTCATTTAAAAAAATATGTTTTCAAGACTATGTGAGATTTGCCTAACTTCTTTCAATTTTAATTATATATTCTCAAAACAATAAATTTTGGAGTCAACATTCAGAGGGTTAAATGAGCATTGAGACAACTCCTGGTACCTCATAAATAGAACTGTGGATGTAGCATTATTTTTTCCCTTGCTTTTTGCATTGTTGGCATCAACATATAATAGGCAAATTTTGAAGCAGCTTCAAGTGCAGTCAACTTTACCTAAATGCAAACCACCTCAAGAGCACAGAAAAAGTTGGAGTTAAATGTAGTAGTGATGATCCAGTGACTTTTAGAAAGAAATTTTCTTGTACATGTGGAAAATGTTGCAGTTAAATGGAAGTTGTGGATTATTCTCGTTGCAAGTAAGTGGACTAGGCTGTATCTAAGACATGGACTCAGTGGACTAAGACTCGTGTTTCCATGGGTGTTGCATTGGTTACAGGCATGTGATAAGAATGGATAGAGTTTCAAATATCATAGGTCTATACGAAAGGATATAACATCATAACATACAACGAACATATTTGTGTACTACAACGTTTTACCTGAAACATGGTCTCTGCACATTTTGGGAGTGTGACCCTGCAACAGTGACGCCCGTTGCAGTTTTGAAGCCGATAGGACGGTCACACTCTGGCTTTTAGAGTAGGAAAGCCGGCGTCTAGTCTTCTCGGATAAGGACGAAAAACTAGGAGGTCCCGTGTGCACGCTGCGCACGTTAAAAATCCCTTGGCAGTTTTAAAATCGTAAAAGAGTAGGCCTAGCGACCGCTGTCCGGGCAAAATTGATAGGAAAATTCTACTAAAAAACGTTCACAGTAACCATGAGGGCGTAATATAGCCGTAATCGTGCTGACACGCCGTAAAACACAAACTCAGTCAATCAATCAATTCAAATATCTGGGAGCTGGACATTCTTAACATTGTCAGATTTTTGCTCCGGTATTATGTCGCTTGCATAGGCAAACAGTAATTTCTAGACCATCCAAATCTCAGACACCAAAAATAAGTTCTGGGAATGAGCAGACAAAAGTGATGCTAATACAAGGTAGAGAAGGAGAATTGTTTTTCAAAAGACACGTCATCAATTGGTTGCAATGCCTCAAAACACATCAAACTCTAAATTATAAAGGAGAAGCAAAAAACTGTCTCATTTTCATAAAATGCTTCTAAGAAAGCACTTCTTTGGAAGTAAGCACTGCTGGTGCTGGTGAATGCGGTGTAATGTTTGATAGAATTCATTTTGTTGAGTTAGAATTTACAGGCTGCGGTCAAAAAAATCTTTTTATTGCGGTTTATGTAACTGGAAGTCTGACAGTGACTCATGTTAGGAAAGAACACCAGTTTTCTCATATGTGACATGTTGTGAAGTGCCGTAACAAGTGCATGCAATATTCTGATAAGACTGTACTCCCATCAGCGAATTGTATAAAAAATATTTCACAGTTTCCTATCATATCGTGAAGTTGTTAAAGCCTGAGGTCTCAGGTTTTGACACAATGTGTACAAGTTGTGTCAGGGTAGCGGTTTTTGGGTTGTTGCATCCCAGTGACGAAATGTAAACAGAAATAAGAAAGAAATGAAAAAGATGTTGATTCCACCAAATTTTAGCACCATGGAAATATTTGGAATAAAGTGATGGATGCTAGGAATCAATGTTGTATGTATTTGGATATAGGTTACTCTCAGTCAGATGTACAGCGTAAGGAGAATCCACTTTAATTTCTGTTTGTACAGCCACACTGTGACAGTGACCAAAGAGATGCTACTAAAGATGTTCAACCACACCATAGAGCTTAGAGTGTGGGACACCAAAGATAAGTGTTCCACCCGGGCTAGGTTTGACAGACCCAAGGCCTTCAGGTTGCCTGCGCCCAAGCCAGGTACTCAAAGTCCCCATGTTTTCTAATCTTGTCTTACTTCCCAGAACTTTATCAGTCACTTTCCCCTGGATCATTTTCTTCTCTTCTTCCATTTTTGTCTCTGTATGTTCTTACTAAGGGCTTCCCCTTTACCCTGTCCAGTGTAAGCATCTTTTTGTGTTGGCTCACTCCCCATTTTCTGTAAAGGGCCCTGTTTCCATCTTATACAGTCGGCTCCGCTTAATCGCCCTTCCTCGGGATCACGGAAAAAGTGGGCGATTAAGCGGAGAAGGTAATTTCGGCCATATTTTTGGTAATGGGGTTAAATTTCTTTATTGTCGTGGTTTGATATCGTGCATTCACACCTTCTCGTCGCCAGTCTCAGGACAGACTTGAGTTTGACGGTGTTGTAGCGCACAAAATGTTTGATTTCCGCGGTTTCTCTCATTGGCCACATCGCAGTAGCCCAGCAGACAATAAGGAGTAGGATGGCACGGTCGGGATAGACCGTTCATCCACATGACACGTTCTCTGATCTAACTGAAATCCACTGGACAGTCACAATCAAGGCGTGGGGGGAGGAGACTATACCACGGCTTTCGGCGCATTAGCATTATCGAACGGGCGAAGGCAGTGATGCGTAGCATGGGACAAAGGGGGACGGGTAGGTGGGGAGGATAGGCTTATCACACCTATTTCGGGGTGGCAGCTGTCACTCAGTCAACCGGTCTGCCATCCGTCGCGTAGTTAAACCGTCTGTGTACAATATTTGATTGTCAACTGTAACCCTTCAACCACTGATCTTTAAATTCATGGGCGCTGAAGAGTGGTCGATTATCCAGAGTGAGAGGCGATTATCCAGTGACTTTTATATAGAAAAAATTCGGTTCCCTAGGAAACGAGGCAATTAAGCGGAATAGGCAATTAAGGAGAGGGCGATTAAGTGGAGTCGACTGTACTACTACTGCTGTTTTGGTCTTTTTTTTGTTTTTTTGGCTCAAATCAGATTCACAAAGACACATTCCAGATGTTACACATTGCCATAATATAATATAATACAATACAATACAATACAATACAATACAATACAATACAATACAATACAATACAATAAACGTAACACCACACCACACAACACAATGCAACGCAATGTAGTGTAATAGAATAGAATAGAATAGAATAGAATAGA
The DNA here is from genome assembly GCA_033807755.1 of Ellobium chinense. Classification (NCBI taxonomy): domain Eukaryota; kingdom Metazoa; phylum Mollusca; class Gastropoda; order Ellobiida; family Ellobiidae; genus Ellobium; species Ellobium chinense. The sequence goes on along the minus strand of JAWQUT010000049.1, from coordinate 1,019,661 downwards.
ATAGAATAGAATAGAATAGAATAGAATAGTACCACTCACTTTAACTGAATTCATTCAGTCATTTTGAAGTGACTCATCAGAAACAGTAGTTCAAGATTTACTTTCATGGCTGGCCTGGTTTATTAACTTTTCTTGTCATCCCTAGCAAATCTTGGGCCCTTAAGAGATGGCATTCATCCATTCTATAGAGATAAAAGTATGTAAATTTAGAGATAGGAGGGCAGAATGTCTGTCTTAGACAGTTTTGGTTTGCTTGTTGAACGACTTTCAACAATACTGTAATTCTAAGGAACATTTACTTAAGACAGTTGTTCAGAATTGAATCTTTATGGCTGTTCTGTTTTCTAGTCTGCCGTCTGCCTAAGATTTTGTCAGTCTTGGTCTTTTCTATTCAAAAACTTTCAACCTTACTGTAGAGCTCAGAGATTGATACACAAAATGTGCTCATAGTTTTGTGCTCACAGGATGGTTTAGAACTAATTACTCATGGTTGGCCTGCTTTTGTTGACTTTTGACAGGTGAAAAGCCGGAAGATATTGGAGGGGTCAAGGCAATGGTGACAAAACAGATGAAACATTACGTCAGCCAGCAACCCAGAAAGGGAGTTCCGATTAGACCATTGCCATCTCAGGTCTCCTTACCTAACCTGTTGGATAGAAAACATTGTAAGTTACCCACCTGTAAAACATGTGATGGTCAGTAGTTTCAGGAGAGGTGAATTTGGGGGCAGTGTTCCAGACTTCTAATAAATCTGGAGATTGAAGTTAACAACACAGCAGCTTCCTTTCTTGCACTGGCTGTGGGGGAGGAGGAGATTAACTGGGTTGAAGGGTAGGGTGATGGAAGGATTGGTTTGACGGGAGAAAACTTGTTTAAAGCACAGCTCATAGCTGTCAGGAGAGTATGAAGTATGTATTGCTTGCACAGTTAGTTCCATATAATCACAACACCAGGGATTTGCAATTATCCTGTGACTCATATGAAAAACACAGTATGTTGTTATCCGAAAATTACCATGTTATAATGGAGGTTGTGATTAAGTGAACTGCAATCAAGCAAAGACATCTATAATAGAAGATCTGTCTTTGCAGAGAGTGTGTCTCAGCAAAGGCATTTATAGTCAATTCATGACACATATTCTCATATTATGGACGTTATTTCTCCATCAGCAGCCATGGAGAGTCGACGCAGCAGATCTGGTCAGATCTCATCTTCTGCAGCCACAAAAGTTCTAGTAGCTGTTCCAGCCAAGGATGCCAGGGATGGGAAGTAAGATTATTTTTTTTAATTAAGGAAACAGAGTACAGTGAGTTTCGTGCAAGGACACAAACTATATATTGCAAGTGTGAAGAAGCCCAGGAGATGCAAAAAGATGAGTTAAAGGGCAAAACTTCAGTTGAAGCTTGAAGAGTTTAAAGAGAGTTTCTCTCAGTTGTTTTCCTAATGCTATATGGCAGCCTTAGACGTGTGACTAAGACAGTAATTTGAAAACTAGGGGAGAAAAATGTTCTTTATATCTTGATAAAAAAAAAATAAGTCAGTGAATGCCAACCACGTGTTAAAAATGAATGCTGTTAAAGAGAGTAGGTTGTCTTTACATCTTGGCCCAAAAAATTACCTGTGTAAGACAATGCCTGTTTAAGGTGATCACGTAGCTAAGGACTGAATAATGGTCATCACACACAGGTTTCATTGTAAGAGTAGACCTCAGTACTATTAGTATTTTTGGTAAACTCAGAATTAACACTGGTATTGATCCTGTTACGGCAGGTCATTCGAACGTCTGTCTCAACTGGCCGGGGCTGAGCGACTTGAGGAGAGATCTCTACCAAAGGACAAGAAATCTGCAGGTGGGAGTGACAAGGACAAGAAAAGTGTTGTATCTAGCCCAGTCAGGTCTCCACAGTCTCGGGGCCAGACCCTCTCAGGTTTTGGATCAGCAGACAAAATAGATAGTAAGAGGGTTCTTTCTCAGAGAGGAGTAGAAGTAGACATGAACATCTTATTAACTAACATAGCACCAAGTTTTCTTTTGCACATGGAAATGAGATTGCCATAGTCTTGAGTCATGAACTCAAAGCAAGCACTATATACTTAATTGTGCACTTTAATAAAAAATATTTGGGTGAAGTAAGCTAACCTTTTGTCAGTACTTGGATGAGCTGGTAATTATCATGAGCATTTTTAAATAGAATCAGATATATCCACCCTAATATTATCCTTCTTGCATTCTTTTGGTTAATAAGGTCAGGCTGTGCCAGTGAATGAGATGTATCCCATGCACAGATTTGTGGTTCTTTCTTCACCACTGCACCCCACAAGTACAAGTCGATAAATTTAGGGAACAAACATACTGTAATGCAGAAGAACAAAATTTGATAAATAATGATTTATTCAAATATTCACATGCATTGTCACTTTGTAGCAGGCTGGTGAATTAACAGTGATAGGGTTATGAGGCAGTCTTACATTTGCCCAGACTAGGAAGATAATACGTCTGCAGGTCACTGAAAGAAGTTCTAGGGGGGTCGTGGCACATACAGTAACTCTTTCAGTAAAGATTGTTAGCAGAGGGACACTCAGATTTATCCTCTTTGCAGTAGCATAATTTTCCAGTGATATAAGACTTGTACTTACTGAACACCGCCATGCAGTCTTTTGACATGTGATTCGAAAAATTTGACAGTTAATCATAGGACGTTCAGTGAGACTGTGCACTTCCAAAACTTGTGACACTTAGAAATTTTTGCTAAGAGTCATAGTATATTTGTATCTGGTAGGAAATAAGGAGAGAAAGCCACTCACATTACATATGTGTAATGCCATGAGCAAAGTTATTGCCATGTGAGGTTGTTATTGCTGACTTGTGTGCATTGTTCATAGAAATAAATCTTGAATTTATTGGTTGGTTAATGAACAGGTACACCAACATTATAGCTGTAGACAAAAGAATTACATTTTATAAGTAGAACTTTTGGACCTGAATGCAAGTTGGAATATGCAGTGTTGTGTTGTTGGCATAAGTTTGCTACTAAAACTGTGACAGTTTTGTTTACTGTTTGCTACTTACTGACTTAAACAGATCTTCCAATCATTCCTGATAAAGCAGGATTATTCTGGATTCAGGATCTTTTTTTAAATTCCTAAAAATAATCTGCACTACCACAGGTCTGTCTCGTAAAATTTGCATTTTTAGAAGTTGAAATGAGAATATGAGAAGTAATGTGCCAGCATAAACTTTGAAAGCGTGGCTGCTGCAAGATTGTAATGGGAAGACGCTGTTCCCTTGTGCATATATTTTTCTTTGCTGTCACTAAATTTGAGAAAATGAATACAGTTTGATGTTTTATGTAGTCTTAAAGGGGAAAAGTTATTTGAGTTCTGAAGTGTGCTTCATGTTAGTTATTCATTGTTTGCTGTAAATCCTGAATTTTGACATCTCAGATCCAGGATTCAGCTTCTCAGGAGTTGGCAGATCTGCCCTAGAATAAATGCCTAGACTCTTTTCAAGATGGTTGTACTTTTATCTAGTTCAAGACATTCTTATCTTACAACAGTCCAAGACAGCTGCCAACATGCTTGGTGTGCAGTTATCTTTAGAAAGCTGCCAAGGGCCACACATTATTAGAAATGTTTCTCTCCCCACACTGACTTCCTAATAGGGATTTTAGAATCTCTCCCCACACTGACTTCCTAATAGGGATTTTAGAATGAAAGAGCCTCATATATCAATAAATGGGATAAAGCAGACAGGTGAAGTCTTACTAGCTTACGGATCACTAATAGCAACACAATGAACAACCCTTTTGTCCTGTTTTTATGTAACCAGATGGTAAGGCATTGACTGTTCATTCTTTTTAACAGGGAGGAGTGTGAGCCCTGCCCTACCGCATGATACCAGAAAAATGTACCACTAGCAAATTTTCAGAATTACTGTAAAAGATCCATTTTGAGAAGGAAAGCTTAAAAACCTAACACCAGAAAATTTTATGTCCTACTAGGGATTGAACCTAAGCCCTCTCAACTTGCAATCAAACATGCTACCCTGCACCACAGGGACACCAACTTCACAGCATTTAAATCTTAACTACCTTCTGCCTGAATATTGTTCCCTAATCTCTGCATGAACGCCTTATATTCACCAATGAATCTGACACTCTTCTCACATTTACTTTACAGAAAAATCTAAGGCAAGCAGCAAGGATGATAGAGAGCAAAGGAAGCTGCTAGCAGAACAGGCAAAGGCAAATGCAGAGCACATCAAGAAATATGGTGTTTGTATGATTCCTGTGAGATTGGCTTTACTCTTTGGTGGTGAGTTTTCACTGTGAACATTTTATGCATCATTTATCATATTGCATGACGTATAGATAACTTTTATTGAAGTTCCTTAATTGTAGACAAGCTGTGTTGTAAACATTCAGGATGTATCAGATTCATTGAGTATCGTACTATTTGAGTCACAGTGGTATGTGCCTAGATTTTATGATCTGTTACAGAAGAGTGGAATTGTAGTACTTTTTTACTCTTTTAGTATGGACACTTTTAATCAAAGGTTGATGTAGAAAGCACGTGCTGCATACAGTGGTATTCATAGTTATCTCTCTTGTGTTGAGAGTTGGTTTGGTAAGTTACTTGGCAGTTTATAGTTTTAGCTGTGTAGGTTTCGGTTAATCTGTCCTGATAATTTGGTACACTAAATAATTAATACTACCAGTCCTATGCAGCTAATTGCCAGTTGTATGGTTTGTAAAGTAATGAGTAAGATAATACCACAATCTCCCCATGTTCTCATTTGTCATGAGAAATCTTGCAAGCTTTATCCATCAGTAATTATTATTTTCCAAACAAAATGGCCTCATAATAGTATGTGTCGAAAGGCTACTTCGAAATGGCTATTAAACCAACATTGAGTAACATTCCTTCATTTAGTTGGGGTAGTCTAGGAGTCAGAATTTAGACTGGTAATAGTTGAAAGTTTACATGAATATGTTTCTCATTTCAAACCTTCAGACAGTAAAATTGTGACAAGTCGCCTGGAGAACCCAATTCCAGGGATAGAGGACATGTTCCTGGGTGTCTCAGTCAGTTGCCCACTCCTGTCCCCCATGCAGAAGGAAGACTTGAACCCCATGATGATTCAGATTCAGAGCGCTACATGTCTGCCTGCTTCACCCATGAACTACAACGATCTCAAGCTCAAGTAAGAAAAATTCATGTGACTGGAATGTACTGCTGTGTTTTCTATATGTATAGTTTGTATACTTCATATGATGATTCAGACTGCCACTTGTCTGTTTCAGGCATATCTTTACAATGATCTCAAGCTCAAGTAAGAAAAATTGATGTGGCTGAAATGTACCGCTGTGTTTTCTACATGTGTAGTTTGTATATTTCATATGATGATTCAGACTGCCACTTGTCTTGTTTCACGCATATCTTTACAATGATCTTAAGTTCAAGTAAGAAAAGCTGATGTGGCTAAAACATACTGCAATTTTTCTTTACATGTATACTTTGTTTATTTGTTGATGAAAACCAGGGTTGGGCATGTTCACGGAAAATCGGGAACTGCGTTCCGTTCTCCGTTCAGTGCCAAAATAGGGAACTGCGTTCCGTTCTCCGTTCAGCCGAGACTTTCAAATTCCGTTCCGTTCACCCGTTCCACGTCTGAGGAACTTAGTTCCGATCTCCGTTCCGTTCCGTTTACTTTTCCCGCCGAAAATAGCACGTGTTCCCGACTGCTGATTTCACAAAGGGAAACGAGGATTTTGATGTTTAATGAATGTTACTCTGTGTGTGAGTATCTTCCATGGAGAAGTTCAGTTTCGGAGGTGCAAGATGTAACTATTACTTGGTGATGAAGAACATGATACCATTCATCCCTTCCTTAAAGGACAAAAAAAAACAAAACCATCCAGATTCATTTAATAACTCTGAGTAAGTGCAGTGTGCGCCACAAAAACAGAAAAAAATTTGAGCCTCTCCTCCTTCCAGAATTCACTGCGAGAGAGAGAATCTGGAGAAATTACATGTGCACATACCATACATACTTACAATTTCTTATAAATTTGAGGATTTATTTACGATTGCACGAAAAAAAAAATACCCCAAAAAAAAAAAAAAATAAAAAAATAGAGAGATTGTGATATATTCGAGATCATAAAGGCATGAGTCACAAATTTGGACAAAAGTCGCTATTACAGTAAAATCCTGGCATTTCTTGTTCTTAAAGTCGATGTAATCTGTTGCGTGGTTCTGGTTGGTTCTAAACAGGTATTTTTTAAAGGATCCTTGAGAAGCAACGCTGCAATTACAATTGCCGACGTCATGTATATGAAAACCAGTGGGCCGTCTTCCTAACCCACTGCCGCCCTCCGCTTTCTTTGTGTGTACTATATCCCGCCCCTAGTTCTCTAATCTTCCGCCCTTTTCACCTGCCCATCTACGTTACCCAATGAGCCTTTATTTCGCTTTCCATAATTATTTATGGCTTTCAAGTTGGTGTTCAACTGTCAGGCACCACTCACCGTCACGATACAGTCCTCTTGATGGACGAAGCGTTGTTTCGCGAGAGACGGACTTGAGGCGATCAAGCCTCCTGACGCAGTCCTGGATACCAGGTGTCATCACGTCTTTAGCAGTAAGGAGACACGCTTCACTTGCGATTAAAAGTGATAAGCCAGTCCTTGTTGTGTAATGCGGACGGCAACAGCAGCTTCGTCTCGACGGTCTTATTTACCTGACGCCATAAAAGGGCAGGAGTGACAAACTGATCTTGCCGATTGGAAAAATGACCGTTATGAGGTCAAACGAAGCTGGTGATCCTAGTGCAGCGAGTGCAATAACTGAGGAAAAAAATATTAAAAAAAACCCTGGTCCTGATGTGTGAACGGAATTTGAACGGACTTGAAAATGAATTTAGTTCCGATCCGTTCCCAAAAAATCACGAACTCCGTTCACTATCACGTTCATAATGAAACAACGAAACTCCGTTCGCTCCGTTCACGAAACTGGAACTAAGTTCCGGAACTTAGTTCATATGAACGGAGTTCCACCCAACCCTGATGAAAACAGCATCATTGGGCTCAGGACAGCTCTGTAGATGCTGTGTTCACTGATTCCAAACCCAGTGAAGAGCCTCAGTACCATTTGTTCCTGTTGTCTGTTGTCTTTCTTGAGTTTCCTGTGAGCTTGCAATTTATTTATTTCCCTATATCCGCCTATTTTCAGCATTCTGTATTTATGAAAGAAGCAGCACTTTAGTATAATTTTGCTGATTTGATTTGGGGACATCGATTATTTTCAGTTTGTGAGATGGTAGAATTCATGGGTAAAATTTGATAAAGAGAACGAGTGACTCCGCACCACATCATCTAATGGGTGTGCACTGTGCAGGTGTTTCAAATACAAGGAATTTGGGGTTGTGAGGTTCCACTATAAGCGTATCAGGGTGAGGTCAATTCTTCACCAGCAATGAAAAAGCTTTGGTGTTTGACATGAAGCAATCCCATCTAAAGATTCATGCACCACTAAACAGCCTAACATGATCAAATTAACAAAAAAGGCTCAGTTAACTGTAACTGCATATGAAAGTTTGTGCTTCAATATTGTGTGATTAAGCAGAGTTAACAGTGCCTTGTTGTTTCATTTTTGTGTCTTGTAGCTGAACTCTTGAATAGGGAGATTTATGAATCTATTAATGGGTAACTGCAACCATATCGTGTTCTTTGTTTACATGTATCATATTATGTCTACGTAATGTATTCCTGGAAGATTTCCAAGTGTGTTTGTGGGTTGGGGTTCAAGAGCAAAGGAAGGATTACGGGTGAAGTTAGGGAACAGAGACCATCCCGAGATATTGTTCATAAACCCTTCCAAAAGAGAGTTCCAGGATTATACCAGATGGACGCACAATACATATAAATTGAGGTGACATTGTGTAGTTTGACCAAAATTGAGCTTAAAGATTAACTGGTAACATTTGATTTCACCAAGTGTCATGCTGTCTTTCAGGTGCCATCCAGTGTACTGCAAGTACAAGTTTTTCAAAGAGCCAGAACATGTGACACCTGGCAAGGAACATCTCAAGAACATCTACTGGGATGACACCAATGTTGTCTTGCTTGGTGAGTTACTGTGACTAACTCTGATTTTGTTAGACTGACTTTGCATATGCTGATCTCACAGTAAAAGCAGATTCTGTCATGCAAGCTGTATTTTTGTGCAAACAGTGGATTGAACAAGGTTCTTGCGTGCAAACATCTTTCATGTGCACAGACCATATTCTCTTGTGAAAAATATGTTCTTTAGGTCAGGCATGCTGTGTGTAGGTCAGGCATGCTGTGTGTAGCAAGCACTTTTTGGCAGGCCATGCACAATTTGTAAACCATTATTCCTGTTTATGATGCAGGTTTTTTTCCACACTGTGTGATCACACAAATTGCCCCTTAACTTTCAAAATCTCATCCAGAAATCGATTGTGTTCCAATTCCCCTTTCTTACATGATTCCCCTCAAAATTTACAAATCCCCAGCCCAAATTTATGACAAGGGGCAATGTCACCCCAAATCACATGACCTGAAGAAAACACTGATGATTTAAGTAAAGAGGAAAGAACTTTGTGTTTGCAAGCAGCTAGGGACATTCCATTTCGTGCGAAGGAGTGTGACTCTTTAGAGTAAACAGAAAAATCATGTCGATATTAGAGTGATAATTTATAGCTTCAGATTGCAACGGTATTATGGTAGATTAAATTTTATGGTTGTGAAAACAACAGTGTTTTCAGGATTTATGGAAGAGAGAGAAGGAGGCAGGACATACCATCCCATAATTCTTTATGTTTCTTTCTTGTCCTAGGCACAATGGATCCCTCTGAGTTACGAGAATATTTAAATGGACCAGCTATGGAGATTGAGGTTCATGACCGTGACAGGAAGCCAGAGGAAGTGGCATTGAAACCCACCTTGTTTGGAGATGATCTGGAAGATGAGAAGATTGCCAATGTAGGAACTGTGGAGAGTAAGTCAGCAAACCATTCCTGCTCTTATCTGATCATGTAATAATCAGTTCCTTCTAGTGTCATGAATAATTTGTCAATGTGTCACAAAAGTTTCTGATAATTTTCTTTCACCATGATGCTAGTACCCACACGGATGGTGGGGGAAAATTATAAGAGGAGAATCATATAGATATTTAAGATAATGATGCCAGTTAACATTGAAACAACAGTTGGGCGGTGTTGTTCTGGTTACAGATGTTTTTAATACTTTGTTTGCTTGTATTATGTTTCAAAAGAAATAAAATTTAGGTCCTTAGACCTTTATCAATTTATTTAATTATACCATAACTATTACACTTCAAAACAATGTTTTCCAAGCCTGAAAAGCTCGATTTTCTTTTTTAAGTCTGTCTCCATCCTGGAGTAAATTAATAGTTTTTCATTACGGTTGAAAAATTTTTTGTGATAGTTTTTTTGTAGAAGGCTCTGTGCAAGGCAGCCTTGGTATGTAGGAAATATAAAAAAATAATGCTATATTTTTCATGTGCTTAGGTCGCCGAACCCTTCACAATCCCTTCCATGGGAGGGATAAACCCTGGGACCCCTATGGGGTGGCTAAAGTGGACTTGTCTGAGCTGCTTTTGGGTCACCGTTTCTTGGAACTAAAGATCCCAATTCACAACTGTCCTATCCCAGACGTCCTTGGGGCAGAGCAGAACAAATCTGGCAAGCTGGTTGGAGTGGCAGGTGCTGTTGATGGGCCAGGTATGTTATCAAATCTGTTTTATAGAGTTAACTTCCTACAGTCTTGATTTTCAGAGAAATAGATAATAGAAACTGCATATAACAGGTAAAGGTCATAAATGTAATCGTTACAGGGCTTTACAGAAATTGAATTGGGGTTTGCTTGTCATCAAACATCAGTAGTGTAGGAGAGATGTTTATATCGTTGGTCTTTGCATAGGACTGGCCTAATTCAAAGTAGGGTGAAGTAGGCCTTTCCAGTTATATGCAAAGATCGTCGATATTGTAGACAGAAGTATTTGGACTGTACAGCCACACTACCCAAAGAGAATAATTTGGTTGGGCAGCAAGCCATGAGATTTTCATATGTGACCTAGCTCAATAACATTGTGCTCAACAATCAGGAAGAAAAAGAGAAAGTTATTTCTAGGCAGTTTTATTTGAAGGCAGAGTCTTGCTTCATATGTTGATTCAGTGTGATAATCCACTGAGCAAATGAGCAGGTTGCTGGTATAAATGAGAAGAGGAGAAGATTGCTAATGTAGGAACTGTGGAGAGTAAAGTCCTGATGGAAAACCTGGCAGTTGGATATAAGGAGATAACTTACAGAATGATTTGTCTCAGTTAAAATTACAGTCAGTAAGAATACTCCGAAAAGTGTATTCTGGATATCCAATCGGTATAATCACTCCATTATATTTTACAGTCATTATGGTTGCTGGATGTTACATAAATGATCCTTCAAAATCTGACATCTATGTATATTTCTAGTTGAGCGACCTCTGAGTGCAGGTCACTATGTCCAAGATGCTGCAATGCTGAAGGTGAAGATAGAACTGTCCCACCCTCTGACCACACCCTCAAAACTGGCTGCCAAAGACTACATTCCTACGTCTATAGAGGTCAGTATTTTAACCATGCTTTGGATGGGAGTGGGACAAATTCAGAAGTGAATTTCAGTAGGACCACCTTGCATTCCTGACAAAAGCTGTCCTTGTTGACAAATGAAAACAAATAGATTTGATGTATTTTGAGATTTAAAATGTTAAAGATATTTTTTATTCTTTTGGGTTCCCACATTTGAGTAACTTTATCATAAGTGCATGCTACCACCTCCAGTGAAAGAGACTAAGGCATATCTTCTCACACCTTTAAACTGCATAAGGTCAAGCTATAAAAACAAACATTTTGACAGTGATTTTTCTCACAGCTGCCTAGGATACATTTATCTTCAACAAAATGGCAGTTTAATGAAGCCATTGCCTTCCAGATGTTCACAAACTCATCCTAATCTCATGTTTTTCTCCTTCCCAGTGTCCATTTAATCGTATCATCTTCATATTTGACTACCATAACCTGGACATGTTACACAAGCTCCAGACACTGGTGATGGGTTTCAATGCCCGGGCTTTGGATCTGGACACCATGCCTCAGCGGGTCATTGACGCTGCCCTTTCTACCTACAAACTCTCTATGTAAGCCATAGGGGTTATCTGTAGACAGTGTAGTCGTGTACTTGTAAAGCAGAGTTCATGCTGGTTCTTAAAATTCCTGAAAACTATTGATGTCCATATGAAGTGCTGAAGTTTCACAAGAATTGTTCTGGGCCTTAAGTAGTCCTTAATTTTTTTTTCAAAAAGAGGATCCTTATACCATGTTAGTGTCAGTAATGTGTATGCAAAAGTCACAGTTGTTTTACTGACAGCTAGACGGTACAATCGGAAAAAAAAAAATCTGGAGCTATGAAAATGGTGTCATTCCGTCATTGTCTGTTTGATGGTTTTATCTCTGTCTTTCACTCTGTGACCAAACGACAGGTATATGTATTGAAAAGGGTTTTTAAAATATCCTTAATTTTGGTATGGAAAAAAGACATAAACCTTGTAAAAGTAATAATTCCAGTGGAAGTTCTTGAAATTTGTGACACTTTATGTGCCAGATCAGTAAAAGAGAAAATTTCAGAAAGTGACGATTTAAGCTCAGGGTACTGAATCATGAATATCTCCCATTTTATTCTTCATGAGCAGCATTAAAGGACTATTCTTTTGATACCAATATCGCTATACCCAATACATGATATGCAATATTTATGTTTTAGTTTGTCATTGCTGGTTTTTTTTTTTAGCACTCCTAAATTTCGAGGCATGTCTTTTGCTAAGTAACTGTCATCATGTTTACATTTCTACTGCTCTCATAATAAGTGCTAGTTTCATAACTATTCCATGGGGATATGGAAGATGTTATGGTCAGCCAGAGAAATTAAATTGCTCTGTTTCTGTCCATATTTTGGTAAATGTTTCTAGAAAAATGTTGGCTATAAATGAGGTGTTACTCAACTGCTCACATATTTTTTTCCTGTTATTCCAGAATCCAGCAGTGCAGCCTTGATCTTGATATTGTTACTGGCTTCCATGTGCTTGATGGGGAAAAACACATCTTTGTACTAGAAGGCCTGAGGGATAAAGCCATTGCTGTCTTGTGGGAAAGCTTGCCCCAACCAGAAAACTCAGGTAATGATGTTGTCATCACTGTCTGCATGTTAGAGTTCAATAGCAAGTCTAGACTTTTTGCATGTTTAATGGTGTGTGTTGTGAAGTTCAGGTGACACTGCAAGTCCAGCTTGGTTTTTGTCAGGGTATTTTTGTGCGTAGCTAATAAAATGTAATTTGCTAGATTACCCATGTGGTCACAGTGGATGCCCTGCAGTCTCCCCCAGCACTCATAGTCTGTATTGACTGAACAAATGAGCAAACTTAAAAGAGTGTTTTATCAACATCCATCCTGGAGTTGGAGAGAGCATTGCAGTGTGGCCATGAGTTGATCTCCCAAGGCGAAGGCTTAATGTCTGTGGTTGTGGATTGAACTCTTGGGTTTGGCAGTTGATGTTGAAATGGTGGGACAAGTGAGACACATTCCATTTTCTAATCACTTGAGTGTAAATAAATACCAGGCTTTAGAGCTGGAGGTCCAGAGCACTACAACAAGGAGTGAGTTTAGTATGGATTTTATTTGTGATGTATTTACAGTATGATGTAATAATATTATGTACGTTATTGTTTGTGTATGTGTTACAGTCAGTTCTGCCTAATGGTAACTCCTCAGAAGCACATAGAATGTTGCAATTAAAGGGAGTTGTGATTCTCCAGTAACCTTAATTTAGAGATATAGCATTTTGTTAAGCAATTATCTGGATGGCAATTAAGGGTAGTAGGCTGTATTATGAATGAAATGTGTAACAGTGTGTGGCATTTTGAGAAAATATTTTCCATGAGGTGAATAAATGTGCCTTTTTGAAAATCTTGTTTTCAGATGTTTGTGTGCTGTACAATTCTGATCTCAGCTTTAGCAAGAGGTTGTACGGACCCCTGGATGTTGATTTGTGTCGGGTCAAACTGCATGAGCCACTCTCGGTCATTGTCCAGCAGTCTCTCCTCTACATTAGGGACATGGTTGTCAAGCCATGCTTTGATGCTCTTATCAAACTAGACCAGGTAAGCATTAACTCTTGTAGTGCTAGGCACCTGCAGTTCATGCAACACCCTCACCACATGACCTAATGTTGGCTGTCTTATGGTTTCACTTTGAAGATTGCAGCCTCCCCGACTGTGAGGCAGCTACATGAATTTGATACTAGCATCTCTCGGGACACCACCAATTTGTGAAAAATTTTGATGCGGATGTTTAAAGGGAGAATTTATTCAGTATAAGTGAGAATTTATTGAGTTTTCGCTTTACAAGGGTTAAAAATCAAACTAAGACTTGTCTTGACCTGGCTTTGCTTAATACACAGTCCAGTCAACTCCGCTCGATATGCTTTCTGTAGAGCCATTAAAAAACTGTAAATAAAAGGAGTTGCATTCATCTGATGATCTTGTCGTGGATATAACAGTACTATATTATTTAGAATATCTCGTTGAAGTAGTGTGATTAAGAAGATTTTGATTAAGTGGGGTTGCCCATTTTCGGTATTGGTTAGTGGGACAAGTGGAGAGATGTCATCTTGGTGTGATTTTGTCAGTAAATTATTTGCGAGCGATAGATTGCTTGACTAGACAAGACCATCTGATGTGTAAGACATTTCAGGTTTAATTTTAATACTTCTTACAAGATGAAATCACATGAAGCTAGGGTCGTGATTTGCTCTAGGGATAACCAGTAGTTTAAAGCTGGTAAGGTCCTTCATTCACTCTTGTACAATAAGATTCTTGAGGAGATTGTTTAATTAATCAATTAATAATAATGGTCGTTTTCAATATTTAAGCCAACTTCATTAGCTCAGTACTGGATTATCTCTATTAGTAAGTAGGTAAATTTTTATGATCGGTACTTTTGGAATTTCTGGAATCATCTAAATAAAAATAATTCATTGTCTTCACAGATGAGAAAGATGAAGAAGATGAAGGATGTGGTGAGAAATGAACTCTTCCCCACAGCTGAGATGGTAGTGTCCATGAGCCGGGAATTTGGAGTGCCATTCACCCAGAAGGATTATGATGGTTAGTACATTCATTTCTTGGCTGTGCACTGCTTGTAGTACATCGAAACTACCAATAAGCATACTGATAGTTGAGTAAAGGTCAGGCTGTGCTGTCGTGAGAAGTGGCATTGTAATTGTATTAAATTACTGTCACTTTTGCCATCCAAGAGTAGGATGGTGGGGATTAATGCAGGACCCTTAGTCTCAGAGCTTTTTTCTTCATTTTTTTATTTCGTTCCCTCACAGCCAGTTGGTTTAAGTCTGTAGTTTATCATTTGACAGTGTCATAAGATAACAGGAATTGTGAAACAACAAACTATGATTAAAATGTGCTTAGTAAAATATGGGGCCAAAGAAAGGAAGAAAGAAGGAATTTTTATTTTTTAATTTTTAAATTACATGAGGCTGTTGGGGTTGGGGAAGGGAGACATGTAGGCCCAGTGCCAGCGGTCTGTCCACAGGCTATCTTAACTCTTTATGACCGTAAGGATTTTTCAGTTTGACCGCAGGCATTCACAGAGGAGCTATATTTTACGGAAGGGTGGGGTAGAAAAATGATTATATCCCCCTTATCACAAGAACTACAATAAAGTTTGTGGTATGTCTGTGTTCAGAAATGAATAGTGCATCTATTTATGTGATTGGGGTGTTATTATTTCAGAGTAGTGAAGTAAAATAAAGCCCACAAATACAATTCAAACACGAAAACAAGGAAATTCTACTCAACACCTCATCATACACTCACCAGGCCAAAGCGGGTCTCAATTGGGAGATATATCCATAGTCAAAGAAGAAAAGTTGTCTCTATGTAATCCATGAATGGGTTTATTTACAGTAGAGGGTCATCCAAGTAGCATATTTGATTGCTAACAAACTGAACGTGAATCAGCTGATTGTGTAAACAAAAGTGACAGCTCGACTGAAATCAATTTCTCGTTTTCAAACTGGCACCAAACCGGCTCAACCTGGATGTTTTGGATCAAATAATACCTATTTGCGACATTTATTGCCGAAAATACTACCAGAGTCGCAAAATATTGCTATGTCGCAAAGAAAAACAAAGGCTATATAGAGAGCCGTATGGCTCCGCGCGCCGGTCATTTCGAAAGGTAGCCGAGCCGGGTGACTCGGCATACCAGACACTAAGAGTTAATATGTCCTCATATGAAATAATATCTCTTAGGCTCTTTAAATCTGTGAAAGAAGGCTGTCATACAGATTATTCTAAAATAGTCAGTAAAGCTCCTTTCTGCTTTACACAAAGTGGTGGTGTGATTTGGATCATCACATCTCACTCCCAAAAGTCAAAGATGCATCAGGCAATAAACTCAATGTCACAGACCACATCAGCCAGTCATATTCCTTTGAAAATGGAAAAGAAGAAGTAAAATTGCTGGAACTGTGGCTTGCAATGCCCAGATGGCCTGGCATGCATAATAACTGAGAGTGATGTGTTATTTGTTGCAGAGTTGCAGCCTGTGGTGAATGAGGTGCCCAATGATCAGCAGCTGTCCGAGCCTGTATGTGTGAGACCCTACAGACCCGAGCCGAGTCGATCATGGACTCCTATAGACAACTTCAACCAGGGCTACGTAGAGCAGCTGAAGAAGGGCAGGAAGAGACAGAATTATGTGGAGGCCAACATTGTGAGTGGTCCTTATGATTATCATTCTGTTTATGAAGCGGAATTGTATTTTGGTCAGTTATGAATGAAACAAAAAGTGTCCTATCCTTGCTGCTGAGGTCAACTGGTATACATAGTGTACTTGGAAAGGACTCATACCTGCGATTCTTAACTCAGAATGAAGAATGTAAATGGGTATTTTTAGTTCCAGATAAGGACCCTTGCCAGCAGCAGTGAATTTTTTTTCTTTTTTTTTTTGTACGTTTTATTTGTAAAAATAATATTTATGTTTATGGTTTTGTGTCCTAAAAAGAGACTTGTAATAATATAGGATGTTGTAAAACAGGTTTTAAAGTTCTGAGTTCATTTTGATTTCAGCTTGATGTCCATGCCAAGAGTGAAGCCAGCCATGCAGAGAAGGAAAAGAACAAGAAACCTCACATCTCTATAGACATGGACCCTGCCTTCAATTACAGCACTCAGTCTCTCAACTCCACAGAGCTGGCCAGGGAGAAGTTAAGACAATACCTGAAAGAACAGGACCCAGCAGCTGTGTATGTTGTATTGACTGTTTCATTGCTAGTTTTACCATATGATTTAAGGAATTGTAGACAGGGACTTTCTGTTTCAAGGCATTTATTTCAGTATTAAGATCATCACTGTACATTTGAAGAATGCCAGAACTGGACATATACAGTTTTAGCACATCTGAAAGAAGGGAAATAATATATGGTCATATTGCCCCACTTTGCAGCATGGTTTAAAATAAAGAGAGACAGAATGAAACGGTAGTAATTCACAGAATAACAGAGCAGTGCAAATCTTAACAGCTCACCCACCATGCATCTTGATACACAGTCGACTCCGCTTAATCGCCCTTCCTCGGGATCACGAAAAAAGTGGGCGATTAAGCAGAGAAGCGATTAAGCAGAGAAGGTAATTTCGGCCATATTTTTGGTCAGTGGGGTTAAATTTCTTTGATGTCATGGTTTGATATTGTGCATTGACACCTTCTCGTCACCAGACTCCGGACAAACTCGAGTTTGACGGTGTTGTAGCGCACAAAATGTTTGATCTCAGCGGTCCCTCTCATTGGCCACCTCGCAGTAGTGCGGCAAACAATAAGGAGTAGGATGGCATGGTCGGGATAGACCGTTCATCCTCATGACACGTTCTGTGATCTAACCGAAATCCACCAGACAAGCGCAATCAAGGCGTGGGGGGAAGAGGCTATACGGCTTTTTGCACATTAGCATTATCGGACGGGCGAAGGCAATGATGTGTACGTATTATGGGACGAAGGGGGACAAGGGGAGGGGGAGGAGGAGAGAAAAGGCTTATCACACGTAATTCGGGGTGGCAGCTGTCACTCAGTCAAGCGGTCTGCCATCCGTCACGCAGTTAAACCGTCTGCGTACATTATTTGTTTGTCAGCTGTAATCCTTCAACCACTGATCTTTGAATTCATGGGCGCTGAAGAGTGGTTGATTATCCGGAGTGAGAGGCGATTATCCAGTGACTTTTATATAGAAAAAATTCGGTTCTCTGGGAAACGAGGGGATTAAGCGGAAAAGGTGATTAAGCGGAGGGCGATTAAGCAGAGTCAACTGTACCTGTAGAGAATATTCATGATCACACACAACAACAAGAGCCTAAGCGTTAGACCTCAGTCATGCTTCCTGTCCTGCTGTTTCAACCTGTTGACACATAGACATACTGACTTCTCCAGCTATGCCTATAATCAAGAGTTCAACTCTGCAATAGTCTGCCCTGTGAACCTGGACCAAGAGAGGAAAGATGCAGAGGCTGCTGACAAGGCCCAGTGGAGGACAGAGAGAGGCTGGACCTTCCCAGGCATGAAGACTACCAAGGAGAGCAACGTCCACCCTGGCAGACCAGATCCTGCCAGGCTAGATGAACTAAAAGAGGTTTGTGTTGAAAGCTGAAAGATTTAATCATCAGATACTAGAGTAGGATCTTACACTTCAAACCTCACATACTTGAAAACACCAGCAAACTCATTCTCATGAACTTGTTTTGAGTTTCATGGTATCTACAGTATATCAAAGTTTTCTTCAGAGTTCAGATATATTATGAACTTGAAATTATGGACTGATCCCCTGGAGCTGAAATTCATGGGGTTCTTGTATTTGCTTTTGTACTCCAGTGAGACGCTCCCAGTGAGGCTCTCCTAAAACTAGTGCTGTTGCAGTGTGACAAATGTTAATAATGTCTTAAGTTTGAAATAAACATTGGAATTTTGCCAGCAAGTGTGTGACATTCATTTGGATCAATAATGGGTGAACAAATAACAACACAACAAAGTTAAAATGCATGATTACTCATATGGAACACCAGATAGAGAACTAAGTTAATCACCATAGTAAGAACTAAAGACTTTCTGATTTGCTTAGTCCTACCGAGTGGTCTCAGATGAGGAAGTAGAACATGAAATGGAAGTTTCTTTGCTTTCAAGTTTCCCTAGTCTACGAAGTGTTTGTGTACTTTATTCAGTGAGCACCGTTCTGAGAACTTAGACCTCAGCATGTTATCCATGTCAAAGAATGTATACTTTATTCTTAGTTTAACATGATCGTTTTCTGTAGGCACGTAATAATCTCACTCTAAATGTATTCTCAGTGTACCCTGACAGTATCTGTTTGCCCCCAACAACTTCGTTCTAACTCTCTTCTGATAACAAATACATATTCTTGGGGGGTTTTTTTGTTCCCTGACAGGACTGGAAGGAAAACTTCTTCCACACCAATATATTTAAGTCTCCCCTGGACCGAGATCACTACGACTGGCCAATGAGGCATGATGACTTTAACCTGTATACCAGGCCTGTTCCAGACTTTGGCAACAAAGAGCCATACTCCATTCATCTGCCAGGCGTCCAACAAGCAGAAGAGAAAAAAGCTGCCAAAACCAAGTATGTTATAGAAAAGATCTGACATCCCTAAAATTTGTATTGTTTCATGAGATCCTGCATTATTTATGAAGCTATTTCACATCCAAACAACTTCAAAATCATTTGTGATACTATTGTGTTTCAGACTGCACTCATTGTTTTCCAGTAAGGTACAAAATGTTTTTTATCTACTTGTACTAAAATTACAGTTCAGTGAGATTTTGAGTTTACTGAACACAAATCAAATTTCTCATATTCTTTTTGTAATATAATTTGTAAATTTTCAATCTGAAAATATTGCTTGGAAAAGTGTATTGTGAAAAACATTCTTACAATTGGCCCTGTGCCAGCGTAATGACATTAATATTTCCAGTCTTTATAAACAAATGAATACATCTCAGATCAAACTGAAATAGGGTTGCTGTTTTTATGGAAAAGATGTAAATATTTCATTTTTTTGTGTATATTTTTTGTCCGTTTTGGGTCTTACCTTTGGGATAACATGATAGTTTAATTTAGTCTTGGTCTGAGTTAAGTCATTTGGTTGGGCCCACTCAGTCTAGTTAATACTGCATGCACCATGCTTACTTCTCACTGAAAATTTTCAACTCTCTCTGGACGTCGTTCTTAGGCAATTTGAAGACTGGCAGTCTCGGATTGTGGTGGATGATGTGAGACAGCATTTCCATCGTTTGCTGCCTGAAACTGAGATGAGGGATCAGGGCTTCTACTCCAGCAACCAGCTGGATAGAATGAAGGGATTGCTCAAGGACCCAGTCAGGTAAGGAGGGGACTGCGGTCAGAAAGGGAACAAATATTTTGAGTGGAGAGTGAAAAAAAAAATGGAATAAGATGTCAAAAGTGTTTGATTTTTTTATTTGTCATTTTTTACAGGCCTGTATTTGTCAAACCTAAATAACTCAGATTGAAGCATTACTGCAGCTATGTATGACAGATTGTGCTTGAAATCAGTTGAATGAAATGAATGATAATAAATATAATGTCATCACTACAACTGTTCCAAGAATGTGCTTATTATGAACATGATTATTTTTCCAGGAAAATTGGAATGATGATGGCAGGACCTAATGTAAATGACATCCCGTCCCTGCATGTGGTCAATAATCCATTTGTGGACACACTAGCCAGGATGCATGGTGTGTATTTAACTATACTAGGACCTTGCTTATGCTTCAGATGTTCCAAAAATTATAACAAGCAAACTTGCTACAATGCTGTGACCTTAGTTCTTTACTATCTGATCTTGTAAAATTCAGGCTTGCGAGGCTGAACTATATTACTCTGGACAACACTGGGTGAAGTGAAAATGTAAATAACTCAATTACTGATCGCTTCTTATCATTGAACGGTATGTCATCTTTTTTTCCATTTTTGTTTCTTTTCAAGAAGTGAAAAAATACGGTTTGGATTGAATGGAGAAGAAGACCGGAATGTGTTGGTTGCTATTGCTCATATTACATTGTAAGAAACTGTTCCAGAAAATGCGGCCTTTGGAGACGAGTACTATTTCAAAACGCCTTACAAGATCAGAATAATTTTTTGATTAGATAAGTCCTCATCATAAAATTAATGCAAAATAATTAACCCTTTGAACCCTGGGGCCCTAAGCCATAAATGCCCCCTTCCCTGGGCTTCCACATGGAGGCTGACATCTTGGAAGTCCTTTCCCATAATTCCCACACCAAACGTGTCCCTGAATGGTCGTTATATTTAGCACTAAAGTCACGTTACTGAAATGCTTCCACGTTTCCCGAAATATTGGGACTACGGTGCACAGGAAAATAAGGGGATTCCCTAAATATCGGGATAACGGGTTCAAAGGGTTAAGTGTTATGTAAAGTTACAAATAAAAATAAATGTTAAAAAAAAACAACCAACAATAAATACATTTCAAATGCAAAATCAGCTGTGTCATATGCAGGTTTACATATTTCATGGATGGCACATTTTTACTATACCATTTCTGGAAGATAGATAGACAGTGTTCTTTAACAAAATTAGATTTCAAACTAGAAGTCCATTTTTTTTTCCAAAATCCCAATACTATGGCATTATTCTACTTGCCTGCATAGAGTTTAGATCAGCAAAATTTTATTGTTCCTGCACCAGGCATACCCCTGTATCCAGCCATCCCTGAGAGTGCCTATGAAAAGTTTCATGGATACAAACCCGGAGATCTGGCTCACAGCTGGGCCCAGGAAGACAATCATATCCCATGCTATTTCTACGATCATGATCAGTTCAAGGAACTGAAAGGTCATGACTTCAAGTGAGTTGGCCGTGAAGTGAAGTTCAAATGTATATATGTTACATGACTATGAGGTGGTGAATTTGAACCTCTGTAAAGGCTATTGTCTTGTTGTCCAGTGTACATGCATCATATGTACTTCTCTCACAAGCAATGTTACAATCCCAAACCCACGACAGCACCTTATTATGAACTCAGAAACCCGGAGGAGGATGGCTTTTCATAAGTTCTGTTTCAAGAAAAAGCCAGCTTGTTTATAAATACCACCTGTTTCATACAACCATAATTATAAGGGAACAAAAATAGTCACCATATCTAGTCTTGATTATGTTGGATGTGCAATACAGTGAGGTGTTAAAGGAGCAGTAAAGTGTTATTACCTTTAAACCCTTATCACTATGGCTTAAAAGTGGTGGAAGTGGCTGTATGAGACATAATCCTGCTGAGAGACCCAAGTCACATTTTTGTGATCTGGGAGAGTTTAATGAATTTGAAATGCTAATGACAGTGAATTTGAAATTCTGATCAGTTTGAATTTGAAAGTCAGATTGTAGTCAGTTTTAATTAGATGGCATCCAAAATCCAGCAAGAAGAATTATAGTCCTTTTCCTAAACAATGTAAAATTTGAAATTCGGTTCGTATATAAGTTCATGGTTTGTTCATGCTGGATTTGAAATCATTGTGAGAAGCACTACTAGTTAGTGAAAATGGGGAATCATTTTTGAGTGAACACCTAAAAACTGATGAGACTGGATTTGCAATCTAAATGAGATAAGAAATGAAATTCAGATGGAATTAAAATCCTGACTGCTGTCTGAGAGTTCTTCAAGTAATTTATTCATTGTGTTATTTTCCATTCTCAGTGTTTACCACAAGAACAGGAACAAGCTGAGCTTACGACCAATCCTAGCCCTACGACCAGATGAGAGAAAGAACCATCTGTTCCGCATTCCCTTCTCTGCCAACCCTTACACTCGACCACTGCCCGCTGTGGGGGAAAGGTCACTGACCGCAGATCCACTTCTGAACCATTCCCAGAGGCACCATACATCAACTGAGGTGGAGGGCTCTGCCTCTGAAACCACCAACCCCACAGGGACATCATCAGAACCACAGGTCTCAAACCAGACTGCAGAAGGAGCAAGTTTAGAGGTTAACCCTCCTACAATGGCTGACCCACCACAACAGCCTATTCCAGTCATGGCATGAAATTGAGTTTACTAGGAATGTTGAAATGACCTGGTGTGAATTTTGAAACTTGCATATTATAGATGGTTTTCGGTATTTAACTGAATTAAGTAATTCTGCATTTTGACTTACTGGTGAAAGGAGCTCATAACATGGGTGTTGGTTACTGTTATAAGTTTTCAGTTTTGACAAAATGTACCCACAACTGTAATCAATACCACCTGTGATAAGTAATAATGCACATTTTTGGGGCTCATCACGGGAACTTTATGCTTTGATAAGCTACTCATGGAAGTGTCATTTCCGAAAAGCATTAAAATAATCACGTATCACTTGACATGATTCTGAAACTTGTATATTCAGATGGATTTCTAGCTTTGGTCAATTCTGTACTTTGAATGATTGTTTGGAAGCACTGTTGTCATATTTTAGTGTTGATTTTTATAAAATCTGTGAAAGATCCCTGTAAAAAAAGAAAGAAAAATGGAATAGTTCATAGCCTTAAAAGAAAATTTATGTCCTTGCACCTGAGGCAGTAATGCTTCCAACTTGATACATATTCCTGCTCAATGTCTCACATATCATGTTATTTTTGTAATTAAAAATTAGCACTATAATTCATTGATCATGCTGTCAGAAAAAGAGCATTATAGTTCAATGATATTGACTAAAGAAAAGCATTATTATTCTATGATAATTCCAACTGAAAATAAGCATTTTACAATAATTCTCATTTATAACTTGCTCACTTTTACAAGGTACTTTTCTGTAAATGCAGCCCCAAACATGAGAACATAAAGAGAAAGCAACCCAAGATGTTAAGCTGATGTGATGACAAAGGTTATGATGAGGAGTTGGGGAACTTTAATAATGCTTACCAATGCTTATCAATTTGACCAAAGAAGCCACAGCATTGACTACAGCTGGTGTATTGCAAGGGAATAATGACTGAATGCCACAGTTGCTCTTCTGAAGCTAAAGTTTGAATGAAGGCATTGCAGAAGTAGAACAAAGAGGGAATGGATGAGTAAATCAGCAAAATTCAAAAGTTAAAGGCATGGATGTTTTCAAAGGTGTCACACTGTGAGTCTGTGACAGATTTTCAGATTATCAACTCCTGATGACTGAAATTTCCAGATTCAGTGGATTTTCATCCTCACTGCATATAGCAGACACACAGGTTATACAGACCACATAGTAATTATTTCCTTTGTGAACAGTGCTAAGTGTCATGCTTTAATCATGGCAGGCTCGAAGACTGGCAAAACCTTGATTTACCAATTTCAGGATTGTCGGGTCTAAATCAGCAACACCCACGTGATCATTTGGAAAGGCTGTGTGAATGATTTTGTTATGCACTTGGGGGTAGCTTTATGTCCCTGAAGAAATGCCAAAATTCTGTTGTTATCAATTAATTTCTCCTTATCTAATGGCCAGATGTCTATTTTTATTATTTACAAAGTTATATTTTGCATCAGCATTCATAATTCCTCTTGCCAAGTAAAGAATGTCCCTGTCTCATAAGCCAAAACTTCTCTTAAGAGTTCTTTTCAAAGCAGAATTGATGTATTATACTGAATGTCTTTTTTCTGATATGAAGTGGTGGGTATGTAACATGGCTAACCTCATCTGTTCATTATGATTATGGACCATAATACTTCTTTTTGTCAATATTTCAACCTGGAGTGATATTTCATATTATTTGTCTTGCAAATCTGTGATACTAAGAATGACCTTAATTTGAACCTGTTTCAAGTACTGTGGGATTCTGCATATTGGAAAAGTGTTGACTGTTATCAGTATATTCTGATCTGCAGTTCTTTAATTTGTTAAAATGATGTAAATTTTGAAAAATAATTGCTATCTTTTCTAAAAGAAAAACTTCAGATGCAGAGTGTCTCCATTAATGGTGTTCCCATTTGCTGGCCCTGCAGCACTGCTGTATTATTTAGCATGTCCCTGTTTCAGCCAAATAGTTTTGTTTTCTTTTTTTCTGTTTATAACTGTTTTATTTTTCTTTAATGGTGTGTTTCTAAGCCTGCATCATCTTTTATTTCATATTTATAAAACACAAAATCTTGTATTGGTTTAGGGTTTGAATGGTTGGGCTGTAGGGAGAGAGAGACACCTGTTTTTAAAAAAGAAAACAAAATAATCATGAAACGGACTTTAAAATCAGTTGAGAAGGAAACTCAGTTCAAAGGATCTTGATCACACTGGTTTAATTACAAGACATCGTGAAGCATTCTCATTTTTTGGCAGAGAAGTCTTCCCCTTAGCTGGGACTCTCCAAACATTTGTCTGGGTTACTGATAGGAACAGGATTAGAAATGAAAAAGAATGTTTGGGAGAGCCTTTTAAAAAATTACTGGGGACCCTCTGTCTTCCCGAAATTCACTCTTAGTTCTAGGTTTGCTCTCAAACACATTTCACTTTTCCAAATAACCTAGCAAGAACAAACAGTCCCATATTTGCTATTGCTTGAGAGCTGTGATCGGAAATCAGAGTTGCAAAGTGAATTAAAAAAAAGGGGCGTTAGCTGTCATAGTTTAGCCATGAGGAAAGTTTTTTCAGCTTTTTGGAAGGGTTAGTCCAAGCTCACCTTGTGAGTCCCAGGATTATACCTATAACTGAGGTGTTGAGATGCTGCTACTTTTCAAAACAGTCTGGTCATTAAACTGCATTAAATAGTCTCAGAGTCGCAAAAAAAAAAATAACCCAATAAATTTCATCTTCAGACAGTAAGCAGCATAATGAAATTGTCAACTAATGTTCTGCCAACACTGGTGCCATCTGAACTTGGAAGACTCCATGAATGAATTGTGTGAGATGGTGAAATGCTGCTGTAAATGACTGCATTTGTATGAATTAGATGTGGGGGTCCTCTTTAAGTGTGCTTAAAGTGTAGTGTCCAGATTTTGTGAAAGTGATTGTTTATTTATATCATGTTTGTTTTGACCTGTTTGCAAATACACATTTTATGAATCAATTTATATAATAAAGGCTCAGTCTGTCACTAGTCATGTAGTGAACGGAGAGCCATCAAATCTGTGGTACGGATACTGCTGAACTGTATTATACAAACTTTGTATGTTATGCATTGAACTACATATATATAATTATGTACAATGAAGTATATGTCATGTTGCTGCCTATTTATATACATATGTATATGTGTGTGTACATCTTGTTTTGAGGTTTATGTTTACATCTATACCTACTTCACATTGTATACCCATGCTATCAGTTGACATGAGGGACGATTGAATTGTGGCTTTATTTTATTGTAATATTTGACAATTCATTCCCCCCATTTCTTGGCTCGGTTAGCTAGTGGTTTATCTGTTTTTTTTCTCATACTAGACATTAGCAGGGTACAGACGAAAAGGACATAATATTTTAACATTTTTTTCAGCTTTGTTAATATTTTTCTTACGATCAGGTTGCTTCTGCATCACTTAAAAACATTTTGGAATGCTTTTCATTAGCTGAGCCACAAGATCAGAAAGTGGTTAAGCATATCAGAAAACTACTGAACTGAGGCTGAGCATTTTGTGGAATGAACAAGCGGGATGTGGCATGTGACAAGGAAGATTAGAAGTGTTTAGAAGATTTGCTGAAGATCAGATCTGATTATCTGATGTCTAAATGTCTGGAAGTTTTGGGATGAATCACCTTCATTACTGCCATTAGTGAGCAGACAGCCGGCCAAGGGAATTTAATATCTGACTGATGATTCATTGTGAACTGTGTGAAAGTATTCCAGTATTCTCACAGCTATTTTTATGCATCCTCTACTCTATAATGAATGAATCTATTTGGTCTTATGTTGTGTATCAACTCCGTCCAAGCAGCCTTCGAAGTTGATTTATATGTAACTTATATTTATTTTATCAAAGGAACAGTCTTAATACAATGGTCCAGATTGTTGAGCATAACAGATGTATTTTTACAGATGTTATATTTATTTAACTGAAAGCAGATTTCAATTCAAAGTGCAGTAAGAGCATTGAAGCAAAGGGACTGGGGTAAGCATGAAGCGTTTTGATGTAGTGGCTGCAAATTTCTCGGTGTTTGTGAACAGACAAGTTCATGTTCAGTGCATACTTTATGAAGGATAACAAAAGACCCTTAAAATAAATTTTAAAAAAAACAGTAATATAATATTATTTACTTTTGGGCTTTCCGTATTGGACATATAAATGTTTCTTATAGTTGATGAAACAAAAGTTCTTATTACGGCATCTTGGTGTCATTTTTCTGCAATATCTTCTAACCATTATGCAGACAGTGACTGACAAGGCTATCAGAAGAATGTTATTACTCAATAGCATGTGAGACAAGAAAGATCTTTACACATGTCAAGACAAACAAGAAGAGAATAAATCAATATACTTTTGTTTCTGTTATTTGTTTTTTCCATTTGTTTATTGATTTATAAATTCAAAGACTCACTTCAAAGAATTAGGTAATGGTAAGAGGTGGAGTGATAACAGCGATGGCAATGATGAAAAGAAAACAATATTGACATCAGTGGACGTTATTTACATATTTTGTAAGAATGCATTCAAATATAAAAGAAAACTCTGTACATTATTCACATCTGTGATTGCCACATTTAGTAATTTTTTGCATTATTATTGTTATTCTGAAGAAGAAAAAAAACAAAAAACATGGGTAAGGTGTAGCAGTACACACTATAAATGAAAAAAAAAATTGCTACAATCATAAATTCATCATGACAAAATAATACACAATTTGAAGAGAATGCATTCAATTATTTAAGGAGGAAATCAAAACAAGGAAAACAGAACTCCCTGATGACACATCAAATATCACAAAGTCTATATTATTATATTATACGCAGTCATTCTCTTTATGAAAGAGAAGATTCGATTCTGGAACTCACTACACTGATTGAGTTCATATGTAAAATCTACTTCTAGTCTGAGAGCATAGTGGCTAGTAGGTCACAATAATACAAAGTCAACCACTAGCCTCTACAACTCTAGCATGCAAGATTTTAGTTGCAAGGTGCGGATGTGCTCAAACAAACCTGAACTCAGACAAATATCATCTTGTTGTAAGACTCCCATCATTGATACAATCCTAAAATCTCTACTGCACACACAGGTCACATAAATTATTTCTATACTGGAGTGAGAAGTGCATGCAAACAAGTATCACCTTGGTAAAAGACTCCAGACATTTCTCCAGCCCCTATCGCATACACAAATCTCATTTTTTATACTGAAGTGAGAAAGCTAGCCCAAAATTATAATTATTCATCCACACCCCTTCCTTCTGAACCAGGTTTCTTCCAGACTGTATCTTTATTCCCATTCACAATGCTACAGCTTACTATGCTGCCCCATTCAGCCAGAAGTTCAGAGTAGCTTCCCCTCCCATGCTGATGACTGGAATACATATGAACAAAGCTGATTTCCCATCACTCACAAGCAAAGCATTCAATAATTTTGCATCAGAAACCATAATGGTAATCTGATGCGTATATATCATCGCTGTAAAACCGCAGTAACATCGCCAACATTTGAGTCGTAAGCATGCTTGCTCAAGACATACTGTCACTATTTATTAATATTCACTATAGTCTTGACCAAGGCAAGACCAACTGCAGATTGAACAATCTGTTGTGCTAACCAGGTGGCCAGCTTAACCCTGGGACATGTTACCAGGCTTTTCCTATTTATAATGTCAAGTGGTATCAATTTCTGCCCACAAATGTCATTTAAAAGAACAGCATGCTGAATGACTGAAAGCACTAGAGACATGTCTTGCAGCCAGTCAAAATGCAGCTTAATTCACTTTTTGACTGTTTCAAGTTGTGACACGATCATATTCATATTAATTTAAAGCTTACTGTATGCATTTTCATCTGGTGATTTTTTTTTTTTTACCTAGCTTTACTCTGACCCGAGATAAAATTATGTTATAATGGGAGGGGTCACACCCTTGCAACAACAAAAATTCCAAGGAAACTGTAATTAATGAACAATTCTACATTATTGCATTCATCTAATGTACCTCATAAAAACTCAAATCTGTGCACAGTTACTATTTACCTGCAAAATAACATTTTTTATTATAAAAAGAAAAGATTACACTTTAAATTATCACAACAAACAAATTTTGATAACAGAAGGCCCTAACTCACTTTTAAGTCATTTGCTTTGGTTCTGGTTCAGCAACATAAGCCCCATTCTGACTGACTGTGAGATGACTATTACTGTGATAAAATGTCTACAAGGATATTGCACTCAGCAGCTTTATTCTCTCACTGGCATGGGGATGATCATAACAAAATCACAGTCTTACTGTTGTTAATTACCTAGAAATGTTGTTTATGTGACATGGCCAGAGTATTGAAGACTCCAGGAATGCTTTACCTATTCCTACCCACAGTTGTCAAATTTGCCATTAATGCATGCCCTATCATTTCCACATGACAGCTGAAATCTGCCAAGACCTGTCATGCCTTGATGGCATCATTAGAATAGAAATAGTTCAAAACCTAACACCATGGTTTCCCGTGTGATCGCACAGAACTACCAGCCTAGAGGAAAAATAATGGCATTGCCTAGAGTAAGTTTCATTCCTACAGCCTTTAATGGTTTTTCTTCCACAGGCGTCAAAAGCTGAGCATATTATATAATTATCTCCCATCTCATGAGTCAATGGAAAAGGCTGTCTGACTGTGAGCTTCAGAGAGAATGGGCTAAAAAAAAAAAGAGAAGAACTGATACCCTGTCCTTAACCCCTGCCCCCACCCTCCCCCTTCCGCCTACTGCACCCAACACAAATTATCTGTTTCAACTGCAGATAAGAGACAACTTTATGACATGGCCAGAGCACAGAAGATAACTGAATTGTCTACAGCACTTCAAGATATTACGATACTTCTTAACATGTCAGACTTGCACCTCAGAGGAGAACTGATTCTTCGCTCCTTCCCTCTGACACATATTGTCAATTCCAGTCTGCTCCATTTAATTGCATTTCCACTGGTGTGCAGCAAAAGTGTCTATTAAGAAGTTGTTTTGTTTTCAAGTTTTATGTCAATTATTTCTGGGAAATCTTGCAATTAAATGGAAGGTTAAGGAGACTACAACTGAGCTGCTACAGGTGTGTCATAAATGTTATTTATTCAGGTCTACAGTCTCAAGGCCTGTCGTAAATGCTCAGAAGATCTTCACACCACAGCAAAGTAACCAGACCAAAACTGACACACCCTACTAATTACTATCATAAAATTTACTAGCATAAAACTATTAAACAAAAAATGCTCAGGGATTATTATAACATAATGCTGTCAATACTGGCAACTCTGAAAAATAAATATCATGAAAAACATACTTAGCCATATCAGTTTTAGATGACTGGACAAATTGTTGTGATGTTAGTTGACTACCTCATCCTTCCATGTTTCAAAATTCAAAGAGAACCTTGAGTAGCTGCAAATGGGTTTGCCACATCATCACTTCTTTGGTGTTTACTTATCTGCTTGTTACTATTTTCACATTTCAGATCACTTTAAATGATACTGATGTGCTGCTTAGACCTGAAAGCTCTAAAGTAAGGCCAGGGAAAAATTCCCTTAAGTACCTTCAGCTTATTTTTCTTTATAGATCTACTAAACACATCTTTTCTAATCAATCATTATAACTGATACTGAAATAGCCTGTTAGCCTGACCCCAAAAGTTTCACTGGCTCCTTGTTTTCAACTGAAGAAAAGTCTATAACAGATGCCTAAGAGATTCAGCTCACACGCTTGCACCCAATAGGTAGAGCTACACAAATATGCTTTGAGAAAACTAAAACCCTTAAACAGTTTTGAATTTTTTCCAAATGAGAAGACTGAAACAATATAGTATTTCCAAAACTTCTGAAAACTGAGATCAAGAAAAGTTAGCTCCTGAATCACCTGATATGCCTGATTCAACATATACAATATCAAACTGGTGCTACATATGCATTTGCACAGCTGTGTTCCCTCAATGACCAGAGGTCTACATGATTTGAAGCTAAAACCTCACGGTAAAATTAATATGAACGCTCAGTTCAATCAAGACAACCCTGCCTGACAACAGCAATGTTCAAACAGAATCAGAATTCTTACTAAAATACATGCAATACACTGAAGTTCCCTTTCACCATCACATCAACAATTTCATGTGGTTTTTTCTTACAACATTTAACAAGTGCAACAAAAATCAGACAAGGACCAGAATAACACGCACAATATGCGACCATCAGGTATGCAACATGTGCACCCTGGGTCACACTTGACAATTATACAAAAATGAGATTCCAAGAATTCTTAACAAAAAAATGTTATGCTTAACTCTGCAGCTGCAATTGAAAATGACAGAACTGAGCAAAACAGCTAACATAATGATGGACACTTGGCACCTACCCTGAACTACCACCAATCTCAATATGATGTGAGGATGGGCAAGATACTGACATCTAGATAAGACAGGTAATATATTATATCACCACCCAAAAATAATACTGTTGTAAGTCTTTAAACGACTTTAAAGACTTATGACAGTATTATTTCCGGGCAGCGATACGGCCTCTGTGAGGCAAATCTATCTGGAAACAACCGCATGCAACATAACTACCTTTTTTTAAAAATCTGCTGACCAAATATCCTCCAAAATATTCCATTAAACTGTCGAGAACTCTGGTAAGAATAAAATGATTAAATTCACACTAAATTCTTCTTTTCCTTGATCTCTTAATTACTGTGTAATGCTAACTCTTTGATGAAGGGTATTTTAACATCTGTGCGCGGAACAATGAAATGAGGAAAACCACAGTACATAACACTATAACACTTTTCTGACTTTAAGCATGAAATTAAAGCTGTGATATAAACATGAGTGAAGTATCCATCTGTGAATTAATAGAATAAGATGCCACAGGGGACAAAAATTTTAACACACTAGAAATATTGTCTTAGTCAATGCAAAAGGCTGCAAATCGAACCACTGTCAAATTTGCTATCAAGGACCCACATTCAAACAACCCTGATTAAGCCAAGCAAAATAAAATCTCTATGTATTAAATGGTCCAGTACAGCAATAAACACCCAGTGAATATATATATATA
>JAWQUT010000049.1:969522-987220 GCA_033807755.1 Ellobium chinense | reverse complement strand
ATAAGTGTGATAAGGTCTCTACACAGGTACCCACTGAAATATTCTCTGATGAGAAATACTGAAATGACAATTTTCTGCCTTACCCTCACAAAATGTAAAAGGATGAGGATACAATGGACATGTTCACCACACAACCCAACCCAACTCTTGGTGACGGCTTCAAGGATCTTCAGGTGCAGATTCAAATACCCATACCCATACCCATCTTTCAAGAGCTGGTCATATCATGAGCACCAAAGTTACCCCCTCCCCCTCATATACCTCAACACACCCACTTATTTGCCTATAGCATCATATTCTAAATATGGCACACTGAAGATCCACATCATATTCCAAAAAGATGACTATGATTCTGGGTGATATTAGATCTCTGAATAAGAGTTGCAGTTCTTGGCACCATGTGACAGATCTCTGAAAAGGCTTCACAACAAAACACATTATCCACACCAGCTTCAATTTTTAGCGGTAAGAGTATTTAGTATACATGCATATTTTCATTCCATAGAATGACATTTGTTAGATTTTGACTTTGGTAATAAAAAACAACCTGCTTTGCATCTGGTCTCTTTTGCCACAACTCCTCAATTGGTGTATAATGCATTTTGTCAAGGAACCCTTCATCTATTTTACCCTCCCCTCAAAGAGCAATGATACAGCTGTCTCATGATCTCCAGTGTTCAAAGCTTTGATGTTAATGTACAATAAATGCCATTTCTAATTGATTTATAACATCATAAGTGAAGAGCTGATGCCCCTTTTCCAATGCAGTATCAGAACTGGCATGAGTACTTTGATCTCACTGTTACTATCGCTCACGCACCTCACACAAGCACACTCCATATACAAATATCATCATGCTGGCATTTTTTACAATTTTACAGAATAAAAGGAGGACAACATGTGATCCCTCCAATCAATGATCACATATTTCAAGGAATAAATACTGAGCAAAGATAAATTAATAAGTTAGGATGATGAAGAGCAGTCAGTAGGCATAAGGCAAGAGGTCAAAAGTTGCAATACAGTACCATCATCTACAAAATGGGCTCTAGTAGGTCCTGATTTTGAAGCAGCATGGCTGAATAGTTATGGCATTGAATTTTGATCTAAGGGTCGTGGGTTTGACTCCCAATCACAGGCATGTTGTATGCGCTTTGGGAAAGCATTTCAATTACCTTTACCCCAGTCTACCCTATCTGTAAAATGGGTATCTGGCTACAGGCAGTGGAAGATGATATCATAGTGATCATCACCTGTAAATGACCTGGCATTGTTTGCTCTCAAGGAAGATGAGTTCGTCCTAAGTCAAAAAGTCTAACATGAAGTCACATGAGCAGGTGTTAACATGGATATGTGACTCATAAATCACACCCTGGCATGTGTGATTCCATATGCAAGCCAGTAAGGATGTTCAATCTCCCGTAAAACAGTAATTATGGAGAGTACTAGCAACTTCATGAAAATGCCTCATTGAGAAATTATCATCATGGATTTGAATGCAAGACAAACACAGCTGCCCATCAAGACAGTTCTGAGCAAATCAAAGCTATACACTGTTAGGATCACATACTAAAATTTATTATTGTAGTTCTGAATTTTGGCACAGAGACACAACCCTCTCGAGGCTTGTTTATGCTCTTACTGTTTATGGATGGGACAGGGAGGCCTTCACTGAGGTAACAGATCAAGAGCCCCAAGAGGTCATAAATCAGAAGATCAATTTGAGGAAAACACTGAGAGAGAATGTATTTACTATCTCCCGTGATATAACTATTGTATCTCTGAAATTGAGTGAGACTTTGTAAAAATCTCAATAAAACAACATTCCGCAATGTTCACCTGCAAACTGCCATCAAACAACACACCCTCTACTTCTGACCTCTGTGTGACACTTTCACCTCCATCACTAAAGGTATATTTCTCGTTTTAGGCAGTGGCGAACCACATGTTCTGACAACACAAGAAATGCATAGCTAATAACTACAGCTGATTTTGTTCGTTGTACATCAAGATCACTCGCTCAAGGAAGAAAAAAGAGAACAAAAATCATAGAGACAGAAATAATCTCCTAATATCATAATTGAAGAGTTAATATGGAAGCATGCTAATAGGCATCTGTCATGGATAAGTGTAAACAAATGGATCCCAAACACATTACAATTCAAGAGTCAAACTTCATCAACCTCCCAATATTATTAATGTAGCTGCATTAAATTACAAATTGCCTGGAGTTTTGGATCATCAAGATACATTAAATTTTTAACTCTCTGCTTGGACAAAATAATGCTTTACGGTGAGGCCCAACTGTCACAAGTGAACTGACTAGAAACAAAGCCAAAAGCCAATGAATCCTGAAGTGAACAGAATCAGCTACCAAATTTCAATTTGTAAACCCTGTGCAAACATAGCCAATAGTTTACTGCAACATCACTCTTCTTCCTGCCTACAGTATGATCCTGTTATCAGTGTGAAGATCACTTAGACACTTGTTCAAACCAGCACTGACAGGCACAAGGCATGCACAAAGAATGAAACCATGTATTCATTTTTTTTTTTTCAAAATAGGAAACGAAAATTCCAATGCACAGATTTCAAGGCATAAAATAATTAGAATTGCTACTCTTCCAATAGTATCAAGAAAACAATAGTCTTGTAAGATCTAATGATTATTTGTAATTTATGAAATGATAATGTCATCAACAAGGTGTGGCTGCTCATTTCTATAAGAGGTTAAAGAGGCAAGCACAGAAATATAATGGTCACAACACGTTACTAACGGGTATCAGTTGGCTCGTGGAAAGATATAAAGATCTGAAACTGGGAAACCTCCTGCGTCTTGTCCCAAACATATTAACCATGACACAACTGAACTATCCACACCAGAAAAAACTTTTAGCAGATATTCACAAAGGAACTGATGTTTCATCACATGCTTATGGATGAAAAAAACCCACACATGAATCGGTGATAGAAATAGAATGCCTAAAAGACGGTAGTCAGATTTATGACCTCTGTCCAACACGTGATTAGCCTTGATCGATCCTACACTCCAACTGGGGTGGCTATCTGAATTCTTCCATAATGTGCTGGATCAAACTCATTCTTACCTTACTGATTATATGATAATTTAGTTTTAAGCTGGTGAGTTTCAGGTAAAATTTAAACATCATCACAAGGCCAAACTAAACAAACAAGAATTCAGGAGCTAAGAGAAATCTGACATTATTAGAATTTATGTTTCTTTTTAAGCCATAAACAGATTGTTTATCACATGACATCTGTCCGCAGTAAAGAAAGAAACTGATATGTTAAGATCACATGCAGAGAAGACAAAATATACTGATGATCAATGATAGCAGGGAATTACTACAATTAGGTTAAGGAGCAAAATTCTTACTAATGTCTATCTGGTCTCTGTCTCGATAAACATTGACATAGAAGGTCATCTTGCATAATTCAGTGTAAAATGCAAATTTTGGTATTATATTGTTAGGAATTTTGAGCCATATTTGATAATAGTATCACTATTCACAGTGCTAGAATTCAAGTACCACCTCAGAAATTTACAGATGCGGAATTACGCCTCTCTAAATCAACAAAAACACTGCAAGCAACCAGGCTTTCCTCTGAACCTTCTTTCTGTGGAATATGTCAACATGCACAGTATCTCTTCAGCGAGGTATAGCAAAGATTAGCTGGAAAGACACAAAAAAAAATGAAACATCCTTTTTGATCATCTAATCATATTCCCTCTACTAAAGTACTACAATCCAGTTGCAATCACAGCCTAGCATAATGCTGAATACAATGATACTAAGAATTGAACAAGGACACGACCACATTACTACCAGTGCCTCAGTCAACTATCTTAGCTGTTACGCCAAAGCAAATTCCAACAGGAATGTTAGTGACAGATGAATGGAATGCTTTGAACCATATTTTTTCACTGGCAACTTTATGCTTTCTTCATTGTAAAACTCACAAATTCACATCTACAGTAAAAGAACATAGGCTTCTAGTTCAGTCATGTAGAGGTCAGCTGAATTTATGAAACTCGTGAAAGCTATGAATCCCTTGTTGCTCTCATATCACTACTTTATCCCCCACTACAAGGACTAGCACAGTCGACTCCACGTAATTGCAACTCCTCCAAGCACAGCAAAAGTTGTAATTAACCAGCACCCTCTCTGTATTACACAAGGCGCTTTGTGGTTCAGCGATAAAAACTTTTCCTCTAATCTGTCTAGTGCTGAGGATTGCCTCCCTTTTACTAAATATGCCCAAAAAAAAGAAAGAAAAAATTTCTGAGGCTTGCCTCCAAATCACCAATCGCATAATTACCAGCTAGTAGTATGAAAATATCTATTACCTAGACTTCCCATTCCTGAACCTGCTTTCCCCCTCAGGCATCTACCACATGACATCTAGTGTCCCTTTCCTTTGCAGGTCAAATACGAGATCTTACCACATATCTAGAATCACAGACCACAAATAATATCAACTGTGTTTATTTGTCTCCACTTTGTTGCATAGTTTTAGTAATGCGTAAATCTGGACTTGTCTGTGCATTTTGAGTGCCCAAAAAATTGTCATTAAGCCTGTGACTTATCAGAGGATAAAATGTCTGAAATCCCAAGTCAGTGAAAGTTTTGAATACGCAGATGCAACTGGGATTAGGCAGAGTCGACTGCATTATTAACATCTTACTGATTAAGTAAATATGCCAAACATAGTAACACAGTAGTCATGGAACAGTCTGATTTACAAATATGATCTGCACAGCATTCAGAATTTTTCTGTTCAGCTGAAGTAACACCGAACATATGTGACCAACTTCATCAAGCTTCAGTGCTCCGTGTGATGAAAAAATGCATAGGATACAA
Source organism: Ellobium chinense (assembly GCA_033807755.1). Taxonomy (NCBI): domain Eukaryota; kingdom Metazoa; phylum Mollusca; class Gastropoda; order Ellobiida; family Ellobiidae; genus Ellobium; species Ellobium chinense. Next base: position 982,337 of record JAWQUT010000049.1, on the reverse strand, counting down.
GTAAACAGAGAAAAACAATACCTTACTAAGAGGTGTAAACTGCACCCAAGAAATTACTCCTGCCTTTAAGACAAAGACTGAAATCATCTGATATGTTTAAATGGCACCATCACAAAAGAGCATCTGTGGCCATTTTGAGGGTTGTGACACTGCCAGCGTACTGACTTCCATGTCTCACTTTCAAAATTTACTAATCTATGAATTTTCAAGCTCATTCCTCCTCCCCCTTCCCACCCTTCAATTTCACCTTGCTCACATGTAGGACATGAGAATGGGATAAAACTGACATAATTTTTAGGCTATGCTTAAGAGGGTTCACTATTTATAGTTCAAAGAACCTCTACGCGATATGAGCTAAACATAAGTCAGACAGAATCCACAGGAAAGGTTGATGAAGCGTAATGTAATACTAATANATGTTTAAATGGCACCATCACAAAAGAGCATCTGTGGCCATTTTGAGGGTTGTGACACTGCCAGCGTACTGACTTCCATGTCTCACTTTCAAAATTTACTAATCTATGAATTTTCAAGCTCATTCCTCCTCCCCCTTCCCACCCTTCAATTTCACCTTGCTCACATATAGGACATGAGAATGGGATAAAACTGACGCAATTTTTTGGCTATGGTTAAGAGGGTTCACTATTTCTAGTTTAAAGAACATAGGTCGGACAGAATCCATAGGAAAGGTTGATGAAGCGTAATGTAATATTAATGTTTTTCCTCAATCCACAAAATGACACCTAAGGTTTCATGTCTATGCCACTATCAAACTAAACACGTAAGAGTTTAAGAAAAAAGAGAAGAAGAAATAAACTATGACTTCAGAAAACAATATAGTTGCAGAAAACTGCATGCATCCATCTAACACTGAGGTGAACTGGAGAAGATCGTTGCCAAAAGTTTCCTTTACAACTTAACAAGCAATAATGAGTGCACACATAGTGCAGTAAAACACATACACTTTGAATAAATCTCAACTATGGTCAGTTAGTGTTTTTTAGGTCCCATTATTAGCCCGCAAAATACTGTGATCTTAAAGTAATGAAAATATCAAATGGCCATGCAGAGAGAATACTCTACAAGTGAGCCCAGTGATTGCACAATGAGATTAAACAAGGCTGAATTAGATTAACAAAACCAAAATGGCATTGTCTCTATAAGTGCCAGATCAACACAAGAAGGTCAACATTAGCTTTCAGAGAATTTTCCAAGAGCAGAACTTTTTAGCTAATTTAGGGCAAAAGTATTTTGAACAATAAAATGCTGTAAAGACAGAAAGGCAGTAACTATGGAAAGATTAAAAAAACAAATCCAGTATGTAATAACTCTTTATGATTTTTTCTTTTCTAAGATCTCAGCCTGCAAAAGGGCACTTAACTCACTGAAAAGTGGAAGTTTTTAAATGACATGGAATTATCATACTACAGTCATACCATATCCATGAACAATTTCTAAGTGACACAAAGCATGAGAGAGCTGGACTGGCCTAGTGATTGTGCAGTTTGTGCAGGACATCTTAACACAGAGTTAGTACTCAGTCTTGTGTGAGGGAGATGACATTAGAGCATGCTGTTAGTTGTTGGCTGGTACACAGCAGAGGATGCACTTTCCATATTCAGTAAGTTAGCTAATTTGTAACCCAGCCAAGGCCCATGTCTTGGAGCCAGTCAAAACAAAGCTTAAGTTGCTTTTTGACTACATCAGCTTACACATATGATGTGACAGCTATTTTCATTGGGTAAAAAAAGCCTTGCATTATTCTGACCTGAAATATGAAATTTTGAAGCAGGAAAAAAAAAAAATCACGATAGAGGAACAATGTATACAATACACCTCATTTAAGTCTGCCTCATAAAAAAAAAAACATTTCAAACTTTACAACTCCTAACCACTCATCGAAGAAATCATCATTTTTGTATGCAGAAACAAGCTTACTTTTCATTTTCTGCGACAAATGATGAAAATTTGATCACAGATGATGATATCAATAACCTTCTCACAGCCTGATATCTTAGTTCTTAGGCTAGCAACATAAGTCTGATTTTCACCGGCTACAAGACATACTTTTATATCTAGTCTTAAAAGCCAAGCAGGATTGCTACACATGTGCATTACACAAAAATCACAAATGGCTGTCATTCTCTCTAGCTGTGTAGTGAGTAAAAACCCTGCTCAAGCAAATCTCAACATATACATTTCTGTGATGGTGAGCTGACAATCGGATCAAATACAGTATAAGATTATTCAAGAGAGGCCAGATCCAAACCCTCTGAAATTCATTATCTTCAACCAACAACTGATAACAGCACAAGAAATGTCAAAAGGGAGATTTTGCAAACCACATAAGCCAAACGTGATGCTAATGTGTCTGAAAATCCTGTCTCTTTAGTGTTCAACTGCTTATCTTGTCAATACCCTGACAAAGTACTAACTGTTTTTTCTTTACAGTGATCAAAACAAAGAATATCTTCTCTATTAGGTGTTTCAAGTTTTATGTAGGAAAAATTTTTTCACACAATTTCAATAACCTTCAATGAAAGTAGGATGACCACCAAATGCAATGACACAGTTGAACTACCAAGATCTCAGCATGGTGGATGCCCCTGCTCTGCTGGATAAACTTTACATTGTTTTTCTGATGCTAAAAATAAACTCAGAACAGTCCATATGAGCCACTGACACATATGATGTACCAGTTAACCTGTCATCATCACAATTTGCTCTGCTGCAAGATACTGATTAATACATTCTGGTTCAAGCCCTACACACTATCATTCCACTTTGCTTCTATAAGTCTTTGTTAACTCTATCATTAACACCTTGTCATGTCATGGACTCTCCATACATTGTTGACAATGCCTTTACACATCAATCTTAAAAATTTGATATCAGCCATCAGGATAATGGATACACCTGCTTTCCTCTCAATGCTTCACCCAATTGAATAAACATTGATCACATTATCATGTCACATTTGTTTGTTTCTCCTTAGTCTACCTTTCTTGGTTGATGATCAGAAATTTACACATCCTTTGATATGTGTGGCTTTTTACGTCCAGAGTGCTTGTGCAAGCACTTCAACGGACTCTACTCCTGTGAAAGACATGTGGGATGCCACTAACACGGTATCTCCCGGTGGGGTGGTTAACAGTTAACATTTAGTGCTTTACAGAGCAAGTTACCAGCTGGCTCAGCTGGGAATATTAACTGTGCCTAAAGGATGAACAGTTCAGAGTCTCTTTGTTGTGACAAACTATCACTCTGTCACAGCCACACAGTCCTATCAAGGTGAAAGTGAAGAGGAGTTTGTGATTAAAAATAACAGTCCTAAAGTCTCATGACGGAGGGATGCTAGGAGATCAGATTTCCTGTTGATGTACCAGAGATCTGGGGTTGTAAGTGCAAGTCAGCCTTTCCTGCAACTCTAACTGTTGTGGGGTCCATATCCCCGGCACCACCGGCACTTGTGGCCACTAGCAGTGTGTGCTGTGGTTGCTGTTGTTGTTGCTGCTGTTGTTGTTGTTGTTGTTGTTGCTGCTGCTGCTGCTGTTGTAACTGAGGCTTGCCTGATGTCAGCGCAGCCAGGCCACCCCCATGAGTGACATAGGCGAGAGACACAGGCTGCATAGTCAGTTTTCCACCTGTTTTAGTCAGGTTAGTCAAATTAAATGATGTGGGCCTCAACATTGCCTGACTTGAACATAACTGGGAGCCAGAGACAATAGGAACGGCTACTGAAGATGAGGCTTGTATCACATTGCTCAGGGTGATGCCCTGTGGCTGGGCTTTACCATGCTGATGTTGCTGCAAGTGGTGATGGTGGTGGTGATGTGATTTTGAGGACGATGAGTGATGGCGCTGACCACTGCTGCCAGATTTATCTGAAATAAAGATTTCATGGTGAGACTTTTAGAACAGGGGGTAGGGAAGGATAGGACAAGGTAAGGAGTACAGATGAAATTGGAGGGGAAGGAGTAAAGAGGAAAGATAAGAGAAGAAAAGAGAAGGACAGAGGAGAGAAGTATGGGGCAGAGAGGAGAGGAGAGGAGAGGAGAGGAGAGGAGGGGAGAGGAGAGGAGAGAAAAAAAGAACAGCTTTCAGAAACTAAGACATTGCCATGCTGTAACTGATGTTTAATAATCTTTAAAGACTGCCTCTTCAATACCATTTAACAAATCATCTTGCTCCACCGGTATATTTCGGTTTTTTTAAGCAGTCCTATTGACAGTTCTAGGCCTGACTACTTTCTGTAAAATGAAACTCTATTAACAGTATAACTTGAATCTACTGAGCTTCGACACTGAATTCATTCCTCAGGAATATCGCTGTAATACAAGGCATGTCTGCCAGAATGTTCTGCACAAGCAGAGAATACCAGTGGCTGCTGCCATGGACACATTAGTAAATACGCCTGAAAAGACTCACTGATGTACCCATTAACTCTTACCATATGCTGACTGTGCCACACCATTGACTAGTGTTGAAGAACTGACCAGTTGACTGGATGGGGAGTCCTGTGACAGAAAATATTGATTAGAGATAAACACATTCAAACACAGCAGTGTGGTGCAATGGGCAAAACAGGTAAAAGCTACAGTCACTTTGAACGGTGTAAGCAGCTTTCAGTAATTACTCCTCACCACATAACAGCTGAAACTTATCAGTGTAAAGTTCATTTTCAGAGTATGCAAAAAGTCCCCATGTTATCATCAAATACTCACTTCAGCAAACAGCAAAAATGTACAGATATTTATTTTACTAACTGAATGGAAGAATAAAAAAAAAGTATCTTACCACACACAAAACTTGTGCAGCATTTCCTGGTCCTGAAACACTGTTGGAACTGGCTGTGGAGGAGGTTATTGCCACTAACGTAGGGGTGGTGCCCACAGTTGCTAGTGCCACAGATGTTAGCTGCAAACTTCCACCACCACTATCCATAAGGACGGCAGGGTGGCCACCTGAGGTTATAACACTGCTACTTGGTATCAGTTTAAATCCCTCAAGGGCACCGGCTGGAAACTTGGATGCAGATGCTAGAGTTTGATGGGATTTTGAGCTTGAACTGCGGCTTCGCTTTGCCGGTCTCGATGTTGGCACTGGGGCCGTCATGCTGATGCTTGCAGTAGTGCCTGATGTTGCCGAGCAGGTAGTTCCTGTGGGGTTGAAGTTATTAAGAAACAAAGTTTGTCCCTGACTGGCTGCAATTTCTGCCAGCTGGGCACCGGTGATGTTCACATACTGTCCATTGACTAAGGAGGGTTCTATCCCTGTCAACACGAAGTTAAAATCTTTGAAAATATGGTTGTTCTTGTGAGCTGAGCCTGCTGAAGTCCCGCTGGCTGTTGCACTGAGCTTAGCTGTGCCCAACGAGGCAGCATTCAACTGGCTCAGGCTAGTGTTGGCTATATTTACGCTTGGAATGGCTATCAAATTTCCTGCCTGATGACTATTCAGACTGGTAGGTGTGATTATGCCGGTCAATGCTCCCTGATGGGTAACACCACTGTTTATATTGGAAGTGGGTACGGACATAGAAGTTGCTGGGGCAACAGGCAAGGCCCCATTACCACTGGCCGCCACAGCAACCAGCTGACTACCAGTAGCCCCACCACTGCTTCCACTCCGTTTCCGTTTGCCAGGGTTCGTAACAGTAGTGGATGAAAGAGCTGGGGAAGGGGAGGCAGATGGGCTGCGTGAGTTCACACCGTCTCGTGATTTTACAGGCCAGTTGAGGGCAGATAGGTTTGAAGGAGACATAGAGGACACTGCGACTGGTGTGGTGCCTAAAGTAGAAAGTGATGATGTTGATAAGGGTGCTGCCACTGTTGCGGAGGAAAGGCTAAGAGTTAGGGGATTTGTGGAGGAAGCTGCTACCGGTGATGTGGGCAATTTTGATTTGGGTTTCAATGTGGGCTTCGATGATGCACTGACTAGATTCGGACTTAGACTGAGGGTTGTTGCTGTCCCACCACTGGTGTCTACCATATTGAACTCATATGGGTCTTGAGAGTTGCTCAATATTTGTGATTCCTTGGGCAAATTTGATTCTACACAGAGTTTTCTGAAAAATAAAAAGTTGCATGGTCAATGAGTGTCATGCGCTCAAAACAAGAACTCCTACAACAACGTTCATACAATAAAATGTCAATAATACACAATACTATATACTGGGTACAATAGGTACAAACACCTTTTTTTCAGAAATTAAATGGATGTCTTAATCATAATAGAAAGCTCTCATTTACTCAAACCAATATGACACTCTTTGCACCTGGGTGCGCATTGAGTTAAATTCTGAAATTCAAAAATACATAAGCAGCTTTCATTCATGTTTTCTAAAATAACCTGTCTTATTCTCTGTTTTCAAAACTATAAGCAAGTAGTTAGCTCATAAAGTAATTCTTTCTGATACAATGATCAGCTGCTTCTTCATATAAAGATGTGAACCTGAGCATCCAAATGTATGCAGGCATGGATACATGCTGATGTCTAGAGGTTTGAGAGGTAACAGAAAGGACTGATTGGTTCTTGTTGTGAGAACAAATATGCGTTACTTTGTCTGGATGCCTGCTGAGAAAAGATCAATCCCCAATGATCCCAAAAAAGTGCCCAAGAACTTTCTTGCCACGAAATATGCACAACCACACATATGGCATGGATCTTTATCCAAAATCAAAAGCTGTGAAGACCCATAAATTTTCTTCATAACAGTTCAGTGGTTTTAAACTTTACCAGTTTCCTCTTCTATTTGCCCCTGACAACTTCTACACAGCAGAACTTCATGTCCTCAAATTCCAGGGGACGTCCATAATTCCAACCTGTGATATGTTCCAGTTTGTGAGTGAAGTTTTCACAGAAACTGCAGGGTTAGGGACAAGAGCTAATGACAAGTGTGCAGATTTTTTAATGCATGTGGTTTGAGGACACAAATTCCAGCTGCATACTGGCAAATGACAACACTAACTTTCAAAATTGAATATTTCTTCCGAAAGTCTGAAAACTTGACTCCATGATATCACATGTAAGACGCTTTTCTACAAAACATTGTCTATCACTTACTTGTGTGGGGGAGGGTTGAGTTGCCTCTCTAATGCACTGAGGAATGCTGCCCTTACATAGTCCATTTTCCTTGAGAACAGGAAGCAGCCTCTGTCACTGAGACGACCACCATATGAACAAATCTGGAGACAACAGAAAATTAATGTAAGAACGTTTACTAACTGAGACACAGGGGTTAAAAATCATCACCAGGCAGAAACTGTAAAAGCATGATTCAACTATTTGCACTCTAAAAAAGAGTCTAAGCTGTCTTTCATTCCACCTTAACATATGGCATATGTGACATATTTTCATTCCACTGAATAATTCACACAACACTTTTAAGAGGACTGATTTCTTTATTAACGCACAAATACTATGCTGATAGTGTAAAGAGTGTACATTATGATTCTGCTTCCAAATGAAATAACCATCTATACAAAATGTGCTGCAATACAAAAAAAACAACTATAACAAACTCACAGCCATAGGCTTGGGGTGATGAGGCAAAAAACTTTGATCAAATTTTCCATCCTGAGAATCTGAGAGTGACACTTCTGGGGAGGACACTGCAGATCTGCTTGATGATTCCTGCCGCACTATGGATTCTTCTTTCACAGTTATTGCAGGAGGAAGTGACGCTGTCGATGAGAATCTGTTGGGGTAGGGCAAGAATCAAGAATCAAACTTATGTGCATGATGAGTACTTTACAGGCTACCTCACAGACTCTCATGTATGAACAATACAAAAAGAGAAGGACAATTTTTTTTTTTACAAAAGGGATAAAGATCTGATAGAATCTGAACAAGATTTTTCACAATTACATGAAATGTTGTAACACTCAGCATGGACCAGGTTTAGACCACGCATAATCATGATGTTGCAAACTCAAAGAGCTTTAATATACATCTCTTCATTATATAGAACCATGTTACATTTTAATACCAAACACCAAAATAAGACAAATTTCATGCATACTTAGGGAAATATTTCACAAGCACATATCTCGTATTGATCACTGGGAAATGGCTCATTTTCTTACAGATTTTGAATATATTACTAAAGCTAGTACATGATATGTAGTAATGGTTTATCTCATATAATCTATCTTTTACCAATACACATTGTTCTTAACAGCCAGCTCATCGTAATTTTAAACACATACAATACCTCTGAAACATATTTGGCCCTGAACGTGGTTTGGCAAAGGTGGTGGTGGTAGGCACAGTACTGGAAGACACCACTGGTCTTGGAGTCCCTTGCACATTTGAGGACTGTCCCAGCTTGCCATCTCTTTGAGCAACCGTGGGTGTTATCTGCTGCTGCTTAAGAGCACTCATGGTTGAACTGATTGTTGCTGGAGAGACCAGGACACGGTTTGTAGCAGCTGCAGTATTTGCAGCTGCTGCAGCATTCTGGCTTTCTGCTTTTGCCTTGAGCAAAGCATCTTTTGCTGCTTTATGTTCCTTAAGCAAATCATCAAATGTCTTGCTCCTGCCCGGCACAGCTCGTCTCAATGACAAAGCATGGGTCTGTGATGACAAAAGAACAATCAAATTTGAGTTACTAACATTTCATAAGAATTGGGATTAAAAAATTCTGACAACTGGAAAGTGATCATTTCCTCATTATAAAGTGCTTAAAACATACCAACCCTTTGATCGCAAATAATGCCAGTCAAGTGGTATGATATTAGAAGATCACAAACTCAGGTTGGCCAATAGCTCCATAGTTTAGTTCCCAAACACCCTCAGACTAATTATCAGACCTTGGATACCTACATAATTAGAGTTCTGGCCACTGAACTCTTAACTGGGGAAAATCACTTGCTGTTTTTAGTTCCACTGTGTGACATCAATCTATAAAGCAGCCTACCCTTATTACACTTGGGTCTGTCAAAGTCTTTGCTGTGCAATGACATCAAATCAAGCACCTTACCTTGCATGTAAGAGATCTTGTACATGGCTTCCCAGTCTCTGTGACTTTTACACCACAATGTTTGTCAGGATCATATTCACGATCTGAAACAGAAAGGTAATGTACCATCAAATGAATCCTGATGAAAGAAAATTTACAAAGCTGCAAGATTGTAAGAACTATAACTCCTTTGCTATGTGATTAGTCCACCAGAGAACTGCCTTTGACAATTCAAAGTAGTATTTCCATACTTATGTTAGTGCAGGCTTCCAAAACCCATAGATAAATATGGAAATTTCCAAAATGATGACATCATTCCATCATGCTTATAAATATATTTCTTCCCATACAAATATTCACATCTGCCTCAGTTCTTTGACTGGAAAATAAATACTGACAGCTTGGTTGCTGACATCATCACAGTAATACTAAATAGCCATCATTCATTTTTTAAATTTTGTTGCATTACCTTTGCAAGGCAAAAACTTGCGCTCCTTTTGATCCTTTGGCACTTTTGAACCCTTTGAGCTTGCTATCGGACGTGCTGCCACTGACATTGCAGATCCAATTGTCATCACAGGTGCTATCATTAAAGGTTTTGTCCGTGTTGTCGTGGTTACAAAAGTGGTGACACTTCTGGTGCTGAGAGGCGTGTCAGTTGATGTTTTCGTGACTGCTATCAACATCGGAGTGGAGACCATTGATGGAGAGACTGTCGTTGAGGTTGAAGACGGTGTGGTGAGAGATACGGCAGATTTTATGGAACCATTCATCAGAGTGGATATCTTTGAGGAGTCCATGCTCAGAACACTGTTTGAAAGATCAGGTGGTGACTCTAAGCTGCCATCCTGTTTAGATCCAGCTTTGGATGCTGATTTGACCTGCAATTTTTCTAACTTTTCCACTTTCACAACAGGGTTAGAGATTGCAGATGATGCTGTTGTTGTGGGAGCTATTCTGTGTCCATGTTTCACAGACTTCATGGGGCTGATTTTCATGCTGACACCAAGGAGAGGTGCAGCAATATTTTTCACAGAGGCTGGCACTTGTTTCAAGCTTGCCTTTGTCGGTGGTCTCCCTGATGATACAGGTTTGAATGTTCCACTAGAATGTCTATCACTGGACGTTGCAGATGTGGTAGTTGGAGGAGGAGTCAAAGATTTCGAGGGCAATGGCATGAGTAATTTCTTCCCCAGCTCTGAGTTGAGTGCTGAGGCTGGGATGTTGCCCAGGCTGCTGAGGTTGGTTGGCCCATGACGAGATTCTGAAATTATCAAAATAAACAATGGTGACTACACTTCAAGTGTTTTAGTAATTCATTAATCTGCCTAAAAGTTCATTGTCTGCTTCAAAGAAAAACAACCTTGGGCATGCTAAGCCAAATTCATGAGAATGTGAAACCTGATGCAATAAATACAAATAATCAACATACAAATAGCACACATGCAAAGTGATATGTCCATGTATTAATGAATGAAATGATTCATAATATTTATTAACTTGCACTAACACAATGTTTATGATTTGCTTATTAAGGAGACACCAACAAATGAGTTGAAGCAAAAAAGTATGTACCTTGCTGATCTGGATAAACAATGCTATATTCACACTGCCTCTATACTTGTGCACTTGCACCCCCACACAATACAATGTGATATGCAAGTGTCTGCAATGTTTACTATGCTTATAAGTATAACAAACCTATGTGCTGCTTCAATGCTTGAGGCTTGACCAGAAGATTGCATTTCTCACATACAACCAGGCTGAACTCATCACGAGATGGACAAAACCCAAACAGACCCATATCTGTGAAAGGAATACACAGAAGACTTACTCAAGTCATCTTATACATCACTCTTGCACAAATGTTGCAACAGACGAATACTGATGCCAATGTCTGTGCAAACAGCTCAGTCACAATTTCAAATTTCCATCCTTGCTTCTCTTGACTGTTAAAACATCTCTTAAGTACCATATTATATACACATTTATAAATTTCTTCTGAAGGTTAATAATACAAATAATGATAAATAAAATTGTGACGACTGATGTGGCATGGCAACTGCATCTAGACTGTGTACTTCATGTAGATCTAGATCTGGCTTATAGACTATATAACCATTTTTTATTATCAAATAACAACTGTCAAGGCATCATTCATGCTGAATTGAAGCATCATGTGGCTGAACCGATAACTCAGTTACCAAATGCAGTATGTCAAAACCCACTGCATCATTCAGAAGACATAAAAATCTCAAAATTTATTATGCTTTATTTATTCATTTATCATACATGAGTGACTTTCACTTACCCTGCTTTCCAAGTTTCATACTATCACTGGCATTTTTATTCTCATCCTTGTCTGTATCGTCTTCATCTGGGAAAATATGCATAACATTCAGTACTTAAATTACATATTTCTTCAGTTTATACATTTACTGTCATGCTCATGCATGCCAACTACTTGGGGTCGTCCTCATTTCACTAGGATTTCAATTTCATTCAACCATCTGCAGTAAACGCGGTAGAGCCGTCCTGACAAGACGTGTAAACATTGGGCGTTTTCAAAGACATGCCACCATTAACAGGGGCTATGGGGCCTGGCCAAGTTTAAAAGAGGCTTAAATTATTCTTTCATCTCACCATTATCTGTGCCAGAAGACATCAACTCGGTCAGTGCTGACCACTGTTGACCAATAATTAGCGACGGACTTCTGTCCTGAGTCGCCATTTTTATTTTCTTGTTGCTTTCTGTCGACACGGAAATAGCCGAGCCTGACGTCATATTCGTGAATATCCGATTGCTGACATGTTCGGCTCAGAAAGTTATTCATTCTTTTCGCTCTTTTTATTGTCATTGATTATTGTGTCATTTGTATCTTCCAGGGAAGGACAGAAAGGGCACAAAACTAGCCGGTGACTAGTCTTATATCTACTTCATTATCAATCTAATCTGAAATAACAATAATGGATAATGCGAGTGACTAAAAGAGTGTGAGTAAGCACAAAAAAGTGAGTGTAAGTGTTTATGGATGAGAGAGAGACGATGAGTCAACGATAAAATAAGCTTAGCCTGGTCCATGCCGCGCCCCCTTCCTATCTGCCCCAAACAAACAAATAAACACATTAAAAGACGAAAGCTTTTGGCTATTTCAACACTCTCTCGTTCGTCCTCATTTGATACTGAATATATTTTCCTTCAATGTTATCTTATTCTACGTGTAACTTGTAACCTCGCGGAAGATCCGCCTTGGCACCTGCTGACTGACAGTCAAATATATTATTTTGGATCCTGCTTTGAGGCACTTATAGGCGATCTGCTCACCATGCCCAANGTAAGTGTTTATGGATGAGAGAGACACGATGAGTCAACGATAAAATAAGCTTAGCCTGGTCCATGCCGCGCCCCCTTCCTATCTGCCCCAAACAAACAAATAAACACATTAAAAGACGAAAGCTTTTGGCTATTTCAACACTCTCTCGTTCGTCCTCATTTGATACTGAATATATTTTCCTTCAATGTTATCTTATTCTACGTGTAACTTGTAACCTCGCGGAAGATCCACCTTGGCACCTGCTGACTGACAGTCAAATATATTATTTTGGATCCTGCTTTGAGGCACTTAAAGGCGATCTCCTCACCATGCCCAACAGTAATATACTGTGTCATCAGTATTACATCATCTTTCGCAACCTATGCATAAAATGCTTTAAGGTACTATGTAAAATATGTATATACACAGTAGGACAACCAAACTTTTTTTTTTNGGAAGGAGGAGTAAATCTAAACAATTACTCTTCGAGGTCGAAATTTCCTCCTTTGCCCTCTCCCCTTGCAACCCCCCCCCCCCCC
>JAWQUT010000049.1:945483-969496 GCA_033807755.1 Ellobium chinense | reverse complement strand
GGGGGGGGGGGGAGAAAGATGCAATTTGGAGTCATTTCGAAATCATATTAAGCTTGGATGAACAAAAACTTTACCATGATTTTTTAAGGCCTTTTTTTTTTTTTGATAAAACAAAATGTAGACATCATTGCAGAGGATCCGGGGACATGCTTTCCCTGGAAAGTCTCAGAAACAAACAAAAGAAGCAAAAGGAGCAGTTTGGGGCCATTTAAGGTAGTTTTTGGGGAAAATAAACATATAAGACATGACCTTTCAAAGTGAAGATGACACCATTTCTCTGTAAAGAGAAACAGTCAACAATTATTCTGTACATTCACATATTATGCATTCACCTAGCTCCCTGCCATGGCAATATTAGCAGAATAACCTCTATGATGTCAGCTTTTCAAGTCTTAGAATTTAGTAGGACACGCACATCAAAAATAATTTACCATTTTTCAGTACTTTTTCTCTCTAAAAATTATCTATGGTGCCCACTGATTCAATTTTGCGAAGAAAGAGCTTCGCTCTGTTACCGCGCGCGTATAAGATGTAATGTGGCGCGATAAGGAGAGCTAGACTTACCGGGTTTGGCCCTTGCGTCCAGAATTATTCCCCTTCCCCGATCAGCAGAAGCCTGTGGGAAGAAAACGCTGACGTCACTTACGTTCCAACAGCTACAGACACCTCTACCTGACAATGTATTATTCAGCTTTAAATTAAGGTTCTGGTATTCCAAATTCAAACGTAACGTTTGATAGTATAAGCCAGAAAAAGTATTCTGCAGTTGTTGTTTTTTTGCCTCAGCATGAGTTTATTTGGCATATCTACTGTTCACAGAGGAATTAAAACATTCATACGAACATGCTATCACCTGTCCGCAGAACACTGGTTAGGCAGCTTGGCCATGTGGCGAGAACGTATTTGACATAAGCTTATGGCCGCCACGCGCGCAGTGGTTGTAACAATTCGGACTTTGGATAATGTAACCCAGTAGGTTGTCTGGGGCCAGCAGAGACGTTATATCATTATGACAGACTCTTGAAAGACCGTTTTATTGGAATAATAGGGTATCGTATGATTTAATATAGTCTGTAGGACGCTGCAGTCTTCAAATAGATAGTTAAAAAATACAATAGTTACGCAGCCTAGCGGAGGAGAGGGGCTGGAATTCGCCCCTGATATGTTTCGGTCTTTAGTGTTCAAATACCCCAGTTTCTATGATACTGCCCAAATGTCACATTTAGAGTTCCAAAGATAACCAAAATATCTTTCCAAAACAATGCAACTCATCAAATCTGATATATTTTATTCTGGCGATATTTGTTTTCATCACACACACAGACACACAGACACACAGACACACACACACACACACAAACACACACACACACACACACACACACACACATCACTACTCTAGTCACCCTCCTTGAAATTAGTTGTAGGACTGTGTTTTAAGAAAATGTTATTTGTATTAGCAAAATAATTCAAAATGAATTCTGTCCTTTTTTATAGCAGTTCTTTTTCCCATAATTAAGTGAATAAATAAATAAGTAAATACGATAGTTATTGATGTGTCATGAAATGTAATCTGTGGTTTCCTCCTTCACTTCTTTCACCCCCTCCCAGCCTCCCCCTCCCTCCTTCTCTCTCTCCTCTCNCTCCCTCCTTCTCTCTCTCTCTCTCTCTCTCTCTCTCTCTCTCTCTCTCTCTCACCCTTTCGCTTCTTGTGTCTACATTTCTCTCTTCGTATCCTGTTTTTCACATCCTTCTTTTGTGGGCATCATGACCCTGCTACCTTCCCCCGTTTTGGGGCCTGCAGAAGTGCTTGTTACGAGCTTGACTCTTTCACCATTCATGCAACAGATTTTTTGGGAAATTGCGCATTAACTGTGGGATCTCTTACCATATTATTATGTTGAAGCTACCAAGGATGCATTTGGCACCTGCACTAATGCAGTTCAAACGATAGTAAGAGATCCCATCGTTATTGCGCAAGCTTTCGGTTACCTCAAAGAAAACGGTTATATCAACACAGTCAATGGCGGATCTAGATTCGAGAAGCGGCAACCTGGCCACAGCTCCCCCTTCCCCCAAACACCAGCCGGGGGAGCGCGGGGAGGGGGGGGGCAAGTTAGATCAGCCACCGAGTTCACTGAGCGAAATCAGTAACAGTAACAAGTGAATTATATTTGTAATATTTTCTCTGCATATATTTACACCAGATCAACAGCAGAAACTGCCTTCCCGACAGACAGTTTAACCATGTATTCTCGTATTGACCTGCTGGATTAATCACTGACAGTTAGTAATTTACAATTAAAGGCATAGCCAAAATGATAGGAGGGAGATGGGCTATCAACACCAACAGAAAGAAAGAAATAAAGAAAGAATGAGAGAAGAAAGAAAAAAAGAAAGAAAGAAAGAAAGAAAGAAAAAAGGAAAGAAAGAAAGAAAGAAAGAAAGAAAGAAAGAAAGAAAGAAATGGGGATATTGGTTGAGCCTGTCAAAAAGAACAAGGGGACCAGTTCCCTGCGGTGATTAGGACAGGTGGCCCTCACAGATGGCAAACGTTTGATCTTCTGGTGTACTGTATATGGCTCCTCCTAACGGTCCTTACGAGACGAGTGACTTTTATAGACAGAAAATGGGTGGCAGACCAAGTATTCGTTTAAGTGTAACATGTAAGATCTTTCTGTAATCTTATTCGCAGTTTAAGATCAACTAATGTCCAATATCACTGAACAATTTTATTAGCATTTCTATAAGTATATGTCCCGGATGAGTTGCGATCAAGTAGCGCCTAGCTCTGCCTACCATAAAATTGTGTTCTGTAGGGCGGGCCCAACCCACTGTCGTCAATAAAATTGATGCAGTCGGCAACAAATTGACACATTTGTTCCGTTGTTCCGTTTGGGATAGATAATATTTTATATCACACTTGTAAAAAGTTGGAGTTTCAACTTTCAACTTGCCGTCAACAAAAATGGCCGCTGTTACTGATGGTAAGATAGGCATCCTCAGCAATTCTGCAATATTTTCTGCATGGTGAACCGGATATTGATTTCATTATTAAATAATGAATAAACGACCACTAAGCGACAGATTGTCAATATGTTGTGAGCTTCAGACTTGTATTGCAGCTAGCTGAGAGGTCACAGTGATGCCGGTTCATGCACCCACATCGAGATAAGAATAAAGTTCAATAAAGCCTGTCAGTCACTGAAGTCACTGTAACTGTGAGCTAGATCAAACCTAATCTACACTACATCATTGTGTTTGAAAATTTACTTCACAATTTCAGTTTCAATTTTAGTTAAATAAGTCATTGCTTTTAGCAGGTCTGCCATGGCGGCAGGTGTGCTGAGTGCTGTACTGATGTTACAGTGTATCCTGGTGGTACTTGTTTCCTCCACCCTGGCTGGCTAAGTAAAGGAATGACCCTAACATTCTAAGCTTTTGTGTAACATTTGGTTAAATGAGGCTTGCCTAGTTATGGTTCATCCATTTGTCCCAACTTTTGGCATGGTCTTCATTGGTAACGACAGCCATTTACACTCTGTGATCTCATTTGATCCAACTGAGGTTCATTTCCTCAGTCGCCTTGGCTGTGGCCCCTATTCCCGCCACCCCTTAGATTGCAGGTATGGAAGACCAATATATCATGTTTTCATATTTAGTGAATTAGAAATGGTTGCAAACAATCGATTGGAACATTGGAAGGAGTGGCATATTGATTTTCATGAAGATTATGAAGGAGAACTGGAAATGAACTCGCTTTACGTGATATATTGAGCAAAACAAGCAGAAGATGAACTGGAACTGAAAACTGAAAATTACAAATCATCCCTCCCCCAACACAATCCAATTTTAAACTATTTTTCATCAATCCTAGTGCATCAAGGGCATTGGAGGGTAGCCCCGGTGCCACTGGTTGTCAGGGGAATGCAAATGTTAAGGTGAACACAGTAATTACAACTGGTGTCACATGCAACCCAGTCAGTGTCACCTTCATGTAAACATGTGTAAGTGGTGTTACGTAGAAGTGAATGGACGGGAAATTGCAAAAATAGCATCGTAACGTGCTGCATGGCATCTGAAATAAAAATTCAATAGGAAAATTATAACATGTGTCAACGGCTTTCAGTAGGAAGAAAATTTGGACATGAATCGGTAACCCCATAGCTATATATAGTAACAAGAACTTGGCCAAGAAAAGTTATACAAGTATACATAGACTCTATAGAGGATGGCGAAAATACAAGCCTGGCGGAAATAGGTGCACTGAGGATACAGTAGCTTTGTCTTTGACAGTCTTTTTTACTAGATTTTAGCTCAGGTCCAGATAAAAGACCCAGGCCAGCAATCCGAGATCAGATTGCTTTAGACAGGGAACATTATATACTAGATCTGCTAAGAATTGATTGCTAGATCCATCCTGGAAAACTTTTAGTTTAACAACATAGACAACCCATTGATGTTGGGATGCCAGTCCATTGTAAATGTCTTGCCAGTGATTAAGTGGTGGAATGAATCCTAACGAAAGTCATTTTAAGCAAGCTGTTGAGTGTCGTATGGACAGTTACAGTCGAGTCCATGTATGTCGAAATCGGGTTCCTCCAATTACTTATTAGTCGAAAGAAAAAGAAATAATAGTTTTTTTTCCTTCTTTGCGTCTATTAATCATCCTTGCATAAGACGAAGTAATTAATGCCCATTTCTGATTAGTCCAACTGCCCAGCGCTGCCACAGAGGCAAAATCACCTTCTGGCGCCCTCCCTGCGTGGTACCAAACAACATCGACGGCTTGAAAAACAAACGAGACGGTGCTGCGGATAGAGAGAGGCAATAAAACTGGACACTGCGAGTGCCATTTAACCGCAGCACAATAAGTAGGGCGTGTGTATTACACCACCGCTGATAAGACAGTGGGGGGAAGAGAACGCGGGAGGGCTCGATGGTGCTGAAAAATCGATCAATAATTAAACATCTCGGCAGCAGTATATACATACAACGCATCTGCTTCATTGCACTGTGACGGTAAATAAACAAGAGGCTGCCCTCGTGACCTCCCCAGTGTGCTCGCTCGCTCGCGTACGGTTGACTCATCTTTATCATTTTCAACTTGAATTAAATTGAATTTGTCCTCTAAATAATGGCTTCCTCTAATCCTGTAAAGAGAAACCTCAAGACTCTTTCCATTGAGTCGAATATTAACATACTCCAGGAAATCGAGAGAGGTGCGATGTCGAAGAATGTCATACTCATAGCTGAGAAATATGGCGTTCCCGTTAGCACGCTTTCTACGATCTTGAAAAACCGGGAACAAGTGGAAAAAGCGGCGGCCTCTTCATCTATTAAGCTACTACTCAGAGCGATTTCTTATAAAAAGAAATAATCCCATTTAAAATACTCCCCCAATATGCCATCTTTAGTTACATCCCCTGTTGAATTGCCCTCGTGACCCCCCCCAGGGTGCTCACTCGCTCGCATACGGTTGACTCACCTTGGAAATCGTTAGTCGAATTCTGATTTCTCCAACTCATTGCGGTGGTCCCAGCGAATTGGAGCTAAGCGGACTCGACTGTACTTACTGTGAAGTGTGAAACATTTTTTTGTCCCTTGCACATGCAGCCGCATTTTTTTTAATGTGGCACTGCTGCATGAATGACGATTCTAAAGCTAGTCCTTATGAATAGAAAATCATGAGCATATTAATAACAGTATTTATTCTTGACTTGATATCTTCTCTTTCAGATGACATAATTCGAAGACGCTTGCTGATTGATGGAGAAGGTGGAAATGATGACAAGAGACTTAACAACCTCCTCAAGACTTTTATAAGATGGTCAAATGCAAAAGAAGATGATGAAAAGTAAGCATCAAAACACAACATATATTCCTGGTGTATTTTATCCAAGTCGCCACAACTGTTAAAGGTTTTCTGTGAACCTAAATCCTCTGCGCCACATAAATTTGTTATGATTGTTTATATGGTGTTGTAAAACAGTAAATAATTTACCTGCAGTGTAAAGAAAACTCCTATTATCATTTTCTTTTTTTTTTCCCTATACCAAATTCTTCAAGAGTAAAAATTTTATCAGTCAGTATGCAGACAATGCATGTGGCAACAGTAATGGTATTGTCATTTACACTGGATTTAGCAGGGTAGTTGTACATTGCAGCTGTGCTTTTGTCTTAAATCATGTCTCTAAAATAAGTGCCATATTAAAACATGGGCATACTCACTGATTTCTGAATCTCTTCTTTCTTTCTCTTCTTTTGTCCCCTCTTAATTTCCTCACATTTGGCTTAGAGATAACCTTGGGTGTTGTCACCATTTGTAGTAATTACTTTCTAGCTTTTACCTGAGTTTTTCCAAGCATTTAATTCCCAGTATTCTGGTCTCCAGTACTCAGGCCATGTATCAGCGCATGCAGGCAATGATTGCCCAGTGTGAATACACACTTGAGAAAGCCAACAACACTTATGAGATGAATAAACAGGAACAGGAGAACTATGAGAAGCTTAGCAGAGACATAGGTGAGGGTTTGTACACACAATAGAACTGTAATCTTCAGACATGTCCTTTGGAAAAGCTGGCCATCTGGTTAACTTTGGTGGTTGATCTGATCCCATGATCAGCCTGATCAGAAGTATGGCATATCATCAGTGCCTTTCACCCCCAGCAGGGTATAGGCCACGTACAAGCGAATTCCATCTTTCCCTGTCTTGGGCCATCTTTCCAAGCTCATTCCAAGTGAGCTTCATTTCTCGCATGACCCTTTCCGTGCATCGTTTCCATGTCTCCCATGGCCTACCCCTGAAGTATGGCATATGGTCCATGAGTAATGTGGCCAGACAAACTTTGTTCAAAGAATGGTCATGTTATGGAAGTTTTATTACAATTTCCGTCTGTCAGATGGCGAATGCTAAGTTGAGGAGTTGAATCAAACACTTCCTCGCAATGCATTTCATTTTGTTAAAGTAGACTGACACAAATTTTTAATCTTATTCAGTTGATATTTCCTTATTGTGTGATAGACTGGGATACTTATGTATTGGCGACTGACCCACTGAAAGTACTTTTGCATAGCTCCCTGGGAATCACTGTGAAATAATTTTGTGTTCGGTGTGGTCATAAGTCAGGAGTCGCACTCACATAACATTACTGCTATGACATTCTTTTTGAAGCTATTTATTGTCTAGCTATTATCATTTACAATACAATGCTTTATGCTTACCTTATAGATGCCAATTTTCTCTTGTATGCTGAGTCAGTATATTCTCACTTTTCATTTAATCTTCTTCAGATGAAAAAATTGAAGAAGCCACAGCACGAATTGCTGAGGCCAAATCTGAGCTGCAGCTTGCCAAGTGTATTAGAAAGAACAGACAAGGTGCATAGTTTTACTTCCCTCATTCATTATTTGTTACTGTCACAATATCTTGTTTCCAGTATCAGGGATTTTGTTCTTCCACATGTGTAAGGTGTGCAGGGCCTGGTTTTTATTTTGTAACAGTCTAAGAAAACTTTAACCCATGTGCGGAGTTCTCTTGATGAATTTGAACTTTTTATCAGTGGGAGAAATTTTCAATATAGCCAGCATATGCTATGGTTTGCTAGGAAGTGTCTTTAATACAGCAGTGATAGTCATGGGAGACACAGCAGGCACAATCAGATTTATGTTTATACTCTATTTTATTCCTCATCTGACACAACCATTGAATAGGATTTTGCTTACAGTTTTTTTGGGCATACAACAGATATGCCAAGTTTCTGGAAACGTCCACTATTTAGGAAACTGGCTCGAGTGCAGATCACCAGTGTTGCATACTTTTTGAATGCTGTCCATAGTCTGGCTGATTTCATGAATGGTGTTTGCATCTCTCTCCTTCCATGGTTTCAGTGGTTTGGAGAGCAGACAAAGATTAATTTCAGCTGATGTAAAATGAGAACTAGGTAGCAAAACTGAAACATGCAGATACCTCATTATATGTTGTCATGGCTAAGATTACATGTGATAAACTGTTTGAGACATTCCTCATATTTCTATTACTCTGATTGGGCCATTTCAGAATATGATAACCTCGCTAAGATCATCCAGCAACAACCCGACAGACAAGAGACCACGAAGTAAGTTAACCAGTTGATCGTTATAGATGTGCAATTGACTTGTTCTTGCTAATGTACTAGGCAGGTAACAAGATCACAAACAGTACCAGCAGAAAAGTGCTATTCCATGTAGTTAAATAAGGGGCAGTCTGTGATCTGTGTTCAGTACTCATTCCAAAAGTGGCAAGTCTGGTATTGCATGTGTCAGCTTTAATGTCCTGTGACAAAAGTGCTGATGTTGGTTTTCCAACCAAAATTACTGTTTTGCATATTCATGATCTCTATATGTACTCATAATTCAATAAAATGTGTTTGCAAAACTGCAATGCCATTTATATGTCTACAGAAATTAGTCCAGAACTTTTGAGAAACAAAGAGCTATAATTTAACAGAACTACTCAGTTCTCTGAAAAGCAGTTTTGACAAAGATAAACCCTTATTAGAAAAAAGATGTCAGAACTTGTGTGGCTATGTTCCTTTAGTTTCAGATTATGTATTTTTGAGGAGGACAACTGTCAGCCTTGCCAACAAATTTGTACTAAAATACTTTGTCTTTATGTTTTCCTAGACAACTTCAAGCACTGGACAAGGAGCTGGCTGAATTGGCAGCCACTAAACAGCAACTGGAGGGAAAAGTAAGTCTTACATCTAAGTCATACATCAGCATGACTTTTGTTGACAGTAGGCCTGTGTGAATCATAAGAGTCCTTGATTTGTTCCGCCAATCTAATCCTTAGTTACTAGTGCTTTTTTCCTAGCATGGATTGGAAATTTTGTTTGCGGTTCTTAAATGACTGGAATTTCTGGGATCAGAGGATTTGCTCCAGTTAGCTATTTTGAAGGTTACTTGACACATCCAGTGCTGTAAAAAGCTGATACATAAAGTAGTGTAGAATCTGTTATGCCTCTTTTCTCATGAAGGCAAATTTGCAAGTTAGGCAAACTCTTGGGTTATTTGTAACAGTTGATGAAACCCACAACCTTGATGTAAACCTTTATGAGTTTGTTTCCTGATGCACATCTACAAAGCAAATATGATTTTATAAAACAGGATGTTGCTGTGCATTGTGTGTGGCTCAGTTTATAGTCAATAATAATTGCATGTCCTTAAAGATTCAAATTCTTTACAGAGGGCGCAAAATATCTTTGTAAATACACTTACAATGTAATTTCTGCAGAAGTTTTTGAAAGCTGAAAATTAGACCTGATATAGCACATTTTCATAAAGTAGCAAATAAACAGAAAGATGAAGCAGCTTCAGCTTTCAACAGAGATGTTAATCATGGTGACCGAAAATTATGCCAGTGGCTGCTGTCATCCATGTTTGTTAGAGTTTTAAAGTGACTTAAAGTACTGTAAATAGATCTATGCCTTGATTTCTTTTTCTGCTACTGTTGTATGTTTAATGTATTGTTATCGTGAACTATTTTGTACAATCTTTTGCAGCTGGAACTGAGGAGAAAACAGTTTATGGTGCTCATCACATCTATACATGAATTGCAAAGAATACTTGAAGGTACAGGTCTTCTCTCTGTTGTCACTATTTGTCTTTTTGTTTTTAAAGTGCCTAGCTGAAAGCTAAACTGAAACCTTGAAACGAGTCTTGTTGTCATGAATGTTTCTAGTATTATAATTATAGTGTCTTCCAGGCAGTCAGAATGAGCTTAAGTTCATTCTGATTACATCAAATTATAAGCATGATATGAAAGCTTAATGTGTTTACTGTCATTAAGCACACAAAAGGGTTTACTCTAGCCTTATTCTATCTCGAAAAGGGGCTTGAAAAACAAATTTACACCATAAATGTCATCTAATTGATTGCACAAAATCTTAAATGTAACTCTACAATTACCAGCCATTTAATTCTCAGTCTCTGTACCAAACAAAACTTTGACATCTGATGGCCCCAGTATCCTTTAGGTTTAAAACCTGATAATCTCAGTTCCTAGTTTAACTACGTAAGTGCATTTGACTGGCTGCAAAACATTTATGCCATTGCTGTTGTGCTATAGTATTTCGTCATTTGGGACGGGCCTTTGTGGCAGGTGGAAAAGAAAATTGATGTTGCCATTTTGAAATTGGCCAACCAATTCTGCTTTTCTGCTCAGCTTTCTGCAAGCTTGAATGATTCGTACTTTCATTAAAGTATTTAAAGACTGTAGCCTGCATGTAGTGTCTTGCAAGAGATTTTAATGGTATTCTTCTTTATTTAAGGGCAAGTGCGGCACCCTGTAGGGGTAAAATTGGGTAAATTTGTGTAAAATGAGATTAAGGCAGTTAAACAGCAACATGTCCTTTATCGAATCCTGAAGTTATTTCATGATACCTGTCTCAAAAAGTGTATTTTGATGCAAAAGGAAATGATGACCCTTTATCAAAAGCATCTATCTGGTAATCCTTATCGTCAATTATCTCAAAATCACAGTTTTCGTCACTCTATCCCTTCGATCTGACTTTGTTCTGGTCCAATTTACATAAAATTTTGCATAACAACTCTCCAAGCCCCTGTTTTGAGAATGTCATGGGCTTTTTTCGATATNCCTTCATCCCACGCTACGCATCATCGCTGTCGCCCAGGTGATAATGATAATGCTAATGCGCCTAAAACCGTATAGTCTCCTCCCCTCCACGCCTTGATTGCGCCTGTCTGGCGGATTTCGGCTAGATCAGAGAACATGTCATGTGGATGAACGGTCGATCCCGACCATGCCATCCTACTCCTTATTGTCTGCTGGGCTACTGCGAGGTGGCCAATGAGAGAGACCGCGGATATCAAACATTTTGTGTGCTACAACACCGTCAAACTCGACTTTGTCCTGAATCTGGCGACGAGAAGGCGTCAGTGCACGACATCAAACTACGACATCAAATAAATATATGTAACCCCCTTTACCAAAAATATGGCCGAAATTATTTTCTCCGCTTAATCGCCCACTTTTTCCGTGATCCCGAGGAAGGGCGATTAAGCGGAGTCGACTGTATTTCATCATCTGGGACAGGCCTTTGTGGCAGGTGGAAAGGAAAATTGATGTTGCAATTTTGAAATTAGCCAACCAATTCTGCTTTTCTGTTCAGCTTTCTGCAAGCTTGAATGATTCATACTTTAATTAAAGACTGTAGCCTGCATGTAGTATCTTGCAAGAGATTTTAATGGTATTCTTCTTTATTTAAAATGTTTGGTTAAAAGGGGTGCTCTAAAAATTTACACAGATTGCTTCCCTTCTTATGCTGCTTACTGATAATCAGCATTCTCTGGGACATTGCATTTAGACAGCCCTTTGCTTAGAGGAGCTTTTGACTTGCTTATCTCACTTTAAGCTACTGAAGTTCATGAAGTTAAAATTTCGTAGTTCTGTTAAGCTGAATTTTTGAGTGTTTTTCTCACCATTTATAAAGGGATTTTGATCCAACTGTGAAAACAGGGATGCCACTCACTTTTACATGAAATTCTCTGAACTTTCTGTGGCATCGCACCAGTTATCGTATTTCACTTAATTGACGCATAAGTGCATAGATTTAAAATCATTTAATTTTACAGTATTATTCTTCTACATTTTTATGCAAAGAAAGAGTGTCCAAGGCAATTGAGAAAAATCCATTGGGTTATGATTTTTCTACCTATACACTTTCTTGGGTCGATGTCTCATAGTCTCATCTGAAACACAAAATTCTCTGATTTCAGAGAATCCGTTTTAAAGAATTGCATCCCTGTAAATGTTAGATGAGCTTTTTTCTTTTTTAAATTAACTTTATTGTCATGTATGTGCCTGTTTTCTTAAATCTTTCAGCGGATGAGCAAAAAGAGACAGATGACAACAAGGAGGAGGACATGAACACCAGCAGCTAGCAAACAGCTTTAATGTGACTTCCACACCCAGTTTCATGTTCATTATTTCATTGTAAATAAAACTCTTACATTATATATGGTGTCAGGTTTATTCACGGCAAGTTGTCATGTCGTACTACTGTATGAACTTATGACATGTTACTGGTATAGCCGAAGCCACTGGCCATTGTACACACACTGCTCAAGAGATTCAGTATTTAACATAAGAGCCAGGCAAATGTGGGTCTGCCATTTAAGAAGAATAAAATGCATCATCTGTTTCAAGCCTCCTTTTTATAAATCCTCATCAGTGGACTAGAATATATTGTGAACAAGTCCCATTTAAAAATTCAGGTACCATTCAACAGCACAGTTTGATCTGACAGATTTGGTCTTCTTTTGGATATGTCTCAAATGTAAGATTACTCTTGTAATAGACATAGTCTATGACACACCACATGGTGCAAGAATTTGGTAGTGAATGTTTAATGTGTGGTTTCCAAAAAGAACCAAAAAATCCAAATAACTGATTAAATGTGTAAGCATATCACATCACCTGTAAAACCTGTCAAGAGTTTAACTGATTACTGAGGGCATTTTTATACATAATGATGCCAGTTCCTAGTATATTGTTTCCTCAATTTCCTGGTATACCACATCCTGTTACAATTTCGAATGACCAGATGGTATGTTGAGTCACCATTTTTGAAGCTGATATCTAAGGGAACATCACTATGTTTTGGTAAACCAAGCTTCTGCTAACTAAACCGCAGACACAAAACTGTTTCAGCCCAGCTGCATCAGCCTTTCTAAATAAGTTGTGCTGTTGGGCTAGCCTGCAAGATGTGTTCAGCTCTTTTGCACTGGTGAATATACATGTACGCCTTCTGCTTGAGATAAAATTTAATGTCCAAATGAAGCATAAGAACGTGCACATAACAGCCATTTCATGCTACAAAGTTTATTATGCAAAAGCAGGAGTGGATGTAAAATCTGACGTCACACAACAGTTTCACTCCCTCATTACGCCCTTAATCAAAGATGAGGACATACTACAAAACAGCATAGCATATCTATACAGTTGGTGAGTAGCTAGTGTTATGATCTATTTGTGGCCTGGCATGGATGACACTATTTGGCCAAAGTATGCACAATGCTTCACTGTAATAAATCTTTTGAGACTAAGCAATCTCCCTGATCAAGATCATTTAGACAATAATACAATGAAAACTTTGTTAAACCAAAGGGACCAGGGACCAAAGGGACCAGGTATATTGATTCGCACTAACCATGTTTCATGCTGAAATGATACTCTATCAATGATAGCAGCACAGCAGAAGACATAAAAATTAGTGCCCTTCATATGTCCTGAGTGATCTGTACTCAACTGGGTGAAAAATTACAATAAAGCTAAAGTTTTTTTGGTGTTGAGAAGAGGAATTAAATGCACTAGGGTCTATAATGGATGAAAATAAATATATGGGTAATGTGCTAAAACATGATTATGTTCAGCATCACTTTGAGGAGAATTATGATGCTTCAGAAGCCAATTTTATAAACCAAAATAAATACACTACACTTTCAACATTGCATGCAGTCACACCGTTACTGACTACTTAAAATACAGAACATTCCAAATTGTCTCAAATAAAACATAATTATTTTATGCTATCTACTGGAGTTATCTAACCCAGCTTTTTCCTTGAGTCTTGTCAAGTGTTTCAGGATGAGATTAAGTTTGTATGAAGATTCTTTGTAATATAATTGGTAAGTTCAAGTGGATTCTTAATGGTCGTAAGTGACATTGCGTAGGGGATTATAGGCAGCACATAGTGCCCATAATTCTTCTTGATCAAATGAGCACAGAAGCATCATTTCTTCACATGATACAGGTCAAGTGTAAAGTACTTGAATAAGAACGAAAGATAAGACATACACATGATCAGTATAGTGATTATAAACCAAAGCTAATTTATGTACAACATGCTCTATAAGTGAAGCAATAATATAATCTAGCTGTTACTGGAGGAACAATAACAATAGATCTTGTAAATAGGAGTCAAACTTACCACAGATTCACCAGCACTATTACAGCCACAATAGTCATTATAGTCATTATAATTACTAGTACTTGGACTTTCAGTCCTGAAAATCTGCCTCCTCCTCATTATAAGAAGGCCCAAGTTTTGTTTTCAAACATAATTTTTTTTTCCTATTGTAATGTGCTTTCTCCTGCTCTATAAAACACTGCTGACTGCTTCATCACTTTCCACTAGAAAAACTGAAATGTTACCAAGCTGGGATAAAATGTCAGCTTACACTTACAGGAAACAGAGCACTGCTTTTGGCAAAAGAAGCCCGCCTTCCATAATGTCTTGGCTGGTAAGAAAGCTTTTTGTATACAGAATGTACTAGTATTGTTTCCAGTAAAATTATGCAGGCAACGAAGTATTTGTACAATACCTGCCTTATCAACCATGGGATTCAAGCATTTGAATCGGGCATTGGAAGCTTGAATGGAAGAAAAAAATCGTTCTATGAAGGTTCACATAACTCATGGCAAAGTTTGCAGAATCTTCTAAAGATGTACAGAGTGTGGAGTTCTTCTAGCCATGAACAGCTTTTCAAAAGCTGCATACAAAATTTTGATAGATAAATACTGTACATGTGTGTACTCCACATATTACAGCCTACATTAACTCTCGTTTTTCCAAACTGTTTTCAGCAATACAGAACTATTTTGATTTCAGTACCTGAATTTACATTCACTTTCATATTTGCACAAAATCTTTATATCACTTTTGTCATCACCAACTGTATCATTTTCAAAATGATTAGAATCTCAGGGTGTGTAGGAAACAAAATTTTGCAAAAAATGTTCCAAATTTTCGGACAAGTCTCCTTCTTCATGGAATTAAGAGTCAGCTGTATCATAATCATTACAAAATATCATAATCATTACAGAAAACATTACAGAAGTTTGTGTTATTACACCATCAGTAAGCTGTGAGAAGTTCTTCTGTGTCATAATTTAGATACAGTGAAACTTTGAAATTGAGTATTTCAATATTAGATTGACCTTGCCATCAGTATGCTTTGTTCATGCACACATCTATTATAATATTGTTATATGGAGTTGTTATTCTGATTGGTCTCCACAAAAAATAAGTACACCTCACTTTTAAGTTTATTGTCCTGCACAAAGGCATACTTATTAAAGGGCTGCTGTATTTGAAAGAAACCCTTGTGTAACTGTAAGAGACCTACATCAGTCAATGACTGTGTCAAATTGCTGCAACCAATCAACTGCCTTGATAAGTGGCACTGCTCGCCATTTTGACTTTGGCTGTCTCACGGAAGTTGTATTTCTTCTCTCTGGTTTATGCTTGCAAACAAAGTTTGTACAATCAAATAACCCATAACATGCCACATCTCATCTTGAAGACAGAGTGTTGATGGTTTCTCTGATCCAATCCGCGTAGCTGGAGACTCTGGTAAAGACGTTGGGGTAACCTTTAAGGAGACACGTGTCTTCTCCCCAAGAGACCACGCCTTCTAGGTAGAACCGCCCTTTTGAGGTGCACACCAGCGGACCACCCGAGTCACCCTACAAGAATTATATTAAAAACAATATCACTCCAACAATTACACAGTCAACATGGATGAGTTTTTTTTTTTTTTTGGTAAATTCAGATTTTGCGATGCCTTTCCCCTTCCTCACTATCAAATGTTCACTCCTTTACACTTTACAGACATACACATACAGTGCTTACGCTTGCAACCTAACATTGCCTTCACATAGCTCCTGCCCGCAAAACACTCACCAAGCACGTATCAACCTCCCGCTGCAAACAGAACAATAGGAAGTTATTGATATTCTGACCACTTTTGACACAATAGTCCTGCTCATTGCTCTACTTAACATCCTCCCATCTGTCCCACTTACCCGGCATGCTCTGTATCGCCCTGTCGTGCAGATATGTGAAAATCCTTAATATAAACCCAGTGGCCAGCATAATGCATATATAGTTAACTCACTGCGGTAACCACAGAAACTCACACGACATTCATAGTGTTCAGTGTAGTTAACGCAATACGTTAATTAACGCAAGGATTATGCATACAACCACAGATCATCCCGTAGAGCAGTAGGCCAGCTCACACTACTCACAGCCTTAGGGCCGAGACAGGGTAGACCCACACTCACAATTCACATTACTTCCACATTTTATGTGGTTGAACCGTGAAACGAATGTGATGTGAAATCTCAAGCAGAGTGAGTTCACAAGCCGTTAACAGCTCATTTCCGTTCAAGATGCCGTCAACAGCTGTCGTTGTTTCTTGTTTGAGACTCATGATGCTTTATTGGCTCAAGAGAAGGAAATCTTACAGAAGAAGATATTGGGTCCACAGCATTTTCAAAAGAAGACTAATGTACGGAGAATGCCACCATCTTCTTGAAGAAGTGCTCAGAGACACAAAAAAATGCCTCAGCTATTTACAAATGACGGCAGCAACTTTTAATCTGTGGCTGGAGATGACATCGCCCTTCATGGAGAAACGGGAAACCAATTTCAGGAAGCCGTTATCAGCCAAGGAACGTCTTATTATTACAATCCGGAGAGTTAAACATTTACTTTCTTATCTTCCCGGATGAACCGAGGACGAAATTTAGTGTAGCGGTAAAAATGTAATCACGGTCCATCGGGGTGTGGAAGATGAGGAGACACCGTGAACTTTCAAACGGTTGTTTGTAGGCTGCACTCCGCTCGCTTACAACGGTTTTGTAGAGTTTTTGTGCAATCGGTGAGGAAGCAGTGAGAAAGCAGTGTGAAGTTGTACGAAATGTGAGTTCACTCTGTCTCGGCCCTTACTCTGTATCCAGTCATACGACATGCCCCTATATCACTCTCTCCTGAACACGACCTGAGCATACTCTGACCATCTTTTAGAGCAGTAGTCCAGTTTACAACCTTACCCACCTCCCTTCTCCCTCCCTTCCTATCGTTTGTCAACTCACCCGACACGCTCCCGTGTCGCCCTCCCCTGCACACAGGTGAAAGTTTTGGACAAATCCCGGCCATTTCTTAGTACAGTAATCCTGCTCCACTAGTTCTATTTTCAGTTCATTCAGGGTGTGAATCTTGGCGGTACCTGGCAGAATGGACAAATGACATGGCGTGGTTAAATGAGCTTTCTTCAAATCCATTAGATCTTCCTCCCCCATCCCCAACAATAACAACAACAATAACAATAACAACAAAAACGTGGTTAAAGGATAGCCTGAGACACAGGTAACAATGTGCCATGACCTAACAGACATGATAACCCAATAGTTGTTGGAGGGAGGAGGTACTGCACACGTCATTTAAACAGGCCTGCTTGTACAATGGAACCCTGACATCACATCCCAGTCGACCCTTCGGAACAAACGACTACAGTTGGTTTATCGGAAGTTTCGTGTTATCCAAAGTGTTTTTGATAAGCAACGAAAGTTACAAAACAGTTGGGAAGTTTGAATGAGAGTGCACGAAGCAGAGGATTGTATTAAGCATAGTTGTGTTAAGAGGGTAAACGAGGGTTCTTCTGTACTTAATAATCATGCAGGAATGCCACTCTTCAGAGAAGTCTCTGAAATCAGAGAATACTGGTGTCTTGCAGAGATCATTTTCTTTTTTTGTTGGCATGAGTCTGAGGAACAGCTTGCATAAAAGAATCTTTTTTTTTTCTTTTTAATTGGTTTGCCTCTTACCTTGTCTTGTTTCGGTTTGCTCTGGCGATTTTCTCTTCGTGCTAGTGAGACTAAGTATTATTAGATGATGTCCGGTGTTTGAATGCACATCACCAGTGCAGTGTTATGTAGGCCTATTACTTCAGAACTGTCACTATGTTATGCAAACTGTTGCTAATAATGACAATTGTTTTAGACTAGACGCTACGTAAAACCGCAGGAAGTTTGAAGGATATCATGAAAAGTAAGTGACATCTCTGACTATGGAAAGCAGTTTCGGTTCGGGGAGATTAGGGGAGGGGGGGGGCGACACCTGAGGTTTATAAAGACTTTTTGAAGGAGGAAGGAAGGTCTCAAACCCTACCCGATATCTGTAGTGCTCCCAGTCCCATCCCGTGCGGATATTCTTACCTAGAGTGAGTCCCCATCCTGTGACCCAGCAGCCCGTGGTCGCATACTTCTGCTTGTGTTTGGCTACAGGATCCTCTCCTTGGCTGGGCAGGCAAGCAACACCAACGGACCTGTGCGGGAATAAAAGTGTAATGTCTCCTGTTAGCAAAATGCAAAAATCTCCAGTGAAATGTAGTGGTGTGGGGAGGGGGGTGGGGAGAATGTTGACGTTGATACTTGATCAGTCTATGATTGGATTGAGTGCAACGACGTGTTATCCATTTGACCTTCGGAAGTTATGAATCCCCGCTCTGTGTTCATAACTTCCGGTGAGCGTATACTCTTTGCCGCTGATAATTAGGCGCGTTCAGAAAGCATCTGGTGATTATAAAAGGGAGTTTTTCTCTTTCATCCCCTCGGCCTATCCTACCACTACCGTCTACCACCATCTTCTGTATCTGATCACTCTACAGGGACATAACAATAATAGGGCATCCTCATTACCGCGCGAAATCATCCTGATACAAAAGTAACTTGACCTCGTCCGCGATTGTCTCCTTTGTGTGGGTCTGTTTGCGTCTCTCTGTTTTTTGTTTTTTTTTGGTTTTGTTTTAAATTCTATTCGCCTCTGTTCATTGGACAGACATGGGTCAGAGGCCCATCCTATGTCCGTCCTTACATTAATACAAATCGAAAAATTTGCGCCTGGATATGGACATGTATATGAACATGAAGTTTCACAGCCCTTTCAGTCATGATATTCAGGAGCGATCATGTTTGCCTTTGCAGAAGTTTGTTGGGGTGGGGTGTTGNGGGGGGGGGTGGGGGTGGGGAGAGAGTTGTGGAAGAAGACACCCTTGTCATACTCGACATCATTCGATGATCCCAGCCACTCTCACCTCAGAACAGACCTAGGCCATACCTGGACATTTTAACGGGCGTCGAGAGCTGCAGCAGGGCAATGTCGTGAGGGTAGTTGCCAAAGTGACGGTATCCAGGGTTGATAAGGATCTTAGAGATCTGCCTTTTCTGCTCATCTGGCTGGCTGGACCTCAGACTGAAGGCACCAATCACGGCGATCAAATAGGATGACGTGTATCTGTGGACCATCCACGAAAAAATGGGTTAAGCATGTCCCATGGTGATTTTGGGAACTATATCAGTATTTTTCTTTCCTCATCACGACATTTTTGGCACTATCCCGGTAGTGCTGAGATGCTCAACAAGTTCCAAGTTTCAAGATGGTTTTCCCTCATCCAGATGTAAGTCTATAGCTTGACAAGCAAAAAACTCATTTAGGTGCTTAGTTCTACCCCTTTGCTGGTCTACTTGATTTCATTAGTGCCTCCAAAACAATGATAAGCAGTTTCTGTTACGTTATACATTTATTATACGTGTTGAGATTACATCTAAGATTTGGAGGAAGCCCTATATTTTGTGGCTCAAAGCGCACGTCAAACTTCTACCAATTCATTATTTTAGCCAATCTGTTAGTGGCTACATCACACTCACATAATAACAGATAAGCTAAGCTACTGATCGCGCAACATCACTCACCCATGCACGCAGTGAGCGGCAGTTACCACCCAGGATTCATGCACGAGAGTTCCCCCACAGAAATGAACGAATTGTCTGCTGTAACGGTGGTACACTTGCAAGCTAACTTGCCACGCCCACTCGCCGGGTAACGCCTCCTCACCTCCTACTATCCAGTTGGAAGATTTGATGCCACAAGATGCTGGAAATCGAGAGAAATGATACACTGACCATGTTGGTATGTAGTCAGGGAAAGGAAAAAGATCTAGATATTCTATCGTTTCATGAATCTAGCGTAGTTTACTCTCTTATAACGGCAGTTCGCATAACCGCAACGTTCACCTAATAGAAAGATATTTCAGATAGCATAGTCTGCATGTTACTGCATGTATGTAAAGCAAAAGCTACGCACTAAAAATGACGTTTTCTAATTAATCAAAACATTTTTTTTTTACATGTTGCCGAGAAGTCGACTGTAAAACTGACAACAGAAGTGCATAAAGTATTCAGTTTTAACACAGTATTTGAGAACTTGTGCATTAACGATGGGATCATCGTAAGAATAACATTAGTGCATCGGTGCTGACTGCACCCTTACTAATACTGTAATACTATAGTTTTCAACATGCACAATTAACGTATTTCTTACAATAGTAGGAGAGCCTATCGTTGATGCCCAAGCTCTCAATTAGTATAGGTCAGTCACGTCTTTGAAACTGAATTAATATACAGTGTACATGTAGGCCTATTACGAACTCAACTGGAAAACGGAGCTGACTTCTGAAGAGCCGAATTTTACTTTTAAGGATTTTCTCACAGTTTATATTTTCCTAAGAATGCACGCGTCATGATGCTGCAAGAAGGTTTACAACAGCTTTGCATTAGTACTACGTCCATGTCGGTGTTGTTGTTGTTGTTGTTGTTGTTGTTGTTGTTGTTGTTTTGCTCATTACACTCTTTCTCGGGAAAGCTTACCTGAGAATTGCGAATCATCTATGGATGGCTTTGCTGAAGAGACTGTCTCTGACTGAGCAGGCTGGTATAGTGGATATTTTGAAGTGGTTTGACCATGTTGGTATACAGGATAGTAAGAGGTCGGCGTCGTTTCCGGGGGCGGGTATTTTGGATAGTAAGGCGTGGTTGGAATGGGCTGGTATATTGGGTAATAGGGTGTGGTTTGAGGAGGCTGGTACTTTGGGTAGGAGACTGTTGTTTGAGGAGATGGGTACTTCGGTATATACCGTGTTGTTCGGCTGGTTGTGTAGGTCAGAGGGGGCAGCGTCACAGTTTCCACGATGCTTGTGCTGCATTCGTTTGTCGTGTACTTGTAGACGCAAGCCTTGGCTTCTGTAGAGTAGATCTGAGCAGAAAGCGGGAACATGATTTAACAACAACCACAATGACAACAACAATAACAATAACAACAACATATCATCACCACCATCACCACCAATAACAACCAGAAATGTCAATTTTCGTTGGCATCCCCAATGTCACAAGTGATCAAGTCTGCTACGGCAAATGTCCCTTCGGCCAAATTCGTATGTGCCAGCAAACAAACAAACAAAAAAAAAACCACCAAAACATTAAGGCTCCAGAATCTGTCAGTTCTGTGACAACATTCCAGCAAAGGTTTGCTGTAGAAGTGTTTTCTTTTCGCGAGCTGAGTTTGACTCTGAAGGATTAGATGCCAACTTCCCGCCACAAAAAAAAAGTTACTTTCGAAATGTTCAAACCGCATTCTCATCACCCTTTTTTTTTTTTGTTTCTGTCCTCAGCAGCGCATGTGACATCTAGAAGATTTTATGCGTAACATAGACGTCTAGGTCTCACAGGCAGTAAACAGAAGGCTTCTCACCCTAGCGAGTGCAACCACAGCGCATGGCTAGTACGACTACTTTTCAATTGTTATCGGCAGTCATGTAAGGCCACTCCGATTACCCTAGACTTCTGAGTGCATACACGCATTATGGAAAAAAAAATAAATATGACAGAAGTCATTTCTGACTTTTCGCGAAAATTACACCTTCACCTCTACAGTAGCCTAATATAATCTTACTTCACTACAAAAAAATAACAGATTATGTGTGCAATATGAGCAATATCAATGTTGTATTATCATTATAATGTTAGAAAATACACTGTAAATCATTATCACAAGCTGTGGTCATCATAACAGACAACATCATTATAAACAGTAACAACAACAGCAACGACAACGACAAGAAGATGAAGAAGGAGAAGAAGAAAAACAACAACAACAACAACAACAACAACAACAACAACAACAACAACAGTCACGACTCTACAGCAACGACGTTTTCACCTGGTTGTGTCCACACCTCATGTTCGACCACGGCCGGCCGAAGTAGCAATAGTAGTATTTGTTGCAGTCTTTGTCATCTCGTTCTACCGTCACATACTCGCAACTGCGGCACGGAGCTTGAGGAGCGCACTGTGACGTCACAGGAGTTAACAGACTCATCAGTAATGACGTCACGACAAGAAGCATGACGTAGAACATGTCCGCACATACATGCAGAACTTTCATTATGACGATGATGGGAATGGAAGTTACTACTGCCACCTATGCCTACGTAACCACCTTTGAACGGTCAGTGCAAAATTGTAGGTATTCGATGTATACCGTTGTTGTGTAACCTCCGCTGAAATTCAGATGTCACCTTAACGAAACTTCAGTCACTTTTCCCTGAGATCCTGCGACAGATATTCAGTTGAATGTACACTACACTTGCCTGGTGAGCGCTTGGTATATTGGAGATAAAAGCTCGACAGATATTTCATGAAGGCTGTGCCACAGTTCCGTGTCTAAGACTAGACAAAATCCATGCTCTAACCTTTGTAGCAAAAAAAAAAAAAAGTTTACAATGTCTCTGTTGCTGTGAAAACTCAACTGCGAATAGATTATCAGTCCTACGCTATTTTCACACTGACTACCGAAGTGTCTACTTTGATGACACAAGACACTTTTCAAACACAGTTCTGCGGTTGTAACTCAACAGAGCATCCATGTGTGGTGATGTAAGGAACCTTGCACTTCTACAGAACACATTTATGGAACCTCGCGCTCCAACGGAACATATTTAATCCATGTTTGGTCCATTGTATGTCCTTCCTCTTTGTTTTGTGTGTTTGTGTTTTTCCACGATGGTCACTTTTCGCGGGTCAGTGATGGTCGCTTAGAAATGAACCAACTGAGTCAAGGAGGAACACCAGGTTTAACACATGGGAGAACAGGTAAAAGTCTATAATTAAATAAACTCATCAAACGTCAGGTGTCTACCTGCGAAAGAGGGAAAAGGGGACATCGGCTATACTTCATGAACCCAGGATGTCAACATTGCAGCATTGACAGTCATCTTTTGACTGGGTTCACCGCATAAAGTAGAAAAATGACGTGTTGCATCTTCGAAGTGAATTAACCAAGAAATTTGTCGATTAAAAGTGGGTTCTTAAGAAGATGAGAGAAGGCATAGGCCTATATAATAGTGATAATTTTTGTCTGACACAAGTTTGAAATCTTTGTTGGTATTATTGTTCTTTGTTAAATCAAGAATTCTGATTTCTTTGTTTGTTTCGAAGAATGCTTCTACTCGGCTTGCTCGGCGTCACCGGTGCTTTATCTCACGCAATACCGCGCAGCAGGCCAGGTCCGACAAGAACATTGGGCTCATCTGACGTCACAATGGACGTACTGAAGGACGGAACCACTGTGTGCGGAAGAGCGGAATCATTATATATGCTGAGAACAGAACCACTTTGGGCTGAAGGGCGGAACCAACGGTAGACCTTGTTCTGTAACCACTGGCATCTATAGACTGATGAAGGAATAGTCAAATTAACATCCAAGAGAGCAGTGGGCTTCGCCAGCAGACTAAACAGTAACCACACGATGATTGTCAATGCAACCAGAGATGGAAACAATGGCAACAAACATTAAAACAGTGTAGCAGAATCCACCGAAGATTGTGGGTGTCGTCGTATGTTATCCAGACTGACAGCCAGTCAGAGCCATCTCCAGCCGAAAGTGGTCACGCCAGATGCACCCGTTGAGCTGTTCACGAGAATGGCTTTCTGTAATGGCTGAAAAACCAAGATTACGAGCATCCCAGGCAAGGTCCCTCTGTCCTGTTAGTGAACTCCTCGACCCGCGGGCACTTTAAATTGTGTTTAACCACTGTAGGAAATACTGTTTACCCAGGATTAATTGTAGCTCGTCCAGGGTACGCTGTTTAAACACTAGAAGAAGCCACGCATCACTTCTTGATTTTTTAAATGAACAGACCATTTACCAAGGTATTTAGGAAGGTCGTATAATACCATGATCAAGAGAAACTACACTGGGGAGCATAATGTAGCAATGACACAACAAACTTAACGACAATGACGAGTTTCTTTGACGTTTTTTTTT
>JAWQUT010000049.1:862678-943411 GCA_033807755.1 Ellobium chinense | reverse complement strand
AGGAGGAAGAGGAGGAGGAGGAGGAGGAGGAGGAGGAGGAGGAGGATAAGAACGACTTTTGCCCTATTTGCACGTTACCGGGTCCTACCAGGCTGTAATGAATTGAAAGACGAACAGACATGCAGGGAGAGCTCTAAATCGTTCACTGTCGATGTCCTCTCTCGGGAGGATAATTAAATGTCATTTTCCAGGTAACATGCCCTTGCACCTATTTCCAAGACAAGGAAAATTAGGGCTTCAAACGCAAACATAGCAATTCTGTCAGTCCCCGCCAACAGGCAGAAACTATTCGCGAAATTTACGTGTGACAAAAAGTTTGTGTTTAAATTATCTGCGACATCTGACGAAGTTTGGACTGGATGTGCACTCTTAAGATGTACACTGCTGGCGTCATGCCCACCCCTATGTCATCATGACTTGATACTAAATTTGTTCTTAACCCTCTGTTTGGGTACAGTTTAATTTAAACTTTGTGCGCTGTTGTAAAATACTTTGCAATTCTGAGTTTCGAGCTAACTGTTATGCTTAGTGGAGCCGGCGAAATGGCACGACCCCATTATCTTGTGACGTCAGGTCTACTGTAAAGCTAGGGATTTCACTGGCGACAATTTTATTAAAAAAATAACTACAGTCATAATCTCCATTTGGTAACGACCTCTCTCTGTATATATCATTGCTCATTGTAAAGCCAGACAGGAGATGTTCTTCTGACCCTTGATAGAGGACGGGCCTCAGACGCTGTTCGTTCTATAAACAGAGCCAATAATGATAATCATGAAAACTATTAAAGCTGTCAAATATAAAATCTGATGTCTCTCAAGATCCAGTTTTCTTAATAATGTATTAGTCCACCTCCGTCCTAAATTTGTTTTTGTTAACACAGAGTGCCCAGTATCGCATCATGTTATGCAAACCTGCCTGTTTTCTCCTTATAAGAGACTAGTGTATTGTAAACAGATTATGCACGATTCAAAAGTCGTGGCACGATGTTTCTGCAAATATTTTAAACGGTTGGACCTACGTGGCCCGAATTTTGTATAGGCTCTTATCTCAAGTTGTCTACTAAAAAAGTCATTTTTGCGGGATTATTGCAGACGAATAGGAAAAAAAAAACAACAACACCAAAAGCATCATTCTCAAAATCGTACAGCACAAGCCTTTTCCACCGAAATCCAATTTTGCTAGTATTTTACAGTAAAAATAACCAACGCCCTGTGATGAGTCCTCTGTTTTACAGACAGTTACGTACCATATAAATACATTCATGATCATGATAATTAAAGGTCTTCATTTTTGTGTTTTGTTGTTTTTAAACGGTCTTTACACAACGAGCATGCAAAATTTTGCTGCGCCAGTTTCCGGTTGACAGTGTGGCGACCACATTCTGCCAGTATGTTGTGCACTACTGTAATCTGTATTGTAAACTGTGGGATGGGGTAGTAAGGTATCTCCTCCTAAAGAGAGAACATTGAAAGTCAGCTGAAGGACTGTGGCCGTCAACCAACCAACCAACCAACCAATCAACCAACCAACCAACCAACCAAAACCAACCAACCAACAACCAACCAACCAACCAACCAGCCAGCCAACCAACCAACCAACCAACCAACGAGCCGGTCAGCCAACCAACTACCCAGTTAGCCAGCCAGTCAAACAATCCATCATGTCAGTACTTTATTGTTGCTATGTGGTCACTCCTGTCGTCATCCCGATGAGTGAATGAATGGACTACAGTAGAAGTTTTTTTTGGTTTTTTTTTGTGAGGTCTAATTTTCGCGAAAATTCGGCAATG
Source organism: Ellobium chinense (assembly GCA_033807755.1). Classification (NCBI taxonomy): domain Eukaryota; kingdom Metazoa; phylum Mollusca; class Gastropoda; order Ellobiida; family Ellobiidae; genus Ellobium; species Ellobium chinense. Next base: position 941,619 of record JAWQUT010000049.1, on the reverse strand, counting down.
GCTTTAATACAAGGATCTAATTTTGGCGAGACCCGCATGTCTTTTTTTTTTTCATGTGTGTATGAGGGCAGAAGTATGGAGTAAACCAGTGGTCGTATACAAAATCCATACGTTGTTTACGCAATGCGGTAACCACTGGAAACTCCCAAAATATTAGTAGTGTTCACCGTGGTTAACGCAGTAGGCCTACGTTACTTAACGAATGGATTATTGCCACCGAAGTGATCGCACAGAACTGCTGAATAAAAAGTTATTTCTACTTCTTCTTCTTCATCATTTTCTTGTGAACTTCCCCAGATAATAAGTAGAAACAACTAGAAATGACTGCATTTGCTTTTCCCTACGGATTACCGCCCCGTGGTCTATGTATCATCAAAGGCTATAGAGGGTCTCTTTACTGTCTTACCCATGAGACAGTTTCTTTTTTCATCGCGGAAAGTATTTTTCGCGAGTCCAGCTCCACTCGGAAAAATTAGATCCTGGCGAAAATAAAAAAAAAAACAAAAACAACACTTATACAGTAATCGGTGAAGAACGTTGCTTTACCTTTGTTTATTTATAGCAATAAGTTGTCAGATCTCCATAAACATGCGTTTTTTTTATTACTATTGCTATTTTTACATCAAGTATAAAAACAAAAGAAAAGTTGAATTAGAGTAGGCTTAAAGAAGTACATTAAGAGTCGATTTCCAACTCAACCACAGCATTTAATCTTTTGACGATTAAAACAAAAACAAAACGGCGCGCTTGGTGAACTCAACTCGCATTTTTTATAATTTTTTTTTTGCGTTACTTGTCGGCGACCACTGTACTCATGGGCGGGGGCGATTGTGAATTACAAAGTATCAATTCCATAGTTTAGTAAACTTATATTGACCATGTCGTGGCTATTCGTCACAGCTCTACCAGTGATTGTGCTACACTATAAACCTGTGAGTCAATATAAAAAATGGAGCAATCCAATGAAAGAGTGAAGAACCGAAGATTTCTGAATTCTGAAAGTGTAAATATTGTTGTGATATTTGGCTTTTTATGTAAACACAATATAGACCCACTAAGCTAAGAAAAGAAAAATGCTCATTTATTTGAAAATTAAAAAAAAAAATAGAGGAAAGAAGCGTTTTTAGTCTAAAAACGGTCCAAAAACAAGGCCAAATCAACTTTCGACCTTTAAATTCGTTTCAGAAACGCAATACTTATTCATTCCGTGCGGTGTTGCTTACCTGCGTCAGGGCGTTTGATGCTGGTTACAAAGGATTTAAAGGTGCGCTGAATTCATTGCTTACCAAAATCGGAACATCGAAAGTGGCTGTCAAGCTATGGAATAAGTAAAATGAAACGAGGTCTGAAAGAGCCTTGATCTCCAAAAATACGCAAGATTCACCGCAACTACCAGCAACATCTTCATAACACCACCATCATCATCAACAACAGTAATCAACCCTCTGTCCCCACGACCACAACCACCAGCACCACCACCAACACCACCACTGACCCTCGGATTATGTTTCCAGAAAGCACACAAAATTGTGCTATGGAGCTAGCGAAATGGGGCCGGAGTTTTAATATCAATTAATCCAACTATGTACCCAAACTTCGTGTCGGCAAAAACTATTTGAGTAAAGAAACATCGGGATTAATCGTGGCTTGAACGTCTCGTTATTTAACCATACCCAACAAAAACAGTCCTTAAATTAATTTGCGAGGGCTTATTTAAATGTGACTATATCCACTTATTTTTCACGATTAGAATCTGAAGGTCATATAATGTAACAAAGTTGGCCCTCTCCAAATCTAGTTACCAGTTACCTGTCGAAGGTGTTGAAGACTTCATCACTTAGATTGTTCTCCCACTCCATACCCCTCCCTCAGAAAATCACAGTCGCAAATGACCACAGATTTTTACCTTTTTTGAATCTGCACTTAAATTTTGCTAATTGTGGGAAATGTAGGTATTTCCTGCAAATTTTGCAGATTTTAATCAAACGATGCACCTTTTATGCCACGGTCGCAATGTTGTATGAGTAAGAAGACAGAAAATATCTTCAATTTCTACAAATTTGCCATAGTCAAAATGCGACTTGGTGATAAATATAATGATGTTCCAAAGCAATTTTTTGCAAATTTTACATTTTGCTTGCATATTTTGCAATTATTAATGCAAATTATCAGGGTTTGAAATTTAATATTCTGTAGGGACAAATTAGATCTGCTGACATGATGAGTCAGTTGAAAGGAATGACTTCCATTCCACGGAGTCTACAAAGCTATTCTCCACCATAGAAAACATAGTCAATCTGGCTGCAACAATTTTAATTACAGTAAAAGTTTATGGACCTTTCCAATAGTCATACCACCTCCACCAGCACCATCACCATCTTGACCACCACAGTTGCCACCACTACAACCAAAAACAACAACAATAGCACTATGACAACTGCTAATACTGTACTACTACTGCTATTACCAATGCTGTTGCAATTGAACATCTGTGACTTCCTTGAATCACATCGAAAACTTATAATGAACTGCCAAACAAACTTACCTTACACAGTTATGAAACACTGAACCAATACAAGGAATATGGTAGAGAAATGTATAAATTTTATTATGAGCTTTAAATTAATTACAGTACAGCTATATAAAATAATGAAATTGAAAAAAAAAATTAAACATACATTTATGTAAGACGACTGAAGAGACATATATTGTGAATCTCTCAATGACAGCTTTTTAATCGGTTACCAATGGCTGTGTTTGTTTGGCCCCTGTAGTGTCACAAAAGTGGCTGTCCTTGTATTCTGCGCATAGTCCTTAGAAAAGGAAGTATCAGGGGCACGTCTTTAGTTAGTGCGCTGGTCACAATGAGGAAGGGAGCAACTTATTAGAGGTTTATTAGAAATATGATGTCTTTTGGATCACTGGAAGAGCAAGTTCAACAACATGGTGGCAACTATCTAGGACTTCAAATCTGTTAGTGAACGTCTTTTCAACGGCCTTGTGTCGGGGAAGGATGTGGCATGAATCAACAGTATGTATGCTTATGAATGAGGCAAAAATGTAAGTAAAGCAAACATCACTCCCAACTCAGTATGTTTTTTTCTGTCTCTTCTGCAATAGTCACAGCCATCTTGGTTTGCCTAGAGACGGATACTTCCTGTGATAAGAAAGAGTGTGGCTTGCCCTTTTTACAATGCCGCAGAAACCAAACAAAACGCAGGCATGGTCTTTTGCTACATCTGGTCATGTCCATCAGTTATTCATCACAGTTCTGTCGGTCCTGCTAGATTTAACTGTAGACAAACTGCTGATTGACCACAATGTCACAAAATACTCATCAGGGTCTAAACTTTTTGTCTTGATGTGGTTTAGATGTTATTTCGCACATAAACTTGGTTGGGAGAATCATGGTAGTTGTGTATATAATATGGTGTTACCCATGGCAACCTCAGTTGTGTGGCTGAGTCTCATCTGTCTGTGCTCCCCTCTGCTATACCCACTGTGCACTTTTTTAGAAGTCTTTTCCAAGAAAAACCAGTTCAGTGTCATCTCAAAACTATCAACACGAAATGGGAGGGAGGAAGGAATAACACCTAATATTGTAGTCAAATAAAACTTCAAATAAGGGCACTGCAACAGCATGTTGTAATGGGGAACGGTGATTTGGAATTTTTGTAGCAAGATGGCTGCAGGGCTACAGTATTCTTGCAGGCTCCTGAAAACAAGTTTAAATGTGAGCCTCACCGTCATCTTAGAGTTGGGCATAACTTAAACTATCCGTTCAGTTTTTGTTTGGCTTTCATCACTACAACAAAACTCTGATAAATAGAACTTTTATGACAATTTGTTGCTCAAAGCCCTGGGATTCTTTTCCTCTCTTTTGAATAGCTCCACTCAAATCAAACAAAGCAGGGAACGGCAATTGGTGCTAAAAAGCAATATTCCTGTCTGATTTAAAAAAAAAAAGTCGACACATCTTGCATCTGATTAGTCCCTATAAAAATGAGCTATGATATCAATGCACAATTGGCTTTTGGACATCGGGGATGGAAGTGGCCTTTTGAAGCTGGAAGTTATACATAGTGGCTTGCAACTGAATTTTCCACTTCAATTAACTGTGAACAGGAAATGGACATGTAATGAAGACAGTAAATAAATGTGAACATTACAAGATGGCATTGCATCACGGAATAAAATGGTTGCTGGAATGTTCAAAGTACACATGTCCTTAGATCTTTCATTTACATGAAAAAAATATAGGGTTTTGCACCTATGAATGTCAACTACATCTCCATTTCTCTATACAGAGAGGGACAAAACATCTTACCTTTCTCTCTCCTTTCATCTTGATCATCTACAATACACTCTGACACAAAATCCCATATTCAAGACAGCAGACACAGATTATCTAAAATGTTGATCTTTCTACCTATTCTACTACTGTATTCAGATCCATTTGAACTTATTTAGTTTCACTCTGAAGGCAACCCCTGTCCATGCGCGCATCATAATGCAGAACATACTCTACAGTCATGTCCACAGTACATACACATCAGAGCACCCATCTGGTCATCCTGACCATACTAATACAGAAACTCAGTGGGTTGGTACAGGACCTAGGCCACACCATATCATTTACAGATGCGTGTGGCTTGCTTATCTGATGGACATTAGTAGGAAGAATAAAGAATAATTCTGAATGTACCTATATCTAGATTGCTTCTTGCTAAGGCTTAGTACAATCAGGAGCCACCATAGCTTTTCAACAGCATTCCAATACTTTTGTGGAAACTTAAAAGTCATGTTGTTCACACCAGCAACTCATGTGACACCATGAACAAAGCTGTAATTGCAGTGGCACCAGCCCTATAAGCCACAAGAACTTTAGATACACCTAATAGCTCTTTTCCTTAAGGTTAAAACACGTCTTATTTGGAGCTCTTCATGGTGTATACCTTTCCGCTAATATTTGTGAATGTGGTTTCAACACCTAGACAAATTTCCACATCTGTTATCCGTAGAAACGATATGACATTCAGAACTTTCAGCATGTTACTTACATACTAACATGTTATTGTACATACTATACACTTTACAAAAAAATAAATATATAAATAAATTATCAGGAAAATAAACTATGCATTTTGGACGGTTCAGATCTCATGTTTGCATACCAGCAGCTATTTTCAGTGATATCTCCCCTTATTAATTTTTCATTAGAGCCAGTCAAACCTTTGAAATCAGAATTGTCAATTTTCAGAGGGTCAAAACCAACTACATTACTTACCCTGTGGAGGACTCTTGCATAATTAATCTAGTCTCTCCAAGTGATGAAATGAGTGCATTCAAATCTTGGGCTATCAATCAAGGCCCATCCTGATTTCATGGAATTCAGAAGTTTGTGTCAGACATCAAATACATATTACAAAGGAATAAATATCTAATGCACAGACATTCTATAAACGCCACTAACATGTTTTAGTTTCTTCAACAGCCATTTCCCTATGTCTCATTAGTAATATCACATTCCAGCTGCACGGATCACCACAGGCATTTTATTTGTTCGCATATGAAAATGGCATCACATCACCAAATTCAAGACACATTTCTTCCCAACCAAAGACAATGAACAAAAGAGCTGATATATCACAAATGCCTAAGATCATTTTCTATACCATAAATTTTTGATTTGAGGTTTTTCAGCTCCCCAACTAGTTTCTTTGACCTTCCTGCCGTTCGTCTCACATTGGCCAGAACCTGCATGTCAAGATCATCTGGTCGTTTGAAGTCCATGTCGTCTGTAAGTCCCAAAGTAACCTGAAATGAAAAGGATGCTGAGGTTTAAGCAGCAGTAGCTTTCATGACAAACCTCCTTTACTTAGCATTTTTACCAACGTGAACAGTGTGCTCTCCCATTACATGCTCTTTTGAAACAAAATTATTTTTGTTGAGGCAATGGATTATGAACATTAAAGTACAAAATAATGAGGTTAAGTTTGTACAAAACTGAAAATATATACAGCATGACATTAGTGATTAGTGAGCTCTAAGATGTCCTTATTTCATACATTTAAAAGTGGAAGGCTTAGTACAATCAGGTTAAGTTTAGTTAATGAGGTTAAGTTTGTACAAAACTGAAAATAAATACAGCATGACATCAGTGATTAGTGAGCCCTAAGATGTTCTTATTTCATACATTTAAAAAGAGAGAGAAACAGGTTATCACAATGATAATCATGATGAATGCTGACATACTTGAAATCTTGGAAACTTATGCATATGACAAAGAAATCACTGAAGACAAAGAACCTCATGAGCAATCATGGCAATATTTTGCTATCAAACTTACTTTGTACAGTTGTTTCTCCACATCCTTGAGTCGCGATCTCAAGTTTTTGATGTCGTTCTTGAAACCCTCCACTTCCAGATTTCTCCTCTTTTCCAGATCTTGATAACGTGAGTTCATCAGTTTCAGACGATTGGTCATTTTCTCACTGCGGTCCTGGGTAAAACAGAAAAAAAGACATCTGTTTTATCACATTCATACTAGGTAATCTTTCAGAGAATGTATGGTTCTCATTTATGTAAATGGATACACAAACATTTGGGCATTACACACAAAGAAATCAATATCAGGTAATCTGACAAATATCTTGAGAAACACAATTTGGAGTACACGGTGCTGTACCTTGATATGTATTGATTAAGAATTCAAAAATTCTGCAAAGTCAGTTATTGAGATAAACTCTGCAAATAAAACCTGTATTGTGCAAATACAACAAGAATTTCCATATACGGACAGTAAGTCAATTGAAATAATGCACATCTCTAAAGTAAGGCACTCAGCCAAAAATGCAAAGGCCCATTTGGTCCTGGTTCAGTAAGGAAAGTTAGATGGAAGACATTCAAATGATGATGATACCTGGAAAACTTCCCTAGTGACATCCCCTTCTTCCCTCAAGCGAGACAACTCGTCCTCCAATTGTATCACCTGTTCTCTGTAGTTGTCGGCAAGTTTGTGGCTCTGGGTCAGCTGAAACTCCAGGGACTGGGAGATGAAGAGAAAAATCTTAAGCATTATGTGATACTACTATGGTGTATATTTATTTCCTTAACATGATGGAAGGAGACAAGGAGACTGGCCATCTTAAAGTTAAGGGTGTATTGATGTACGTGAGCTTAGGCTTAAGAGATGAGGCCTGACATAGCTGAGTGGGATAAAAACTGCACTAGATATAAATGCAATAGGGATGAAAAGTAAAGATTATAGATCTCATTCATTGAAGAAAGTCTCTACAAAAGGAGAGGAAAATGTAGTTATTGCTAATACAGTTAAGTCTACTTAATAGTAGTAACCACCTAACGGTACTAAAATGTTGCGATTAAGTGGAGTTGTGACTATCCAGTGATGCTGTCACAGACAATACAGTATTCTTTTATCCCAAAATAGGTGCAATTAAAATGGAATTTGCTACTGAATGGACTGCAGTTGAGGGGAATTGACCATACTGAAAGATACTGTTAAATTTATCGTCAAATATTTTCAATGAAAATAACCAATTAACCTTGGCATCCTCAATTAAAACTGGTAAGGACACCAAAATCAAAGACTAACACAATTGTCATGGGTCTAACTAAAAAACACTGCAAAATACTGTCAGTGCATAAATATTGTACTACTAAACTAACAGACTGATTTGGCAGTAGAAACAGTATCTGAGACAAAAACAAACATTACGTCACCAATAACATTTATCTCTTTCTCACCTTCACCTCCTCTGGATCCACTTTGCCTGCCTGCGTCCCCATAGAAATATTCATCACAGATTCACGCATGGATACATTGGCTTGCTGCTTAACAACATCCATCTCTCGCAACAATCTGTCTTTCTCAGCCATCCAAGCCCGTTCCATTGCCCTGCCCTCAAACCTCAATTCAAGAAAATCTTTTGTGCTGTCATACAATAAATCTTGCGTTTTGTGTAGTCTGAAAAAAATATGAAAAAACACTTAAATAGCAAAAACAGTTTGTGCCACAAGTAGAAAACAGAAACAAAAATACATACCTAGAACAGATCATCCTAGTTTATGAAAGGTAGAAAAGCCGGCAAACACTAAATACGACTCCAAGCTATGGTGGAGAATAAAAGTTACCACTTGGAACAATTCATCACCTCAGAGCAATAACCCTGTAACTAATAATGACAACAGATGCTGATACAGGGTTTTGCACCAACACACTGAATTATTCCTCTTTTATAGCCTTGATGCAAGAAATGAGCATAACCTGTCTTTCATATTAAATATTATACTGCTGTCATATTACCACTACCAGTTTAAAAGCAATGGAAGTAAACATTGTTAGGAAGCTGTCAGTTGAGGGGACCTCAAGATAACTTTTCTGAGTAAATTCCTCCCTACTTTCCCAAACTCATAAGCTTGCGCATCCTAGAAGAAAATGACACCTCCTTCCAACCCCTCTTCTACCTCCATTCCCCATTTACTTCTCAAACAGATACGATATCACAAGCCATAGCCTTTGTTCATGATAAACTGACACTTACTTTTCTGTCAGAGTCCTAATCTTCTCTTCGTCTCTCTGTCTTCTGGTTTCATACTCTTCCTCCTTCACTCTTCTGTCCTCCAACAATGCTTCCAGCTGCTCCTTTGCTAACTTGGCTTGTTCTCCTAACTGGGCTTGGAGAGATTCCACCTACAATGGGGAATTCACAAAAAAAATTACAGCTTAAAATGTTTAATCTGTTAACATATGACATGAAATCTTCACAAAAAGCAATGTATTTATGAAAGTATGTACAATCTGTACATGGATACTATGAAATATAAGAGTATAAACCTCCCTCGTTGAGGAGTCAGACAGCTGTGATCTCACACATTTGTTGTTATTATCATAAAAAAAATCAACAACTGTAGAACTAATATTCATATTTATTAAGTTACATGGTTAAGAATGGATAATGATAGTATGCAACATTTGATACAGGACTACATCTAAAGATGACATTACTGAAAAGGAAAGGTTCAAATATTTGGGAGACATATTTTACCTGTAATGTCAGTTTTTCATTTTCTTGAGCATATTTTTCCTCTGGCAACTGTATCAAGGATGACCGATTGTCTCCACCTTGTTTTGCCTTCCCTGCAAAAAGTAAAATACTGAAATTCAGCATATAGCGTAACATCACTGGATAGTATGAATGTTAAAGAAAAAAAAATCAAAAAGCAACAAGACAATACAGAAAGCATCTTTAAATCAAAAACGAGCAAAATCTAGGCTAATGGCACTGCAATGAAGAATGTGTTCCCTGCCATCTGTATAGTCTCAGTAACAGCCTCTCAAAATGAGGCTTAAATCACTTCTTGCCCTTAGTAAGTTACTGACATCATATGAAACTTCAGTGTAAGCACTTCCATCAACTAAAACAAATTCTGACCTCGTACTTTTCTGTCCTAAGATAAAGTTGTTTGGAATTTTACCCCTATGCAAGTAAAACTTGCAAGAAAATGGTTACTGAAGAACAATTTCATACCACAGATATCATTCATTGTGCTTCACAAAAACAGAGATTTTTCCACCATTCTGAACATTTGTTCATAAAAGTCTGGTCTGTATACAGGTCTGTATCTGAGTATACAGAAATAATTTCCAGAACTAATAAGCTTTAGAAACTGTAAGGCTCTGATCACCTTATGAGTCTGATATCTCCATTCCTGGTCTAGTGACTATCTCTCATCCGGTCTAGCCACAAGAAACGTACCTCTATATACTCTGACCTATGAAAAATGTCAACAAATGTGCTCTCACCTTTTGATGCTGTGCCAGAAGAGAAGGGAACAGCACTATTATTTACATTAGCTGAGCGTGATCTTTCCTTCTTTTTCTGTTCTATAATAGCCTTGGCTGGTGGCTCCTTCAAGAAGTAAGTCGTCTCACTGTCTGTGGTGCCTCCTAAAGCCAACAACTTTTGAATCTTTTTCTTGTCTTCCAACTCTCGAATCTAGCATTGATGAAATATTGCGTGCATAATTTTATTGCAGATGTGTCAGAAAAATATCAACAAAACATGATTCAGCAAATCTATTTTCTTGTAGACTATAAATCTGAAGTTGAAAACCATCAGACAGACATTTTACAATTACAGTGTCAGCACTGAGTATCATCCTGAATAAGAGGCCTTTATTTTTCAATGTTAATTCTTGCTATGTCTTATAGAGTAAACATGACATGGTTTCTAATAACTACTATAGATAAGAAATGTTCAGAGTTGATGATATTCCCTCAAAAGTCTGGAAATTTCCTGGTTGTGTAAGTTAAAAGGCAAGCAATTGTTTTACTTCTTGTACAAGGCTAACTGGTTATACTGATTCAAATTCACCGACCTTCAGTCTATCATTTTCTGCATAAAGTCTCAGCACATGTTCTCGTTCTTGGAAAAGATAAATCTGCATATCACTGAGAGCTTTCTGGAGTTCAACAATTTCATCTTCTCTCTGTCGCAGTTCCCACTGCATTGTGTGCTGAAATCAAATAAAAAGAGATAAAATGTTCAACCAATTGCTTTTAAGAAATTCAGTTGGGTGTGCCTCTCAGTGCTTCAGCATTTACTGTCTTAAGCCACAAGCCCAATTCAAATCTTGAAAACATATAAATTACCCTGCAGCAAAAGAGGTCTGATAAATAAAACACACAGAGGAATAACTGTGAATATTTAATGATCAGGTGACAAGATTTAAAATGCAAGCAACCAATCAGGTAACTCAAGTCTTCCTCTGCTTTTACATCAGTGTGCATCACTGCCAAATGCTAACAGCAAAAGCTGAATAGCAGCATAAGACTCTGATTTTCCTGCTTCTCAAAATCATTCTATGAGAGGGTGACAAAGGAAGCCTTCTTCACTTCACTGTTACTTCCATTAGTACACATAAAATGAGAAGACGGCTCTCATTTGTAAGGCTCAGTTGAAGTATTCCTTTCAGTTATCCAAATCCTCTCTAAATCTTAATAAGGGATGCTACTCCAGAAATACATATGTATTTGATTTCAAAGTTAGCCCCCTTATGCTGCCTCTGTGCAATAGGTTTTTGAAACCTATTGTTTTTTTCTTCTTTCGACCCTATTAACATGTTGTGTTATCCTACAAATACCACTGTAATTTAGGGAAATTTCTCCCATGGAGGTTAAAGCACAGTCGACTCCGCTTAATCGCCTTTTCCGCTTAATTGCCTCGTTTCCCAGGGAATCAAATTTTTTTCTATATAAAAGTCATTGGATAATCGCCTCTCACTCCGGATAATTGACCACTCTTCAGCGCCCGTGAATTCAAAGATCAGCGGTTGAAAGGTTACAGTTGACAAACAAGTAATGTACACAGACGGTTTAACTGCGTGACGGATGGCAGACCGGTTGACTGAGTGACAGCTGCCACCCCGAAATAGGTGTGATAAGCCTTTCCTCCCCACCCCCATGTCCCCCTTCGTCCCACGCTATGCATCACTGCCTTCGCACGTCCGATAATGCTAATGCACCAAAAGCCGTATAGTCTTCTTCCCCCACGTCTTGATTGCGACTGTCTGGTGGATTTCGATTAGATCAGAGAATGTGTCATGTGGATGAACGATCTATCCCGACCATGTCACCCTACTCCTTATTGTCTGCTGGGCTACTGCGACGTGGCCAATGAGAGAGACCGCGGAGATCAAACATTTTGTGTGTTACAACACCATCAAAGTCGAGTCTGTCCTGAGACTGGTGACGAGAAGGCATCAATGCACAATATCAAACCACGCCATCAAAGAAATTAAACCGTTTACCAAAAATATGGCCGAAATTACCTTCTCCGCTTAATTGCCCACTTTTTCCGTGATCCGCAGGAAGGGCGATTAAGTGGAGTCGACTGTACTTCTTTTGCCCGATCTTTTCAGGGGGAGAAAAAGGGGTGATTAACATATTAACACCCAACAGGGATGCCAATGACTGACCAAAAAACATCCTGAAAATTGCTCGAGTGCGCGGCGTATCGACATGATTTTCGATGGAAACCAACCCAACCGTTGTGCTTTTAATTCTGAATCATTTTCCACAATTATAAGGCATTCAAGTAAACAGTAAAACCAAATAAAGGTTAAAGAAAAGTCAATTTTAGAATTGTGTCCACATAACTTAAGGCCTAAATTCCTTCTGCATAGATAAAGTATAGAAATGAATATATCTACACACAGCAAGGAATAGCCATATCAGGGGTGAGTGGGAACTGCAAATCTAATTTTTCCTTTCATATTTCACTTCTGAATACATCACCGTGAAATTTAAACAAATAAGGTGCACGTTAGTTTCCTTTAACCATCTCTTTACCCATAACTTACATTTGTGATCTCTTATATTTGGTCCTGATAAAATATACACAAATGAGGTAGTGCTTTGACTTGCAGAGTTCAGACTGAGCTGGATTCAACGGTTCATGCCAAGTTCACAAAAAGCTGCTGAAAGCATGGCTGCATTCTCTTTCTCTTTAATGTCCTTGAAACTCGCCGGAATCCTACTGTTAGTGTTACGATGTGACCATTCCTTGAAGCGTAGAGCTTAGTGCCTTCTTTCCCGGTGTGCTGTAGTTTATTACTACACAGTGTGCCGCACACGTATCCATCTTCTTTCAGTTTCAGCTTACGGATGTAATCAGATTTATAATAATAAATATAATTTATAGGAAACAATGGATTCTGAGTAGGACTATTCATTTTACATCATTGTCCTTTCTTGATTGATGACCGAGCGCACTGTTTACACTTTCCGCAAGTTCTAGTGCTAAATATAGCACCGGTATCCCTCCGACCTCGTTAGAGACGTGTGCGCGCATTCCGGAAGTTTGTAAAATACCTAACTTCCGGTTTTCGTGTGATTCGTCCTTCGTGTATTTCATTTTCATGAATGTTATCCGGATAATGCTGGATTTTTTTGTCTGTCGCTCAAAACGCCGAAATATCCGGATTTTCTTTCGCGCCGCTAAAAACGTCGAAAAATCTGGAAATCCGGATTTATCCGGAAAATTGGCATCCCTGACCCAAAATTTTTTACAATTCTCGATCAAAAAAGGCCACCACAAATTCTGATTTGGTTCCCACCTTTTCATTAGGCTGGTTCTGACCATGTGCTAATACAGAGACCTTATTTTTGTATCTAGAAGGCCCAAAATGTATCTGAAACTTTAAAATTGGATGCTTTATTTAGATTACAGGTCATTTTATATATTTCTACACCCCGACACTAGCTGGCAGGGCCCCCAGAAAGGGGGATTTTATATATTAACAGATTAATTGGGTTGCATAAATTGAGTGATTTGGCCCTCTACTAGATGCCTGCAACCAACAGCAGAAATGTTTGCATCAACAAATAAATATGTCTGTTGGTTAGGGAGAAACTGCAAGGACGTTTTTTACCTGTTCCTCATAAGCAACTCTGTATTCCTCCAGTTTACACACCAACTGATCATGTTCATCATCATATTCAGCTATCTTCTTGCGATAGTATTCCAGCAACTCTCTTGAAGGTCGCAGATGGCCTTGGTGGACACAAAAATACCATCAGCATATCTTTATTTTGAAATATGATAAGACAAAAGAATAACATTTATGTTTTTTTCAAATGTGGAATATGTTTTGCAAAACCCTAATAAAACAGTCCTAGATTAAACTGGCCATCTGGTTACAGCAACAGTGTATTCTGGACCTGTTGTGAATTTAATATGGTCTAAAATATGTGGTCCAAAAGGCTGAGGTGCAACATAGGCAAATGCATTAACTTAAAAGACCCCATGTAGCTTTTCAGCTTTACCAATAACTGCAGAAAGAATTCAAGGCAGAAATAATTGACAGCAACACTTTGACCCAAAATACTGTGGCATAGCTGATGAATGCATTCAAAACAAATTTAAAGTTTTCCTTACATTCAGATTCACTGCTTTACATAATGACAGGTGATTAGAAAATGGTTTGTATATTTTCACTGTACTCTCTTGACAATTAAATGGCTGAAACAAGTAGAGAGGAGAGGATCCAATGATAGTAACTCACATCTGCACTATACTTGAAAAGAGATTGAAACACTATTATTATTAATAACAAATGTGCCAAGAAAGGGAGCGTGTGTGAATGAAGGTAGATTTTGTATGTTTATCATCTACTTATCTACTTGTATGTAATCAGTTTACATAGATTTATATTATTACATCATATCTATGCCATATACCATCTCACTGCCAGCCAATGTATTAATATTATCGATCTTGTTCTTCTATGTAACACAGCCGTGGTCCGAGTTTCAGTTTCAGTCAAATAAACTTGTTAAATTTGTTGTTATGAAAAAACAACAGAAAATTACAATTAACACTAAATATTACCTAGTCTCTCATTGATACTGGGCAGCTCAGGATTCTCTCTGTCATCCTGTTTCTTCTCTTCAGCTCGGTCTCTATCAAAGCTTTTATCAACTGGAAAGGTACTGTTGAACATACTTTCATTCAACCTACTCAAGTCAAGTCGATCATTTTTCTGGCGCTTCGGAGATGCTTTCCTGACAGAAGAAAAACAGGCAAAATTTGTTCATTACTTGCAGATTGGAGGCAGTGTCTTGTGGTATCACAATATTTCATTTCCCATCAATCAGAATATTCAGAAGCTTGGGATTGGGGAAACCATCTTCCTAGTAATTCTAGGATAAACTATGATTACAGAAGGAAACATAACAGCTATGGAAGAAAGTGGGTGACAAATATAAACCACGCTTCTCCAATATTGCCTACATTCTGTTAAAGCCAATCTTTCTAAGAGACTGTAGTATAGTCGCCCAGAGAGCAACAACAACACTGTGCCTACTATAAAAAATTTTGCCTTGCACGAACATGTTGAGACATGGTACAGCTAAAACACAGTCACTTTAGGTACGCAACTATAAGTCAGAATCTATTGAAAGACGGAATAACAAAAGGCAATGATAACAGGAGTTGAAAGTGTATCATTGTGCTGATATATTTACTGACTCAGGCCTAATTTCGTTATATTTTAACAGACGTTGCTAACCTAATGTTTGCATGAGACGCCATTTTCGGCTTCCGGTATAATCCTGCACCAACTGCAAAGGTCAATGATTTTCTTTCTTGTGGAAAAGGTAAATTTAAAGGCATTAAAATGCTGTCATTAATCTTTTTTATTCTGTACTCTATGTGGGATGACTTAACCTATGTACAACACTAAAAAAAATTTAATTATTTCCTCTGCCATTTGGGGTCAAATTTATATTCACCTTTCGTCCGTAAACATAGTGATGTATTAATACAGTCTACTAATTTACATAATTACGAAAGTGCAAAGTTTAACTCAAGTTCAGGCTGGAACAAGAAAATCAACAAGAAATAGCATCTGCATTAAACTTAGTTGATACTATCGAGTTTATTCGCGTTTTCGGGCCAAATTGACGTAACATTAGAACTAAGTTTTACTGCGTTCAGTGACTGTTTGGTATGTTGTTAGGCACTACTAGCATTGCCGTTCTGAGGATGTTTTCAATGGATTGTGTGTGAACAATTTTTCTTGAACTATGGATTTCTCATGAACTAACAACCTACGGAGTGGAAGTAACTCTGAAATTATGGATGCTGTCGCAGATAATCCGTACGCGAACTTCAAACCTCCTCCTGAAGCTCCAGTCTTTACACCGACTGAAGAGGAGTTTGCGGATCCGTTAGGTTACATAGCCAAAATAAGGCCTATAGGCTTGCAGAGTGGTATTATAAAGATAAAACCACCACCGGTAAGTTTACATTTTATTCTCTGTTGATTTTGGCATTAACATTTAACAAAGGCAGCTAAGTTAATGTTCGAAGGAAGTATACGTCGATGAGACGGTTATTTTAACTCACTCTACGTGCATCTTCCCTATCTTGACATGGCGACGTCAGCCACCGTTGTTCTCCCATTCCCATTCCCTATGCCTATGACTGCTGAGCTCGGGCTCGGGCAGGCCTCGGCCTTGGTCCGTGCAAGCTAATGGAGTAGCGTAGGTGATGAGGTTTTTTTTTCTTTCTAAATTTTAGACAACGCTGAGATATGCCTAATGCATTGCAGAAATGCTGGAAATCTTTGCAATTTAATGTAAAATGATGCAAAATCATGGAATTTGTGAGGGAAAATGGGTGAAAATTGCAATTTGGGGCTTTTTAGTGTGAAATAAGTTTGAACAGGTCTTTCACATATTGGATATAAATTTGACATTTTTGGTGAAGCAGCTAGGTTCCTTTCATAAATCACTGTGCTTCCAGATGGGAAAATGGTTGATTTAACATGTTGTGGGTAATTTACTCGCACAAATTGAAGAAATATTGTCATTCTCGGGTTGGGCTTCATAAAAAAATGTAGACGATCCTTCAAATATGCATGAAAATCCAGCTTTAAAACCATTAAAATGGGTCAAAATGATTATTGCATCTGACGTATAATGCAAAAATTCAGATAGTCAGTCCAGGTTTTGGTTTTTATTAGTGGTAGACTTGGCATGAAAATGAAAAAGATAGGATCAAAAGCACATTGATACAAATACAAATTGTCTCTTTCATGTAGATGAGACTAAAATAGTGATTATTAGCAAAATTTTGATAATTTTCACATTCATGCTAACTGGATTAATAAGGGAAATTAAAAAAAAAATGATAAATGTGCTGCTGTATGATGTAGTTGCAACAATTTGGATGCTGAGAATGATGTTGTCCTCATAATGTATTGGAAATAAATTCTGTCAACAATTAAAATGTCTGTTTTTTCTCAGGACTGGCAACCACCTTTTGCAGTGAATGTCGAAACCTTCAAATTTACACCAAGAATTCAAAAACTGAATGAATTAGAGGTCAGTATTATTAGATTGTTCTATTGGCCCAGTTAATTAAGTCCCAAAATAAAATTCATGATCTGGAAAATGTGGCAATCTTGAAAAAAAAATGGGAATAATCTGTGAAATGCAAAGTGATGATGAAAAAAATGGATGTATATGCATAAAAAAATGTTAAAAACCAATTTCATTGATGAGCCCACATGAAACAATAATTTGTGTATCACCAAGTGGCTGAGTGCCATTTCTGTGTGTAGACACAAAGATTTGGCAGCCATCTTGAATTTCTTGCTCAGAGTCAATATTTTTCCCTTTTATCTTGGTTAGATGCTCCAGATCCACAATTATCAAATGGATTAAGATAGTTTCACAGCCAGTTTATAAATCTGGAACAATTTCTTGGAATTTTCCAGAAAACGGCCTTCTTACATACTTTACCATATTGACCATTCTTACTCATATCTTGACATTACATCATTTAATTCTTCTGTTCTCAGGCTCATTCTAGGATTAAACTAAATTTCTTTGATTGTCTGTACAAGTTCTGGGATCTTCAGGTAAGTTTTATAGAATTTTGATCGATGACAAATGTTTGATAACACCTGTCTTTGCTTTTCATTTCTTGGCAGTCTCACTCTGTTAGTTAGCAATCGCAGCTCCAAGACCAAGTAAAGTTTAAATAGTCAGTTGTCTGCAAAAAAAAAAATGTTTCCGAAGGTCCGTGATTTTAAGAAGTAAAGAAGATCAGCTTTATGTTGACTACCACAACTACCGTTGTTTAAGTTTAAGCTCTCATGGTAGGTGTCTATGTGGATGATCAGTGATCCTTGTGATGGTCATTTTAAAAAGTGAGATCAGTGTACTGTGCACTTGCAGATCTCTCTACTGCAAGTCCCTTTTCCTGTTCTCAATGAAATAATGTTATCTTTTCTATTTGGTAATGTCTTGCTCATTTGTCGTTCATTCTGACCTGTTTCAGGGATGCACGCTAAAAATTCCAACTGTAGAACGCAAGATCTTAGATCTCCACAGACTTTTCAAGGTAAGGCTACTCAGATAATTTGATCTCATGTCAGTGCATCATTCGTGGATTAAACTGTGAAATTCCAGTGTAGGATATGTGCTACATAGTCTGAGCTGTGCACAGAGCCAAAGTTTTGATATGGAGCGTCTAGTACTGTTTTCAAAGTAGCAGGTGCTTGCTTGATATTGGAGGTATTTTTTCGTTTTGTGGAATCTGAAGTGCCAGTTGTGTCAAGGATTAGACATCTTTCACTGGGAAAACTGTGTGAATTGTGCATTTGTTGTGCTTTTCGAGGATTACAGTTATGTTGATTCACCATGAAGAATTTGTGCAGCAGCACACTACAGCCACCTTGGATATTTGTGTTGGGATTTGACAGGTTCTTTTATTGTACAATGAGGGCAAATAAATTGTGTCTAGGGATGATCACATTTGTGATATGATTTTCTCTGCATGAGGCACCCATCATGACATTTGAGCATATTTTTGACAAACAAGACAAGAAGTAAGCAAGGAGCATATTTATCCTTGACCTCTGCATAATTAAATTCTCACCATGTGTCATTAGAAAAGTCAGAAAGTAATTGCCCACCCCTCCAAGGACGAAGACCGGCATGGACAAATACCCATGGTGTCCTCATCTGAAGGAAAACCTGCCAATTCCATGATGTTATGGGGGAGGTGAGGATCCTTACACTTTACAGGATGGAAAACTTTTCTCTACTCTGATAATGGCAGGAGAAGCAAAGGTCTGTCCAGAGTCAGAGGGCTTGTCAGAACTCTGTCCAGAAGTCTCAAAAATGGGTTCCTAGAGGGCATTCATTAAAGGCAAAAGACTAGTGGATATTAGTTCTGTGGGTGCCATTGAAAGCTTCATGCAAAAATGTCTTTTGGACATGCTAGTAACTCTCAGTACCTTTTGATTCCAGTAGCATCGTGTCTATTGCATTGACATGGTCCAGGATTGGAATGGTTACCAGTGACCATTTATAGCACAATTATCATCAACATCTTTGATTTTGAGATCATCTTGTGAAAGTGATGTTCTTTATGGATGGGAAAATGTGCTTTTCATGTATTTTGTGAGATTATTGTTGGACACATCAGGAAAAAAAAGGCAGGTTGGTATCAAATGAACACAGAGATTGTTCAATAGGATAACTCTGAGGTTCCATCTGTGTATTATGTGAAAGCAGAGATGTGCACAGTCCCAGCTTAAATGATACTGAAATGGATGTGTTTTTGTTTAATAGGTAATTCAGACTATGTGTCTCCAGTCTGGACAGAACAAAACAGTACTCTCAGCAATGGTTCTTCTTGTGCCTATCATTCTCCTCATCACTTGGTATTAGCCTGATCTGTGGTATCTGCCATTGTCTCATCTGCAGTTTCCTTCCTTCATCTGCTCTCAGGCATTCTGGGCTTTGTTTCTCGAAATACAGCCTTATTTTGGTTGCCCTCAGTCCAGCGAGTATGTACTGCAAGTTGAAGCATGTAACTTTCATTCTTTGGAAGTTTTTTGAGGTCATGTGATATGCCATCACATAGCTCATTCTGCCAGGAGGATGAAGGAAAGTAGATAATAAGATAGTCATCCTTCGAGGTGTTTCTTTTGTCCACCTTGCATTTCCATACCCTCTATCCTTCAAAGAAGTAGATCTTTCCTTCTCATTTTTATGGATGGTCAAGTCCATCTTTGTTTTCACAGTCTGGTCAAATCTTCCAGAATAAAATGTGGCAAAAGTTTTATTTGCTCTTATGAGAGCCAGCCTTAGTAGAAATAAAGGAGAGGGATTGAATCTGCTATGGTTTTCTGTTTTGTTTTGTTTTTTTCCCTTTTTTTCTTCCACATTATTATGTGATGCAAGTGAGGACTTCCTGCGTTGTGGGCAAGCAGCTTCACTTATTAGGATCATCATTTTCTAAAGAGACTTTTTTCCTTAGGTGGATTTGAAATATTGTGCCACACCAGCCTTAACCTTTGCAGGTTCCATTATTTTTAAATCTTCTTTCCATTTTTTTTTTGTAATCTGGGATCTCCATCTTGCAAAGGTCTGTTTTGTTTCAACATGGCCGGGGTTAGCAGACCCCAATAACCTTCCAATCCTCATTCTGCGCAACAGATGAGAGCGCCCTCACAATATTTTTTTTTCTCTCCCTTTGACTTTGACGCTCAGTTTATTTCCCTTTGACAGACACCGGTTCTCGTTTGATTTACGCAAAGAAAAAGGAAATTATCAAAAGACAAAGAAAAGCCTAAAATTTTGCGGCTGTGTTTGGCATGATGATGCTTAGCAGACGATTAACCTGTGTTGGTCTCTGATAGGCTCTGATCGCGCATATTGATTGGCTGACGGTAACAGGCATACAGCAGTAACTACGTCTGCTAGGGGGTGGGAACAAAGAAAACACTCCCGTCACTTGTGCTTGGTTTCTATCGCTAGCATAATCCGATGGGCGTCCCAGTATCACCATGGAACGTGGCAAAGAGATGCCTTTGTGAGAAACAAAAATAATTTTAAAAATTTATAACAGACAAAAACGGAAGTTTCATAATTAAACTGAAACCCTTTTATAATTGAGTGGCTGGCTACTTTGTTTTCGCATTGTTTTGAAGATAGATGTCTAAGTTCAAGGGAAAAAAATCATGTCAAATAATGTCACGGCTCGCACGATGAAAAGTCCCAACGCCTTTTTTTTTTGGTTTGTTTTATTTTTAACCTTTGTCAGATTTTTCCTCCATTACCGATAGGCTTACATTCACGTACGCACTGTCGCACACATGCATTCTAGCACGCATGCGCGAACAGCCAGATTATCCCAGATGTCATAATAAGTCCCTCACCCCACTGGCCCGACTCGGCTGCAGGGGGCATAAACCTGCTACAGGCAACACCAGCAGAAGTGGCATCATTGAAATACAAGCTTGTAAACAAAATGGAAAAGATAATGCACCAAAGGCCATAATTTGCAAAATTCAAGTGACCTCTTGGCATCTTGTTTGCTCCTCAGTTAGGTCAAGCTAGGGACGCGGTTCTTTGCCTATGTTTTTTTTTTTTCTCTTTCTCTTCGCCTAAGAATAGGTATCTTTGTAGTTTTCATGTATAGTTATCCTTTAATCCAGTCTTTTCACTCCCCATCCTTGATTTTGTTGAGGTTTTTTTTTTTTTTGGACAACCCCTTCGAAATTTCCTGTTTGGTCACTACTGTTTTTTTTTTTCCTGTATGTGCAGTTGCAAACATCCTCGGTGTAAGACACGGAATTTCAGGAAGTTCAGCTGGAATAGTTGCATCAGAAACTATTGACAATTTTCCGATAATCTAATTTTGATTCTGCTGGCATCCATGATTTCAAGCGCTCTCCTGAGAGTGCCATCTCACAGCCCTATGAGCTGTGAATGAGAGGGGGTGGGGGAGGGAGGGGGCGGAGAGTTAGTTTATGATCTGTTGTGTACCACGTCTTTGGAAGAGGCATTCTGGGGCTGCTTAGAGGTCCCAGCAATAGGTGACGGGGTGGGGATGGGCATTGATTCTCTTCTCTCCCCACCACCACCACCACCACCAAATTAAAACCTTCAAATCCCCACATGGATCCTACTTGAAATTTTGAGGAGGGTATGGGGTGAGGGGATGTGGTGGAAGTTTATCATGGAACCCTAGGGAGTGTGATTTGTGACATGGACTGAGACAAGGGTTGTGGTGGTCACTCATATTGCATTTGACAGAAGCTCAGACTTGTGATATAGAGATAAAATAGTATCTTCATGCTTCACGCATTGCAGGGTTTGTTTGAAAGTTTGTGTCCTGGGCATCAACCAGGCAGTTTGATTTGTGGCAAAGTTTGAGACAAGGATTTTGTAATTGTGAGCAGACCAGGCTACTAAATGAACCATTGTTTGGGAATTTGTGAAGTACCTTCCCTTGCTGTGCTGAATAAGAGATAAAAGAAGAAACGGGTAGGTATATAAACTTCAAAACTGATAGCCACATGGAGGATGACATCCTTCTTGTATGTCGGTTGGTAGAAGTGTTCACAAAGTGAAGTCAAGAGAGCAAGTCCCCTTTTTTGCCTTACCATGAACTGTCTCTTGTTCAGCCTGTGTGGGATTGCTGCCCAGAGTTCTCAAACACATGGATAAGTTGCTCCGCCTTGTCCACACTCCCTGCCTTACCACTGGCCTCCATAATGGTCACTCTGCTCTGTGGTGGCCTCAGGCGTTGGCGTCGTCAGCAAAGCACAATCTTTGTAGCTTCTGTGCCATTTCCGTGGAAGGAATCGGAAAAGAAGCTAAGAGGGAGAGGAGAAAACTTGGGACAACAGTCCTGCAGTGAGTCGTGTGAAGGAGATGGGTGTGGTAAAAGGAAAATAGGAAGCTGGAGTTGTGCTGGAAGGAATAGAACTGTTTTCACCCAGATGTCAACGGGCACAGTTAGCTTGTTTTCTTGAGGCAGCTTCTAGCATGGGGATTGGAGCACCTATGGACATGTCCAAAGTGCAGTGATGATGTTTCCAGCAACAAGTAACAGGAAACAAATGGTCACTCCACATTTTACAGGGAATCACATTCTTTTTGTTGTGACTTTTGGGATGACATATAGTTTATCTTCATGTTTCATGCTTAGCAGACTTCAAAGTTTGTTTCCAGCACTGTAATGTGTTGGCAAAGCTTGTGCAGCTATCCCACACAGAAATTGTTTCAGTGTAATGAACATTCAGTCTGCAAGATTCAAGGATGTTCAAAAGAGTGATTGGGATAAAACTCAGAAAAATGGGTGATTTGACATGGAGAGACCATAGAATGGTATGACAATAAACTAGGCTGAAGGTTAAGTCCAAAATGGAAAAAAGAAAGTGTTGGAAACTGGCAATTTGTGTTTTAGGTAATGATTGATGTTTTCAGTGACAAACAGGGAATCAGTGGTGTGGAACAAAGCAGTGGCATAACCAAGATCAACAGAGCTGCACTGTAGCTGTATGACAAGCTTTGTTCTCATCAGTTGTTCACAACAAAAGTGCCGGCTGCTCTTCAGCTGGTGCTTTTGGTTTGGATCTTGTTGTGGAAGCAGATGGGAAGATTCAGCACTCTGCCATGGAGGGGATCAGATTGATTCTTCCTCTGATTATTCAGTCATAGAAAGATCACTGCATCACTTAATATACTCCCTAACTATTGTCACTCTGCCTCTGACACATTTTCTACTTATAATATTATTATAATCAAACTGGAATAAAGATGACTCCACATAATTTCAATGGTGAAGGGATATGGTAAAAGTTGATGAGGAATGCTGCTGATTATTTGTAAATTTTAATGAAAAATGATCTAATGTAACAGAAATAGTGATTAAAAGATGTCATCTAATTGCTGTAACCCTCAAAACAATTATTTTAGCTGAAGCATCTGAATGCCACTTACCAGTCACTGTTCTTCTCTTTTTCAGACAGTGGAGGAGGAGGGTGGGATGGAGTTACTTAACAGAGAAAGGCGCTGGTCTCATGTTGCAAATAAGATGGGCTATCCACCTGGACGTGGTGTTGGAGGGACCCTCAAACATCACTATGAGCGTCTTCTCTTCCCTTTCTACCTCTTTAAGAAAGGAGAAACAGTTAAGTTTATACCTGAGGTGAGTTGGCTTCCTATGGGATTCCAACAAAACTGCAGAACCAATGTTTACCTGTAAAGTTTGCCAAACCCTGAGATGATATGATGTGATAGATAATATATTGTTGGTAGTGATCATAATATCACAGAAATAAACACTGCAAGTATGTTAACAGAGATTTCAAATTTTTAGTGACACCAGGAATACTAGTAATAGATGAATAAATAAATAATCAGAAATTATCTGGCATGGATCACAAGGGAGAAGCAAGTGTGTCATCATTTTATGAACAAGATTTTTCTGATTTTGATGCTGTCACATGTTTCAGGTTGGTTTATTATAATGTAATAGGCCTGGATGTTCCAAGTGATGATTGTCATTTTGAAGTAGTAGCACTTATAATCAGACCAATGAAACATTACAATGTATGTAATTAGGAACGTAAGAATTAATGTCCGGGCTGGTTGGGACCTATAATTGTGTTTCTTTATGGATATGGAAGATAAAGGAGTTTTAAGTGGTCATGAGGCACATGAGATTTTTTTAACATATTTTCCTTTTTTAACTCCTTCTTGTTAATTCTTATTAGCAAAAACCTCCTGTCCCTGACGAAGACTTTGACAAATCAGACAAGGACTACAAACCTCACTGGCGCACCAATTCAGACAAAGATAAAAATCGGAAATCAAAGCGGGCAGTCAAAGAGGTTAGTCTTTTGTTTTGCTGACGTTTTATTTCTTCAGTCAAATAAATTTTTCTCCTTAGTTTATTTTCTTTCCATTTACAAGCCCATTATTTAATAGAGCCAGGATTCACTTATATTTATTTCATTTCTGATATTTGTCCTTCTCTGGAAATAAATATAAGCTAGATGAATGTAGGGATGCAGCGACTGAAAATCATCCATGGAGATTTAATCATTTCTTTGAGTGTAATTCACCATTTTCTGAGCTGATTGTGACAATTAACTTATCACTTAAAAGGCCAGGTTGAAGTTAATAGCCACAATTTTTTTTGTACTTCTTAATTACTCATAGTTTACTAAGCTGTGGACTTGTAACAAGAAGTTAAGGTTTCTGGTATCAGCTCATAGTAAGTTGTATGACATCTTACATCATCACAAGTTGTCAGTATTCTGTTTGTTTATTTATGCATTATGTTCTGCACTGTTGTTTTGATGCACACTGACAAAAAAGGGAAACTGCAAGTTTTTTCTGTAATCACTGTCTTTTGTAGAGTGAAATGAGAAATTTAATCATATATTAATCTGCCAAGCTTTGTCAGTAAAAAAAAGCAGTAGTTTTTCCTTGTATTTTTGTCAGAGTGCATTTATTTTGCTCTCATTCTTGTTTTGGTCATCATTTATGAGAATTTCTGTCTGTGCTTGCCTGAATCACCCAAATTTCCCACTCCTTGTTAAAAAAATCCCCTTTTCTGGTAGTGTTATGGAAGGCCGAAGTGGCACATTTGATTCATGTCTCACCACATTCATCATCACATATAGTGAACTAATGTACTATTTGTAGTTTGGTTTAATTATAAACCCACTTGGGCTATTTCAGAGCCCACCTACTACCAATCAAGACTACGAGTGCACGATAAAAGAGGTTTGCATTTTTCTCACTTAACTTTTATTCCATTTTAAATTGACTGATAATTTTTAAGAACTAACAGGCATTATTTCCTCTCCCATTTTGACACAAATCATGCAGACTTTGCTTGATCCATCCTAACACAAGATTAAAGTAGTCCAGTAGGCATCATAATGGCCCTGAATGTCCGTGAGATTGTAGCTGTACCATGTGTTAGTTGTTTTCAAGAGAAAACTTACAGGTCATAGCATGAAGGCACTACTTAGAAAATTTACTAGAGAAGATACACTTAAGGGCAAGTGCGGCACTCTGTAGGGGTAAAATTGGGTTAAATTGTGTAAAATGAGTTAAGGGCAGTTTCTTGAATGGCAACATGTCCTTTATCGATTCCTGAAGTTATTTTCATGTTACCTGTTTCAAAAAGTTTATTTTGATGCAAAAGGAAATGATCACTCTTTCTCAAATGCATCTGTCGGATAATCTTTATCGTCAGTTATCTCAAAATCACAGTTTTCGTCACTCTATCCCTTCGATCTGACTTTTTTCTGGTCCAATTTACATAAAATTTTGCATAGCAACTCTCCAAGCCCCTGTTTTGAGATTGTCACAGGGTTTTTTCCGATATCTTGTGTTTTTTATCATATATGAATTTTTAAAGTTGAAAATTCTCAAATTTTTCAATGTTTTTTCATGACATTTTAAAAATAAATTATAAAAAAAAATCTATCGAGGAAATCAATAAAAGCCTGTGACATTCTATTTTAAATAAGTGATCTTTCAAATGGGAAAAAAAACCAACATCCTACCATATGTTCTCCAGATCGAAGAGTTCAAAATTATGCAAAAGTTAATCATATTTTCCAATATGGCGGCCAAACATTTGGCGTTTCCATAGCAACGGAGGGAGGAAATTGCGAAATACCCCCGTTTATCTTCCCTCCTGGCCCTACGTGACCCATTTTCACCCCAAAATGACAAAGTTTCCTTTATTAATGAAAATGACCTAGTTCTGCCGCACGTGCCCTTAAGCTATTGTTATACAAATGATGGATGAACAGAGATTACAGGTTTTTAAGAATCTGTTGAAATAAGGCTCTTAGGAACACTTGAATCAGTAGAATATAACTAGAACTGTGATTATTGTAGACTGATGGGAAGAGTTGAAATTATAGGCTTCTAGGAATAACTGAAATTGTAGGCTTTTGGGAACAGCGGAAATCATTGTGAAATGGGGACAACTTGGTAAATTCACGCACTATAACTGACCTACGTAGACCTCTGAAGTCCTGGAAAAAAAAAAGTTTAGGTTGCAATGATGTAATCTTTATAAGATATTTAAACCCAGATTCTCAAGAGAGAAATATTCATAGCTGCTTTCCCTGATTAAAGATATCAGGCTTTTGCCTTTGGCAGGTGTAAGCCATTGGCTTAGTGCTTTCTCTTGTGTACCTTTACAGCTAGAGTCTGATTAATGCTTTGATGATTGCTCTAACCTTGCTTTAACACTTATGCTTAATGGTGCTGTATGTGACGTCTCGACAGTTGCTTTTAGTTTTGTGTGTGTATGTACAGGGTGGAGGGGAAGACAACAAAGGTAGGTTTAGTTAGAAGTAAATTTTAGACTTCTGTGACAGATATGCTTTGTTTCGGTAAAAAAAAGTTATGTCTGCTTAATTGTGATAATGTTTATTGCACTCTCATGAAATTGCAATACATTCCAGGGAAGTCCAAATAGCACCTACCCTCACACTTCCTTCCCACATGCAGCTTTTTCCATGTTTTGTATTGATTTGCAGTTTGGCTGAGTTGACTGAGTCGTAAACCTGGATGAGAATGGAGGGTGTTGAGTAGAAAGTGAAATGTGATAGTGATTAATAGTTTAGTATAGCAGTTTGGTGCATATTATCTATGACCTATTCCTTTTTTACTCAAGAACACATTTTGCTCTATTGCAGGAGCCAGATATAGATTATAGTAAAAACAGTGAACTCAAGAAACTGCAGTTTTATGGAGCTGGACCCAAGGCAGCCGTCCCAGGATCTAAAGGTTGGTCTTATGCAGCTACACATATTTTTGCTGTTTGTATCAAGGCTGTGGGATGCATGGCTTTCATAATTTTGTCAGTTGATTTTACACATGGTCATACACAAATATGCACAAGTCCCAATTTGGGGTACATGCATTGAGGCATTGAGTGTGATTGATTCCTGCCCACTCATATCTTCTGTGTTATATAAGTGAGGTATAAGATGTAGGTGTGGGAGATTCTGATCAGGAGATATGTTCTGTTGACCTTCTTACAGGGCCAGCCCTTCAGTTTTACTACGTGTTGTTGGGAACAGGCTTTGATATCACATTTTATGATTTGTTAGCCTGTTATTAGACGATTTCAGGTTCCCATAAAATTCCTTTTGAAACCATGGACAGGTTGCTCTATCAGTGTGGCTTAGGTTCCTAAAATTGTCTTTAAGATGAGTGAACAGACTATCTTTACACTGATTCAAAATTTCCCATATTGTCCTGAACAGACTATCTTTACACTGATTTAAAATTTCCCCCTTATTGTCCTGGTTGTAAGCTGTGGCAGTAGAGATCCCAGCGTAACCTGCTGACGAGGATATGGACTGCTGTGCATACCTAGTGCTTTACCAAAGTTTGTAAGAATAGTATGTCCTAAAGTAGACAACATGGTTGCCAACTGTTCCGGCCTGGGCCGGAATTCTGGCTTGGCGGGGCCGGTCAAAGCCGGACCGGGTCTAAAAACCGGCACGACTGGGCGGAAAATGCGATATTCTGTCCGTGAACAACGCGAATTTACTGAAGTACGGCGCGTACGAAGAACCCATTTTTTTTCCTCTCTGGGAGTAGTGGCCCTTTACTTACGACACACCCTGACGAGGAGGACTACATACAGAATCTAAGTAGTAATCGAGTTGCCTGAAGTTAGAAATCTAGACAGATTTTGACTGCCGATTCATAATATCTATAATCGAAACCGACCTGCATAAATTCATCCCGATTTGAGTCGCCGCTCTAGTTCAGTTGCGGTTCTAGATCTAGGTGTGACCGTTTGCCTGATTGTCCACATTATGCCACCAGGATATGCAAACTTTGGTGATGCACGCGCTATTGCCAAAGACAAACAGAACCCAAAATGTAGCAATGCCTGGCGATGGGAGTGGAGACGAGAACTTGACAGGCATGCAGCAAACCACTAGAGCCATATGGCTTTTAACATTATGCCACCAGGATATGCAAACTTTGGTGATGCACCCGCTATTGCCAAAGACAAACAGAACCCAAAATGTAGCAATGCCTGGCGATGGGAGTGGAGACGAGAACTTGACGATTTAGGCCGGCCATGGTCCTGTCAGCCCAGTGGCTAAAGAAGTCGTTTTAACCTGGGGTGGTGTAGTGTGTCCACTGCGGCAAGATGTTCTCGTACGGATAATGGTGCTGATGCAACCAAATATTAGACCGGTTTTCCCCAACATGTAAATATATATATAAATATGATATGGACATTGTATGTCACTGATATTTGGAAGACTTTATCTGAAAATTTCAAGCCTTGCCTTGTGAAAGTTTCCTACAAACAATGTCCTAGCCAGTTCTTAATGATAAATGTTGTTGTTATTAATTTAAGGTAACAGAGGGAGGGGGTAAGAAAGAAGGGTATGATTTATGGGCGTATTTCCCTAGCCACTAAGTTTGGCACGTTACATTGACCTGCGGCAGGCGAAAAAAATTTCAGGCCTGGAGCCCTTGAATAGTTGGCAACCATGAGACAACAAAGAGTAACTGTAACTGGTGTGCTGTGGGCATGAGTATTCTAGAAAATGAAGATGGGTTTCCACAACTCTGTAAGTCAGCTTCTGTTGACAGTGAATGGCAGTGTTAAAAAATGGATGTCTTTATTAATTCAGAACAGATTTGAAATAAATATTTCTTAAAAAAATTTGATCTTTGGAATGAGTTGCAGCTTGCTGTACTGAGCAGTTGTCTGGATATTATTTCTGTTGAGCTCAAGCAAACTTGCCGAGTTTTTGAAACCACTCTTTTTAAGTATAAAATCATCTCACAGCTCAGATTTGGGTAGATTTCATGAAGTGTGTCACTGACTGTGTTCTGAATGTTCCTCAGATGATCCAGAAGTCAAGGAAGAAAAGACAGACAATAGGAAGAGTAGAATGAAAATGGCAATACCAGGAGCATACTCAGGGGTAAGAATAACCGAGTTGTGACTTTTACAAAGGCATTTTTGTCTGTGGTAAGTTGAAATTATCCCAAGGTTAAAGTTTATGCATCTAGTGAACATTCAAGCCAATAACCTGTCTCTGCAGAAATGACAGTCTTGACCTTGTAAAAAGCAAAAAAATGTACTTGAAAATTTTTCTTCCACATCCAGAAAATATCTGAAAACAGCAAATATGGCCAGAATTCTTGGAGAAAAATCACAGAAAGTTTTAAGAAATTGGGTTGATGGTTCATCATTTCATTTGGAGCAGCTATGCTATGTGTTGTCCAGAAAAAAATACTTGCAGAAAACTGCATTAATTTCACATGTTAAAAGATGATTGTATTGCGGTTTTAAGAAAGTAGCATATTATGTGGCATCCCTGCTTCATAATCTTTAGGAATGAATTTAAATACACAGACAAGGTTTCTGATCTGCTTCCAGAAGCTCTCAGTGGAATCACCTTAGTATTATGTGTGTAATATTGCAACTGATCACATTCTGTTTAATTATTGTCCCCAGGCTGACAAGTACTACTGTCATATGTGTGGTCGAGGTGATGGAGAGGAGCACATGCTGCTCTGTGATGGTTGTGATGATGCGTTCCACACCTACTGTCTGGTGCCACCTCTTGCTGAGGTGCCCAAAGGAGATTGGCGATGTCCCTCTTGCGTTAAACAGGTAAATTGCCTGTGTTTGTAATATAGGGAGATCTAGTATAGAAGTGCAATGGTCTGGTTGGCTTCTTGTATTGTATTGCATATGAAAGGACTGTGCTGGATTGCCACCTGTTTGCAGGCTAAGTTGATTACCAGTTTAGAGAGAGGAACTTTCTGACGTAGTATATGATCATGATAATACACTTAAAAGAAAGCACTACTGGAAGTAAGCAGTCTTATAATAGAATACTGTATTTTGGACAGGCATGCAGCAAACCACTAGAGCCATATGGCTTTGATCAGAGCAAGCGAGACTACACACTACAGTCATTTGGGGAAATGGCAGATCACTTCAAGGCCTCCTACTTCAAGATGCCAGTTCATGTGAGTAGTTGCAGAGTTTTATTTATTACTGATGACTTTTATGCAACTGATGATGTCTGTTGCTCTTTTGTAAAGTCAAGTGTTAATTTATCATGTTTTTCGGTATGAAGGTTGTAGAAATATGTCCTTTCTTCTTTGACATTCTTCCATTTTAGATGTCAGCTCTATGTATGTTTCCATGCTTTTTAGATCTGCTAGCATCTCAAACTTTTTGCCTTGGTAATGCTTTATCTTGGCCAGCTTTTGGAGTTGGCAATGCTGCAGTACTGTCTGTTGTCAGAGGACAGACTTGTAAAGACATGTCTTGAACTTCCTGTGCATCTATGGTTTATGGTATCTAGAAAGGACACTTGATCCTGTTTAAGATTACTGGAAGCAGCAGTATAGCGAACCTGATATGTTGACTTCTGTATTTAAGGCTGTTGCAAGGTTTCAACATAAAAGATTCAATATCAGGATTTGAGAAAAATGTACAAGAATAGGTAGTGCCATGACCAAAATAGTCGATCAAGTGCTAGGCTTTGAAGAATTAATACCATAGTAATAGCCACTTTCTACCAGTATTGGAGCAGCACCCATTCCTAACGTTAAAATGAAGCTTCTCTTAACACTTCCATAGTGAGTCAAAGCTAATATCTCCTAATAAAAACTAAACAGCATAGCCCAAGTTTATTTCTTTTAAACTTTTATATAAAAAGCAAACACATAATCTCTTTGTGCAATCCCTTCAGCGGGTGACAACCAGCCAGGTGGAGCGTGAATTCTGGCGACTGGTGCACAGCCTGGAGGAGAATGTCATGGTACAGTATGGTGCAGATATCCATGCTATGGAAATGGGGAGTGGGTTCCCCACCAAGAACACTGAGGATTTATTACCTGAGGATGAGGTAAGTCTCACTTGAGGATTTTAATGTTGGTATTTAAATTTCATTTATATTTCTGAAAAAAGAAAATGACCAAATGATCAAAGGATTCTGAAGCTATGCTGGATGACAGATGCACAAGGAATTTAATGCTTTCTGCGTCCTCATTTGTATGAGTGCGTATACTTTATTTTGTGTGAAATTGACACATCTTGATCCCTAAGATAGGATGAGGAGATCCCAGTTGAGAAGATGGATCAATACTTGATGATACTTACGTATCAAACTCAGTAGGTTAAAGCTTTGATCAGACACTATATTGTTCATAAGGATTATGTGAATGATCTATTTCTGTGGAAGACTTTAGGTTATTGTACAAATATTCATACAGTACATTGCCATCAACAAAGGCAAGAACTCAAATTTGGAAAAAGGTATGTATTTGTTACAAAAAGGTATTAGGCAGAGAGTTTTTTTAACAATTGTGATGCGATGGCAGAACTAGTCCTCATCTTGACTTCACTACATTGGATGCTACGGTAGAAAACTTCAAATGCCAGGATCAACTGTGCGAGACAGCGGTCAAATTTTGCAGCATGGTGTCAGTTCATCAGCCAGCAGACAACAAAAGCCACAGTCATTATCCGTAACAGTGGTCACACCGCCAGCAGGAGACCATTTCCAAGGTGCTTTTGTTTCTAGAGTTAATGTTCTTGCATCTCTGTCAGACCCAAACTGCCTTTTGTTTCTAGAGTTAATACTCTTGCAACTCTGTAAGTGTTAATTGTTTCATGTTTTTGTCATTCTGTAGGAATATGTGACTTCTGGCTGGAATCTCAACAACTTGCCAGTGCTGGAGCAGTCTGTCTTGTGTCACATCAATGCAGACATCTCTGGCATGAAGGTACCTTGGTGCTATGTCGGCATGTGCTTCTCCAGCTTCTGTTGGCACATTGAGGATCACTGGAGTTACTCTATCAACTACTTACACTGGTGAGTCACCATATCAGTTTCTTGCGGATGCCCAAATAGTTGGGTGTTAAGGGATTTCAGCTCATTCATTTTAAGAACGTTTTGTTGCATGTGGGCTGGAAATTGCTTGAATGTCACATATTCAGGCATTTTCGCTCAGCCTTACTTACATCAAGTTTTATGATTTCAGATGTATAATGAATTTATTGGGCAATGTCTTGTTTATGGTAACCGTTAAAACTCATGGCATAGTGTTTCATATTTAGTGAAAAACATTATAAAACCTTGAATGTTTGGATGCCATTTCTCAGGGATTTGCAGATTCCCCAATGATTTTGGCATAAGAAGATACAGTGATGTTAATAAAAGGGCGGTATTGTCTGAAATGTAAAAAAAAAACAATGTGGAGGATGTAGGCATAGTATTTTCTCATGATAGTGATGAAGTGCAGACAGAAATATTGAGATGGAGAAGTTGTGAAAGACTACTATAATATAAATAATTTTAGTAACACAGATAAATTGGGGCGAAAAGTAACTGAATTGGATTGTGTGTATTTGTCTTTAAGTTGGAAAAGGTTTAGTGAAAGGGAAAAGCTAAATACTACCCATAATACCTAAACTGAGAATGTGGACTTCCCTTTCCAGGGGAGAGCCTAAGTCATGGTATGGGGTACCAGGACCAGCTGCCACTAAGTTTGAGGATGCCATGAGGGAAACAGCTCCAGAACTATTTGAACAAGCACCTGACCTCCTGCATCAGTTGACAACCATCATGAATCCCAATATCCTTATGAAGAAGGGAGTGCCGGTGAGTTCAGAGTTATGTCTATAAAAGTTTAATCGACTCTACTGCTGTTTTTGTGTTATGAGAAAAGTATGAACAGTAAGGACTGTTGTTATCAGAATTGCATGAGAGCAGTGCCTTGTTACCGAGAAGCCGTTTTATATTCAGCTATCATGGAAGGCATCTCTCCTGAAGTTATTTTTTGAGCCGAGTAGTGGCACACGGAATGTGAAGTACTCCAGTATTTCTTTTACCTGGAAATATTCTATTGATACTTCCTTATCTTAAATTTTGATGAGATGTTCATAAGAATTGTGTTGTGTAATTGAATTGTTTCCTTTATTCAGCTCTGTAGCAATGAAATAGTGAAAATGTATCATATTTTAATATTTCAGTTATGTAAGGTTTGAATTAGGATATGATTATGTGATATTAGCATCCCCCTGTATAATATTGTTGTGCTCTCCTCTCAGATTGTTCGCACAGATCAGTGTGCTGGGGAATTCGTGGTCACCTTTCCCAGAGCATATCATGCTGGCTTCAATCAAGGCTACAACTTTGCTGAGGCTGTCAACTTTTGTCCTGCTGATTGGGTAAGCATACTTCTTGGGAATTAGAGGGTTGTAGGATCGTTTTGTATATTGGAATCAGGGGGCTAATTGCTTTGCTTTGGTGTGAATAATTTGATTTTCTCTCTGTGCATAATGCAGTTGTGTTAAATTTGGGATCTGACCAGATTGTCTGTACTAAATGTGCTCCACTGTATTGCATTGATCATATTCTTAATGGGACTTTATTATATAGAACATAATTGGCTTTGTGTCCACAGCTGCCTATTGGCCGAGCCTGTATTGACCACTACCGCTCCTTACACCGCCAGTGTGTGTTCTCCCATGAAGAACTAATCTGCAAAATGGCAGCTGACCCAGACAGCCTTGACCTCAATCTTGCGGCAGCCACCCACCAGGACATGCTCAGTATGGTGGAGGAGGAGAGGGACCTCAGAAAGGCTCTTTTGGAGAGGGTGAGCTGGCAATAAGACAATAAGTTGTCTGCTTCATAAAAAAGAGTTGGAGAAATACAGCTCAAAGATAGAAGTATTCAATGAATTGCTTTGAAAATTTCATTTACAGATGGTTTCTTGAATTTCAGTAACATTGTGCAATATCATGTCACTGACCGTATTATAAGATTTTGCCAAGTTGGAATATTATTTCTGTTGCATTTGTTGTGTATTACATATTTCTGTGTATAATATCTGCACTTTCCTGTTAGATTTCTTGAGACAGTTAAAAAGATCAAGAACAATCTAACACAGTATTGAAAAATACTAGAGCTCAGGCACAGATTTACCACTGAGTATTGATAATCTTGCACTAGTTACGCTTTTGAAGAGCATGAAAGCAGAGTTTTATCATGATTCCCTCCAGGGCACACTGAATGCTGAAAGGGAAGCCTTTGAGCTGTTGCCTGATGATGAGCGCCAGTGTGATGTGTGTAAAACCACTTGCTTCCTCTCTGCTGTGACATGCCCATGTCAACCAAGTAAGTACAGAACATAAACAATTTCCCACCAACACAAGAGTTACGCTGATGCATACATATTACACATACATATTATACTATAATGGAATCTTCATATTTCGAATTCCGTGAAGCTTGAAAGAGGTATTTGAGATTGTGAGGTAAATTTAAAATAAAAATATAATCGATGGGACTGAAGCTTTGCAATGAAGTTGTGAGGCTGTACTGTATGTAGTTTTTGTAGGGGAGGTTCCTTCTTTTGCGTCTCTTGATCTATAGGATACAGGCATGCACAGCTGAAGTGTTACCTGAGAAAAGAACTTTTAGAACTTTTGACTCACTGCATGTTTACATAGCATACATAAAGGCTGTCTTATTAGATGGGTGATTTATTTTATTGATGTAGAGAAAAGCCCAGAGATGTTCTTTAGCTGAGGTCCTTAAAAAGGATTTTAAGTTCAGTGAATTTTTTAAAGAGAATTTTAGTTCTATTGTCATGGAGTAAATGATGACATAAATGTTTTTGTTTCAACCAGATCGCCTGGTGTGCCTGTACCATGTGGAAGAGTTGTGTGATTGCCCTTCGTCTCGCCATGTCTTGCGCTACCGCTATACATTGGATGAACTGCCCAGCATGCTTCACCGTCTCAAGGTGCGAGCTGAATCTTATGACAACTGGAATTTGGTAGTCAGGAACGCACTGGAAGCCACAGGAGATGACAAATTAGGTAAGAATGAGCTGAACAATTGTTTTAAGTAACTCATATGTTACTCATATGGCATGTTTCCATAAATAGTATTAAAGATGAGTGGTTTTTTTTTTTTGATTGGGNGGGGGGGGGGGGGGGGGTGTGGGGAGGGAGGAAGACAGTATCCATACCCCTTCCCAAGTGAGAGACTGCTGTTGATTCAGTGGCATTATGATTTAGGCTACATCAAACAACCTTAGATAAAAATATCACTATAAATTTTGTTTGCCGCTGAACGTAGAATTGGTTTTATACTTCTTTGGCTAATAGTTTTCTGTTCTATCTTTTATAGAAGTTCCTGTACAGTGCCAAATGCATTTTTAAATCATTATATATGAAGTGGCTTGATATTTGCTGACTGCTTTGCCATCCTTGTAATCTCTGTACATTGTATGTTGTGGCACAGCAGCCATATTTCCTTTATCAAAATGGTAGTTATTGAGTAGCTCTGTCATTGCACTGTGTTGAGTAGCACACACAGGCTAACAACATACTTGTAGGCTCTGTAAATGTTCACTTCTTCTGACAGAACAGCTTCACAGAAATTTATACCCTGTGGTCTTTTCATTCCGCAGACCTGAATGAACTGAAAGATCTTATTGTTGAGGCAGAGGATAAGAAATTCCCTGAATCAGATCTTCTTCACACATTGATCAATGCGGTCACCGAGGCAGAGAAGTGTTCCAATGTAGCCAATCAGCTGGTCAGCAAGAAAGTCAGGACCAGGTAGAAATGAACTTAAGTTTCTTACAGTCTAATGAATCAGTTTCCCTAAATTTTGATGTTTGGGAATATCTTCCATATTGACATAATAAAAAAAAATGTCATCTTCCATATGAATGAAGTTATAGACAACAATGGATCAAGAACGGGCACTTTACTAGCATGAAAAGACCAGTTTTCTTTAAAATATTTGTTTCTTTACATTTTCAAGCTTGTACATGATTATTGATACTATCATTAAAATCCTGCTTGAAATTCTGAATAAAACAAATCGAAAGTTTGCATTTGAGGGCATTTTTATATGTCAGCATTGATGATATGTCTTGGGCTGTATATTGGAATAAATCCATAGCATCATCTTGAAGATATCCGTGACAGTAGTTCTGACCTGTGATTTACAGTGTTGGTGATAAGGCTGTTGCCTAAGGAATCATTATTTCTCATGTGGATTACTTCATGACTAACTTATGACTCTATGCTTGGAAAAGGAGTTGAAAAATCAGTGACAGACTCATGCCTGTATTTGTACCAAGGAGGATTATGGAAGGTGGTGAGCCATTTTCAGAACTACAGAGTTGAACAGAATGAAATATGGTGTGGCTGTGTCTGTTTTCAGAAATCGCCAGTCTATTGAGGGAAAGTATGTGGCCAAGTTGACCTTAGAGGAACTGAACTGCTTTTATGAGCAAGTCATTGGGCTTCCCTGTGTCATCAAAGAGACCAAACTAATCAAAGTAAGTATAAAACTGCTATTCACCATCTAGAGTATTTGCTATGAAAAAAATCTTCGTCATGAAACACATCAGAAGTACAGAATAATGGAATTATTTTCAAGCGCATTTCAGAAATTCATACATATGAGAAAACCTAAACATAATGGAAGGAAATGTGGCTAACTGCCTGAGCCATATGATAAGAGGAAAGAGATATCAGGTGCAAACATATTGTCATGACTTAGCAGCAGCACCAGCTTATTCATAATTGAATTTTGCTTAGGTATCTAAATCTATTCACATATTGTCATGACTTAGTAGTAGCACAAGCTTATTCATAATTGAATTTTGCTTAGGTATCTAAATCTATTCACATATTGTCATGACTTAGCAGCAGCACCAGCTTATTCATAATTGAATTTTGCTTAGGTATCTAAATCTATTCACATATTGTCATGACTTAGTAGTAGCACGAGCTTATTCATAATTGAATTTTGCTTAGGTATCTAAATCTATGTGCGTATTTTTATAAACAGTCAAAGTATTAGCACCCTTGTTTGCCTCCATCAATCTATATTGTACAAAATTTTACAGGTTAATTTTCATTGTT
This sequence comes from Ellobium chinense, assembly GCA_033807755.1. Taxonomy (NCBI): domain Eukaryota; kingdom Metazoa; phylum Mollusca; class Gastropoda; order Ellobiida; family Ellobiidae; genus Ellobium; species Ellobium chinense. Next base: position 904,285 of record JAWQUT010000049.1, on the reverse strand, counting down.
TCCAGAGTACTGTCATATAGTGAAGAACAAAACATTTCTGAAATTGAACCCATACAGCTTGTTTCCTTCCTGTATTGTTAGTCGTAACATACGTCAGGTCAGTTGTCTCTCCTATGTAATCACCTGGATTACTCTGAAGCCGTCCAAACCAGTCTCTCTAGCTTGTTTTATTAATGTTCTTCTCGGTGCTTTCAAACATTTTCTAAAGAAGTCATGACTTTTTTTTTTGTGCTCAGGAATTGCTGGACAAGGTGGTAGAGTTCCGTGAAGAAGCTCAAGATGCCCTAGAGGCTGAGACGCCAGACTCGGAGCAGGTGGAGACCTTAATAGAGATTGGCATCAGCTTGGATGTGGACCTACCAGAGATACCCAGGCTCAAGCAGGTCCTGCAACAGGCACGCTGGCTGGACAATGTTCGCTTATCTATGAAGGAGCCAAATTCTGTGACCTTGGACATGATGAGGAAGCTGATTGAGTCTGGAGTCAGCCTGGCCCCTCATCCTGCGGTGGAGAAAGCCATGGCAGAGCTACAGGAACTGCTGACTGTCAGTGAGAGGTGGGAGGAGAAGGCCAGGATCTGCCTCCAAGCCAGGTAATTTTGATTTCCTCAGACAGGGCAATAACAGAGAATTAATGTGTCACTAAATCAGATTGATGTCTTTCATTCAACTTTGAGTTAATTATTTGTGTTTTGTTATTGTTACCAAATATGTGTTTCTGGGATGGAGGGAGCCTAGTCCACATGATCCCTCAGAAAGTTCATGCAGTTTCACTGGAAGTAAGTATATGATGTGATTATATATAAAGCTAGTGACCCACATATTCTGAAGAGAATTGGGTGATAATACGATTGCAATAGGACAATAACATTTTCTCTTAGAACAGTGTTAGATTTGTTGTTTTATATCTCAAATAAGAGTATAAAAACACTTTTGATTGGTAAGGAAGGGGTTACATGCAAACTCATTCTGTTATTTACATTAAAATTACATGTTACAGTAAAAGATGTAAAACTTGATTATGCTTGTGGCATTTCTACATGATAGTAAATCTATATTTGCAGGCCTCGTCACCTGTTGACTACCTTAGAAGCTATCATTGCAGAGGCCAGGAACATTCCTGCCTACCTTCCAAACATTGCCTCACTCAGGGAAGCTGTCAAGAAGGCCAAGGAGTGGATTCAGAAGGTTTGTTTCACATGTATACCAGTTCCATCTAGGCATTTTTTAAATTATTATGGTTGAGTGAATGTCATGTTAGCTCAGGTTTAGAGTTTTGTATTACAATCTAGTATCCTGTAATTGATGGTGCTCGACTTGAAAAGTGAAGACGGTTATCAGTTCTCTTTTCCATGACTATGATCCAAAGACCCCTCTTGTCTACTACTTATACCATAAGTTTTGGTATTTTCATGCCTTCTTCCATCTATAATTCCTGTCTTTATCATTAATTATCACAAAGAGAGAGATTATACAGATTTAGATGAAATGTGAATGGGTTGAATAGGAAAAAAAACAAAGAAGAAATATTCAGATTTTGCTTTGTAAGCATGTTGTCTCTTATTGAGGCAGATATTCATAATTTTACATATTTGAGCTGAGCTGTTCTGAGTGTTAAATCTAGCCCATCATCACCTCTTAAATGAAAACACCTGCATTTATTTGTGTCATCATTAGATTAATACCGTCACAGAGTACAGTATCCTCACAAATGTGACCTAGATATGTTGTATGTTGATTCTCAGGTGGAAGGCATTCAGAGTGTGGAACAGTATGCCTACCTTGAGGTGCTGGAGGGCCTCGTGGCCAAGGGAAGACCCATCCCTGTCCGCCTGGATCAGCTACCCCAGCTGGAGTCCCAGGTGGCCGCTGCCAAGTCATGGAAGGAGAGGACAGCCCGTACCTTCCTCAAGAAAAATTCTTCCTTTACATTATTAGAGGTAAGTGATGGGAAGTAACTGGGTTTACTTTCTTATCACATTATATTCTTCTGCTTGAAGAGTAAACTCACATGTCATTAGACATAATGATAGTGAGAAAAAACTTATCACATTACATTCTTCTGCTTGTAGAGTTAAATGATATGTTGTTAGGTTCACTGGTAATGAGAGAAAACTTTTCACTTTAATTTCTTCTGCTTGAAGAGTAAACTGACATGTCTTTAGATGTACTGGCAGTGAGAAAAAACTGGGTGAAGTTGGTTATGAATAGACTGTGGGAAGAGAAGATTCATGGAATCTGTACTCAGGTTTCATGTATTCATGAATAGCCCCGGATGTCAACATATCATCTCTGCGTTTAGGATGCACCAAATCACTGTACTTTGTAGAACTGGGTTAGTGTGGCAGACATAGCTGTGCTCCTATATATACTGGAGGATCTGGTTGATTCTAGTACACAGTTGAACTTTTGTACCACAGTATGAAACTTGCCAACTTGTCCTTGGCTTGGCATCCTTACACTCTTCGCAAAGCAGTAGTGAGGTAGCTGTTTCTCTGTCATGATTTCTTAAGTGAATAGCTAATCTTCTTGTGCAACCACAGATCCTCTCTCCAAGAACAGACATAGGAATCTACAATGGAGGTCGCTGCAAGAAGAAACGACTGAAGGATGGTGAAAAGAAAGAGAATGACAGTGTTGTGGACTATGCTAGTGATGACAGTAGAACATCTGGCGTGGTGAATTCACTTTTACTTATTCCCTAACACGTTTATCGTGCAGTAATTAAAATCATTACCATAGTTGTGACAGCTGGAAAATTAATTCCAAACCAATAAATTGCAATGTGTCATTGCCTTGGTGCAATAAACCCTTTTGTTAGTTACAGAAGAACAACTGCAAAACAAACTAAAATTGGAGGAAATACATTTGATTCATGATAAGACTTTGGTAGTCATTTTGCAGGTATGATGCAGCTAGCCAGTAATTGACCATCACTTTAATGCAGGGTTTCCTGGAAATTTAATGTTGGCTGGTGAAGAAATTAAAGACATTTTTTTGTATCATGTCTAACCGTGTAAGATTGTTATAGCTTTCGTCCTCAGAACACAACTAATCTCTCCTCTCTCCACTTGTATCAGTCCATACTGACCCAGGTAGCAGCCTTCAAGATGGGAGAGGTCAAGGAGGTAGAGCTGATGAGAGACCTCAGAACCCGCAACATGGAGAAGCGACATGACACTGATGCTAAGTTCTGTGTCTGCCGAAAACCAGCCTCTGGCTTCATGTTGCAGTGTGAACTCTGCAAAGATTGGTTCCATGGTAAGTGTTGTCACTGATTGATATAGCCGTCTGATTGAAATAGGATTTGAACTGAACAGTGGAAAATGAAATGGAGATAGATATCAACAAAGGGTAGGAAAAAGGAATTGAATCTAGCTGAAGTGGGGAATGATCAGAGATCTGCAGGCCAGTGTTATGAACACATAAAGGGCTTTATATTGTCAGTACAAATGGAAAAGATAATAAAAATAATAGTTGACATGTTATCATTCATCAGATATGTACAGCTGACTTTGATTCATCACAATCAACATAATACAACTTCTCTTTGATCCGTGCTCTTTTCCTTCATAAAATGCTACATCTCTGCATAAAAGTCACAAGATTATTGCCTTTTAGTTTCAACTTTATCCATGTTGACTGTATTCCTTTTTTTGCAAGATTATTGATGTTTGAACGCCTGGTCAATTTTTTTTTTTCAGGAACCTGTGTATCCTTCCCCAAGTCAGCCAGCATTAAGAACAAAACTTCACAAGCTGCTATCATGCAGGTCAGTATGAGTGATATGTTTGAGAGATGTAGGTGGCATTGGCTTATATAAAAAAAGTTACCTTTTTAAACTGCACTTGCAAGCCATCTTGCTTTGGCTTTGATTGCACTGAGAATGGCTGATCCTGGTATGATTATTTAAGGCTGAATTTCAGTCTTTGGTCTGAAGGAAAACATTCTTCATGCTGCTCACATTCCTGTTCTCTGATATGATCCTGTCATATTTTATGAAGCTGGGGTGTTCATAGGATGATGAGTTTGTAATGAGATGTTTGATTTTTATCGGAGGTCTTCTCTCATATAGGATACGTTCAGTTTTGGATGAGATTTTATTATGAAAATTTCACTTTGCCAGCCATGTTGTCAGAAGTTTGAATGAATGAGGAGACTTTTGTGAAAAAAACTTGACATCACTCTTAACCAATATTTGCTGCCACCCGATTCTTAAAGATTTTTTGGTTGTGTTCTAGGCAACCAAGGAGATGAAGTTCCTGTGTCCTTTGTGCCTGCGATCCCGACGACCTCGCCTGGAAACCATCCTGTCCCTGCTAGTGTCCTTACAGAAACTTCCAGTGCGCATGGCAGAAGGAGAGGCGTTACAATGTCTCACTGAGAGGGCAATGGCTTGGCAGGTGGGAAACATTTTTATGAGCAAATGCAAGGGAGGAAGAAAATGTTAAGTTGCAGGAAGCTCCGCGGAAGAATAACAGTTAGACAACAATGAAGATTATCAGCAGAGAGGCTCTTTGCTGATTTTGAATCAGGAAATGGAGCGCATGTGGACCAGTCCAAAGTGCAATGATGTTGTTTTGATCAACAAGTAATAAGTGTTTTTAACAATGAAAATGGACATCATGACTCCAGATCACATGCAATTGAGAAAGATCATGCTTGCTATGACATTAGAATCCCAATTCCCATCTTTGCCTGATCAAATTTAATCCATGAAATTGAGCATTGCATCAGTTCAAATTTGAGATGGTGCCTTGGATCTCTGGTTTAAGAGATTCTGTAGTAGAGTGCATTTGTGACTTATATTTGCAACAGCTGTAAATTATGAATTCTTTCCTCAGGACCGTGCAAGGCAAGTTTTGACCACTACTGAAATGGCCTCGGCGATGGCGCAGCTCAGTGTGATGAGCCAGCGCATGGTGGAACAGGCTGCCAGAGAGAAAACAGAGAAAATCATCAACGCAGAGCTGCAGAAAGCTGCCAACAACCCAGAACTCCAGCCCCACCTGGCATCTGTCACGCAAAGCGCATTCGGCAATAGAGATCCCTCATCTCTTTCATTGCTTCATGGAGATATAGACCCTAGAGACAGTAGTTACACCAATGGGCATAGCAGCCTGTCTGTATTGACTTCAGCAGCAAAACACCACCAGCAATTGATGGGCAAATCGTCAGACACTGAGGATGGTTTCCACAAGGACTTTGACTCCTCGAGAGAGGCTAGTGTTGGGGTGAACATGGACGATCCTCTGTCTCCCACCCCAGGGGACATGTCGCCCCTCCCCCAGGCTCTTGTCCCCGCCCCCAACCCCATGTCTCAAGACATTGGTGCAGAGATTGACATCTCATCAGCAACATCTCTTGGCATGTCTTCAGAACATGCTTACTCATCTGTTTCTAAGGGAATGACTAGTAAGTATGAAGAGAGCAAGGAAGACTCTGAATTAAATGGAAATGGCTAGAAATGATCATCAGTGTTCTTGTGGACTTATTGTGATGTTTTAACGTAGAGTATTTTTGTATGCAATATCTTTGTTCCTCTCTTATCAGAATAACGTTTGTTTGTGGAAGCTGTCAAGATTTACAGATAGGCAGCAGTCATGTTTTCTATGGCTAAAAACGTGCATTTCTTATTTCTGTTTGCCTCAGCAGTAGTTCTAGCCAAAGCATTCTTTTGAGAAAACAGTGAACCATTAACCTCATTTGTGTTCATAGCATGAAGCTGAACAGAGCATTTATCTATCCTGTCGTCAACATTACTAGAAGTTAAAGAGCTTTGGATACATGCGGCAGGAAATATATCCTCCCCTTTCTGGCAGGATCTCCCACTTGAATGACAAAATCAAATCCTTTGCCCACCAAATCCATTAAAAACTAGGTAGTGGTGGGTGTGTGTTGTTACTGTGCCTTTACAATACTTGGCATTGCTAAAAATTTGAATGCTGTCGTTATCCATTTGTGTCTGTTTTAGATGGGTCTCCTCGTAAGAACCAGCGGAAATCACCATTGATTCCTCGATCATGTGATGCCCCTCTCCTGGATGTGGCAGAGACCAAAAGAGCACAGCTGGAAGAGCTCATGATGGAGGGTGACCTGCTGGAAGTGTCCCTGGATGAGACACAGCACATCTGGCGCATCTTGCAAGCATGCTACACACGCACAGAGCCTAACAGATACTCTGACATGGAGGTCAGTCTTTTAAAAACTTACTTTGTGTTTAGAAGGCATGCTTGCATTCAAACCTATGTATTTTTTTTTCTGTGATTTCTCAGTTATCTTCATGCGTTTTCAAACACATTTTGGTCCTGATGTGGCATTATTGTTTTCTGCTGTTCTGATATTATGAAATGGATCATCATTCAGAGTAGATTCTCTAAAAATAAATAACTGGCTTTCACACATTATTTTTTTAAAAAAAGATTTTCTGTTCCAGTATTTGTCAAAAAAGTGTTTTTATCCATCTTTGTCATTGTTTCTGTAACTTCTGTCAGCAGTCATTGTGCAGACATTTGTCCTATTCATTTTATGTGTTTTTTAAATTATACAGTAAAGCCTGATGACATTGCTCCTCATGTTCTTGAAGATTGATATCTGATGCATGACTTTGATCCTAGTTCCCTTCTTGTCTCTGTCAGCTTTTACCTATAAAATTGTGGAAATTTAGTTCATGAAGACCAACTGTAATTGTATGAGATTTGTTTTGGATTTAGATGTTGATGATTCAGCTCTTTATTTCCTATGCGCACTGTCAGGTTTCTGGGCCAGGCATTTTTGAGAAGAGTCGGGAGAAGAAGGAGCTGAAGAAGAAAGAGAAAGAAGGAATGGGGAAGAACAAGGAGAAGCTGAAGAGGAAGAAGAACGCAGGTGACAGCAAACTGAGTGACATGATGATCAAGAGAATCAAGGTGGAAAATGGGGTGGAGACCATCATCAAAAAGAAAAAGATGCAGCAGCAACAGCAGCACCAGCAGCAGCAGCAACAGCAGCACAAGAAGAAAGACAGTCTGCCTGATAGCAAGGACTTCCTGAAGTGTAAGTCTGGAGCAAACTGTTTACCTAATAGATCTGGGTCTAGGTATAGCTAGAAACAAGACACATGTAGCGACTCCTTGTAATAATTGAAATGTGTGGTTAGTGAACTTTTGGCTTCATCTGTAACAGAGTGGCAGAAGGCACTTCTGGACACACGGCATTGTTTTCTGATTGACTTCCAAACCAGTAAACATTTTTCTCTACCTAAGATGTACTGACCAAAGGAACTTCCATACACATGGTGTTGTTTCCAGTTTGATTCCAAACGCCTGTGATTGTCTTGCTCTCCAAGTCAATAACCCTTTTTCCTTCATAGCCACAAGGAGGAACTTCTGCAGTGATGAATACATTTTTGACAGTTCACAAAATTTCTCGTATATCTTCTTGTTATATTCGGGGATTGACAACATGAAATTCTGATACAAGAACATTCCTTACACAAAAAGATCAGACATATAGTAAACTCAAGTTTTGTCAGTTCTGCAACTCATTTTTGTTTCATGGAGAATCACAGCAGTGGTTTGGGTCACAAACATATGAGTGAGAGTGATAATAAAAACTGCTGTATTTTGTTTCTAATTTTTTTTTGTTTGTAAAAATTTATTGCAGTAAATCTGAAAAGTGATGGAACGGATGGGAAACCCAGACTGAAGAAGAAGAAGAAACCGTTGCAGAAAAGTGGACCAGGTGGAGCAGCAACAGCCGCAGCAGCAAGTGGTGGAAGTGGTGGTGCTGCTGCTGGCAGTGGTGGCAACGGTGGTGGTGGTGGTTGTGCTGCCCCAGCTGCTGGAGCAAGTAGTGGAGGAGGAGAGGGAGCAAGTAAACCGAAAGACAGAAGGCCAAAGATGAGGAAAGAGAGAAAAGTGAAAGAAGAACTTGTCATGATGGATGATAGTGATGATAATGATGAAGACTGCTCGGCCTTTAAGTGTCTTAGACCAACAGGTAAAATATTCCTGGTTTGACTAATAGTTATGATACATTTATTAAGTGTTCAGGGTCCATCTAAAAATTCTTAATGACGCTATGCATGTCAGAGATCAGTTGAAAGGAAAGGTATTCAAGACTTCTTCTTGCTCAGTTAACGAGAAAAAATTGTTGTACTATGTCATTGGTGTAAACTGCCAGAAGGAATCCACAACAGGTTGAAAATCATTATCTTTTGACCCATTTCACACTTTGTTGGTTGTATTTTGTAAGTGAAATATTAAATCAGGAACATTGTTTACTTCCTTTTGATCTTGCATAAATCATGTAGATGCCCTTTGATAATGGGATGGTATATACGGATCATGATGGTGAAGGTTACATTTTTTGACTTCAGCACTCAGGAGCTGTCAGAAATGGAACAAGCAGGTTAGATTTGCCTTCACACTCAGTAATGACAGCTTAAAATACTGGTAGATGGAGTTATATAGAGTCTGACTTAGAATAAGACACGTGGACATGAGTATTGATGAATTGTTTCTGCATCCTTTCCTCTGCAGGTGAAGCTGTCAACTGGGTGCAGTGTGACCGCTGTGAGCTTTGGTTCCATCTGTTGTGTGTTGGACTCAAGAAGGAAGAAATCTTAGATGATGAGGACTACGTCTGTTTCAGCTGCAGAGAGGGTAGCAGCGTTGCTTTAGTAGGCTCGCCTGCCAGAAAAAACACAAGCGAAACTCCCATGGAATCAGACAAGATCAAGAAAGAACCTCGAGATAATTTCTTTGATGACTCCAGTCCGCCCTGTTCTCCAAGTGTTCGTGCCGCTGCTGAAAGGGCAATATCTGATGTGGTGGAAGCTGTTGCAGCTTCCTCAAAGGAACGTCGCTTAGAAGCAGAAAAACGGGTTGAAGCAGTTGAGTCTATGATGCAGCTGGAGCGAGGAATACCTTCCTTGGACTCCACCCAAGCTGCAGCATCATCTGAGGTTACAGTGGCTGGTGAGAAGGATAGTGGAAACGCTGCTGAGGCCAAGAATTCATCAAAGATTAATGGTGACACTGGGTCTGACAAAACAGCCGAAGATGGAGGAGAGGAAGATGATGAGGTTGTGGTTGTTTCAGCCAGCAAGAGAGAAGAGATTGTTATGAATGTTGATGATGAAGAAGATGAGGAGGAGAAGGCTGAAGGGAAAGAAGATGAAGAAGAGGAGGAGGAGGAAGAGGAAGAAGAGGAAGAGGAGGAGGAGGGTGCTGAGGATGAGGAAGATGATGAAGCAGAGCAGGCAGATGAGGAAGAGGATGAGGAGGAGGAAATGGAAGAGGATGGAAATAATGACACTGAAAAGACAGGAGAAGGTGAGGACAGTAATATGGAAAGCAGTGAAGATGCTAAGACAACAAAAACTGTAGAGATGGACTATGAGGCAGAACTTCTGGCAGAAGCTGAACGGGAGTGTGCCAAAGTATTGGGGAGTTTGAAATCTAGGGAAGCCGTGCCTGCGGTTGTCCCCTTGGAAGATGGTGCCACTTGTGAGGAGGCGGAGAGTGCTGTTGTTGCCAACAGCTCCTGACATTACCCTCTCTCCGTCCCTCATCTAGTGTCACATAGGAAGTGTCTTTAAATTGGCTGTGTGAAAGAATCCATCCCATCCACCTCCCCACATTTAAAATTTCATCTCATTAACTCTTTATTTATCTGGATATTGAAAGGTGCAGGAGTTTGTGGTTTTCTGTCATCAACCAAGTTCGGTAGGAAGGAGTGACATTCTAATCATTGTGTGAAAGAAATTGGTTTTCACCACCTAATCAGGTATTAGCCAATGCAGGCACCCTTTCTGGATCACCGCACTTGGCTCTCAGGAAACTAAAATCTTGAGGTATTAGCCCTAATTGTTGAAAGTGTTAATCAACAGGCAAACACAATTTTTTGTCATCTACATTATGGGGCATGTGAACTTAACTGCCTTTTAGCCTTTGTTACTGAAGTCTTGATTTATCTGACTGTACAAAGAATTTTTCCTTATGAGTAGCTAAGTTCAGGTGTTTGATATATTTATTTAGTTGCAGTTTGATTGATCAAGTGGTGGTGATTTTCCATATAACGACCTCATTTTATTTTTGTGTTGTATTAGTTTTAGATTGACATGCATTAATGAACTTTCGAAATTCAGATGATGATTTCAGGTTTCTTCTTGCATGGAATGAATCAGTATGGTGAATGTCATCACTGTCCAGAAATAATGCTGGCATAATGCAACATTATCAGTACTAAGTATTTTGCTGTACTATTTCTGAACAGGAATGACTTAGTTTAGATGTTAGTCAAGTTCATTTGATAATACAGATAAAATGGAGTAATCACACACAACATGATTAATGCCTGGCCAGTTGTGCAGTTAATAATTGAGAGCTTGTGCATTAATGATGGGATCTCTTACCATTGTCATTGCCATTACATGTTGAAAATTATTAAGGGTGCATTCAGCACCAATGCAGTCGTGTTATTCTTATGATGGTAAACGATCCCATCGTTGAAGTGCAAGTTCTGACATAGCATTAGATCACTGTCGTAGGTGAAAGTTCTGCGTTAATATTGTAAGTCACCATTGTCTCCTAGGAGGGCTGTTGTACAGTATATCTGGAATGTTAAACTGGTTTGGATGTTGGGTATTGGCTGTTCTTGTAGTAAAGCTCTTGTGTGCCTACTTGAAATGGTGGAGTTAACTTGACAACTGGTCCAGGATGCTGAAACCTCAGTTGATAAGATGAAATGAAAAAAACAGTTGAGGAGGAGTTTCTGATTGTATATTTCTGAGCCAAGAGATAATGGTTGTGGGAATTTGCTTGCAAGTTTCATTTTATGACTGTATTTTCAGTTAAGAATCAGTTGCGTAGATTTGAGGCCGTGTCATTTCTTACCATATCAGTGTGGGTGTTTAAGTTGCAGATAGTGACTTGTATTGTATGGTGAAAATGAGAACTCAGTAATGCCTGCTGTCTGGTGCCAGCTGATGGAGTGTACCTGGATTCAGTTGAAATTTTACAGTGACTAAGTAGCTACAATAAATTCTGTACATTATAAAGTGGCACCACGATCAGATTTAATCACTGAAGTAGTGGGTCTAGTTAGAGCAAAATAAAAAAAGAGGAGAACAATAACTGTTATTTTGGTGATTCTGTGAATTTTGGTCTTTTTACAATACATATGGAATCATTTACTTGTGTTATTTGCATTGACGGATGGGTTGAAAAATCATTCCCCTTATATAAACTGAAATTGGCCTGTTGCATCAAGACTCGCAAAGTTTGATTAATTTCTTCATTCCTGAGTGGTAATGGTACTCAGTCGAGACAACTGAAACAGTACAGTTTCTCACCAGTCAGATGTGTTGGCTATGATAACACACTGAAAGCTAGTAGCCCTCTTTGAGTCGTGACTGCCATTGTCAAAAATTTTGCCTATTGTATGTACACATGAAGATTTGATTTTGAGCATTACCATAAACAAGACAGCTAAGCATGTGTTATTTGTCACCCTCCATCACCATCATCATCATTAAAACTTCTTCCTCTTTCCCTTTCTTGTCCTCCCACCATCACACCCCACCATCTAATTATGAATGATATAGGTAGGCCACAATAAATGCGATGCAGTGCTAACAGCTAACCTCTCTTCTCCTCCCCTCCCCCCCCTCCCCCGATGTACCTAATCATAATAGCATATGCCAGTTGCATTTTCAATTTATGAGCTCAGAAATCTGTGATACATCAGAGATAGAAATATTACACACATAATTTATCCCATGACAGAGAACAACAAAATAATTTAAAAATAATTAAAAAAAAACCAACCAAATAAATCTCTGAACTCTTTGTAATCTCAGTCCTCCTGCCCTAAATTTGTATTTTGAGTCAGTCTTGCCTTCTCTTCCTCTGTGAGTTTGAACACACTGATTTACAAATTCAGTATGAATGAATTATGAAGTGTTGAAGAGTGTCCTTTGCTTGCTGCGTATAATTATTCTAATTCTATATCTAATCAGTTGGTATTTGAGATATCCTTGTCTATGTCATCGTATTCTTTTGATTTGTCCATTTGTGTTACACTGGATCTATATGGCAGGGACAAACTTTAAATTTAGTTCTCTTCTACTTACCTGTTAAACTATTTTATCAAAAGAGCATTTGCATTGTTTTTAGTGGAGTTACGCGATGTACGGCGAAAGTGTTGGTGCACTGATCAGGGTCTCAGGCTGTCTTCTTTGGAAAAAGAATATTTCACACTCTGAAGAAGCCCCACCAGAGACTGATTACTGCAAAATTTAATGAATGCTAATAGCTGAATTGAATAGTTACAGGAGTAAATACCATCCTAGCTATCTGCTCTCAGCCTCTGCTCCTCTCACCAAGTAAAAATCATGTGCTGTACATAATTTTTTGGACAAGATTCACAGTGAGTATGAGGTGTGGTAATATGGATTTTAGAAAATAGAAACCCCCAAAGTCTTTCTTAAGACAGGATTTTATCAGAGGATGGCAGCAAACATGTTAGGTTGCAGAGCACCCCCTTTGCGTCATAGTCGTGAGCCCATATTGTAGCTCACAGTTTAACTGTGTGTCAAGAAATGTGATTTTGTTGACATTTTTTCATGGTATCTGATCCCTTTATAGCACACAACGTTTCCAAATGAGGAGGGAATAATGTAGGTAGACAGTTTGCCTTTGGTTTCCATTTGGTTGAAAAAACAAAAGCAGAAGTTATAGGCTTGGAAAAACAGTGGTATTAAAATTACTATGATTTTCAGAATTTTTGAAATTGGTTATTGGGTGTTTCTAGTTTTATCTTCTAATTTTTTTTTTTTTTTGGCTTTCATGACTGCATTCTTGTTTAAGTTCATAATGTGAAAATTGTTTATGTTATGTTATTGTTACTGTTAACTGAAAAATGTACGAATGGTTGCAATGTTAATTTGAGAACATCCTCAGAAGAGCATGCAAAATGGAGTGTTATCTAAGTAGCAGCAAATTTATTTGTGTTAAGTTGATGCAATATCATTGATCAGAAGTTGACTACTGTATCTACCTTTTCTTCTGGAGTTTGAAACATTTCAATTTTGTTATGAGTTCATGTTCATCTAATCCAGATTTCACTTGTATTGTTCCAACATTGTTTTCACTGTGCATGCCGAAGATTTGAGTAGCCACAAGCAGATTTTGTCCTCGGACCCCAGATGCATCATGAAATGACATGGAATTCCAGGTGTGTTTCAAAATGACATGCACCAGTTATGTACCCACCTGTGTGGAACAGTTATGCACCATTTATTTGAGTGCCTAGCACGCTCTGAATCAGGGCTAGCCATCAATACCAATTCCAAAAACAATCTTGTAGAATATTACTGCATGACATTGAGCTAGGGAACTAAAGTCCAGTTGTTACTCGATGAGAAAAGAATGAATTGAAGAGAAAGAAGAGATGGGTATGTAAATTTATGCTATGTAAACAAACCATTTGAGTACTGCTATCTTTTTTGAAGGAGATTATATTGTATGTGTGTATTTATTAATCCAAAGAGTTGCATTTGCACCGGATCTAACTATTTGCCTAGTGGGCTTCATGACCTGTTGCACTGTTTTGACAGTGGAAAGTGAACTTTATCCTAAGGTAATGGATAATACTCACTTGGCTTCCTGTATGCAATGGTGGAGTTAATGACATATTGTGGATAGAGGATAGCTGCTGCCATTACCTTTCTCAATTGTGCAGAAATAGGTTGATCCACTCCTCCCTTTCATTTCCCTGTCTGCATAAATATATGCTGTACAAATAGACTTTGAAAAACCCCTTACTTATAGCCGCCTGTAAGACCGAGCCTTATTTCTGGTGCAGACGAAATAACATGTGACACCCAGTGGAAGCTAGACATTTCTAACTCATTTGTGTGATTTGTTAAGTAAAATTATTAAAAATTGGTGAAATTTAGATGGTAATCAAATGAAGGACGACATTCTATGTGAATTATTGAAATAGGGATGGTGCCAGATCTGTGGAGTTCTCTCTCCTATTATGGGAATTGAAATTTGACAGTCTGAAGTGAGTGGGGTTAGCGGGGAAAAGGGTAAAGAGAAAGATTAGAAATCTACTGATTCTTTGACATAACCAGGGCAAAAAGTGGTTGGGTCAACTAGAGAAGAGGGGACATAACTCAACCATTTGATAATTTCAGCAGCTGCTATAGGGGCTTGAAAATGTAGCCAAAGAAGAACAAGTGAACTTACTCAGTTGTTAGGCTGGACCTTTATTAAGCAAGGTGTAGCTCTCAGAATCGTCTCATGACCTGTAGGCTTAAGCTGTTTGAATTGAACTTCTTGGATGTCTTGATCCGACCTAAACCGAACAATCAAGAGGTGCCATGGAGTCCTTGTTTGCAGAGACTATAATGAATGTCTTCCTGGACATGTCATTCGGGAACATGGACAAAATTTGCATCGAGCTGCTTGTGTATTACATCAGTCTGTATTGTGGGTTTTTCTCTCATAATGTACATATGTTTTTAACCATTGAGTGGCGATTTTAATACATCAACCCAATGTAGTACAAGTGATTTATAAGTCTCAAATCATGTATGGGAGAGGAGAACAGAAGCAACTCATGAAAACTGAAGAACATCTGAGCTTGTTTCACATCATATTATGAACCAATGAGTCAGTAATTAGTGATAATTACTCTCTTAATTATTTCTGTGAAATTATATGGGAGAAGACTGAGCTATCTCTAACTTGTCCATGTTGGAATTGAGATATGTTTTTCTTTGGCAGTGACTTTCGCCTTTTTCATTTCACTATTATCACATCTTCATGATTAGGATATTGAAATCTTCACAATCAAAGGGCAGATTTCTCATTTCACTTCTTGTCTTCTTTTTCAGCTTGTAAAATTTGCCGCTTCTTGTGAGCTGTAGTATTCTCCTGTCTGTTTATGTTCCTGCATTATCCATCGTATATCCATTGTCATACTCATCTGTTGTGTGCCTGTTCTGTGTCGTCATCTCCTTCTGCTCTTCCTTCATGAAATTATTTTCATCCAGTAGCCCCAGAGTTACTTCATTGCAAAATGATTACTATTCATATGCTCTTCATTTTTCTTTTTTTTTTGTCATGAAGTGGTTAAGATGTGACAGTGCAGAAAGTTTCTTGTCTCTGGCCTTTAGTGCTGTTAGCTCTCCTAGCTTGTTCTTCATGGAAATACAATAGGACTTCAAGACCTCAAATCTCATGCGCCCAAAACATGCACGCATTTGCCTTAGTGTTGTGGCTCTGTGTCCCATATTTCTGATTTCAGATGGTTCTCTTAAACTCCCACATCCTCCCAGCTTGAAATTATGGTTTGGTGCCTTAGGGTTTTCAGTTCATGAGGTCCTACTATAAGTATTTTGTTAAAAAAAAGTACTGTAGAGTGTTTTTCAAGACATGGTAAAGTACTGTTGAAAAGATGACTCTCAAGACCCTGTGCAAATTTATTTTCATTCTTCCAGTTATATGTGGAAGATCATGGACTCTATTAAAGACTGACTGAAGGGTGAGGTTTTGTCAATAGTCTTTTCACTGCTGAAGGTAAGAGAAGGTTGCTGCAGTAGTCTAATCACAGGTGGGGGAGGGGAAGGTTTTAGCAGTAGCCTGCTAAAGGGGAGAGAGAGTGAATTGGCTTTATTTGATTACTCAGATTTCAAAGACTTTTCTCTGTGAGTGAAGGTGTGGATCTTCATTAGTAGTTTGTTTTCCTTACATGGTGTACTCCGGTTGTAAATATTATATGAGAAGTTGCCATTGGTGGATATACACCAAACTTTTGTTGTCAGACCAATAGAAATGAGAGGTGCTGACAAGTACAGTATGTAATTGTGGGGCAAAACTTCAAAAAAATTTATGGAAATTCAGGCCATGTGTACCTGATTCTTGCACAGTCATCCCATGTCCTAGAAAAATGCTCATCAGTTGGTGGTTGAATAAGTTGTTGTCACCCGTACAAATGTGTTTTACCCCTGCTCCAGCGACTTGAGTGCCAGCGTATGGTGTCAGGTTGGATATTCATCTTTTAGAATTTAGTACAGAAGCATCATTTCATCATTGCTGAATAATTCATCATTTGATTGATTAAAACAAAAATCTGAAATTTTTCATTATTGTAAACACAATGTGATTTTTTTTGGTTTCTTTTTTTTGTGATGCAATTCATCTTGATTGTAATGTCTGTCATTTGTGATCATTTCATCTGTGTGCCTCATCGTTCTCATAGGCTGTCTCTATTGTCCCACCAAGGTAAGATGGATGAGCATAATCAGATGGGACTTTGCTGGTGATGAAAGGGGAGGTTTGCCCTGTTACACAGATCAGATGATCCTCTTCATTCAAACTTGAGCTTGAAGACATGAGAATACAATCTTCACACGTAAATGAAGGCATATTTTGATGATTAATGTTACATTGTTTCATCAATCTCAAGCAGATTTTCTGTCCATATCTGAATCTACTTGCCATCCAGAAAGTAACAAATGAACAGAAGACAGTCATTATTTCACAGTTTTTATTGACTTTTTTTTTGTTCATCATAAATTATGAAGTCACACTCAATAATTACAAACTGTCAAGTAAAAATACAACGCAACAAACATTATTTATGTGGCTCATTCAGTCATTATGAACAACTACCACAAATCAACAAAAGTTAACACACATTGAATACTCGCTATTATTTGTCCCAATCTGCACCAGTGGGTGTAATCTTGCAAGTGCATTATCATGTCTCTCACCCACACACATGCCCTGAAGAGCATTAAAGAAACTACACTCCATTTCTTTCAGACTCCATTCACTTTTTATGCATAATCTATATGCAGAGGAATGAGAACTCATGCAGGTTAAAGCAAGCTCAAGAAATTAACTGATTAATACCGCATTTGCTCTTGTATGTCTTTCAATTAGGAAAACTGGCATATTGAGAAAGCTCCATTCATTTTATCCTTATCAGTGAATCTGAAACCAGATTTCCTTTTTCTATGCGGGTGCAGTAGAATTAGGATCCACTGCATTATGCATTGTAAACTGAATGCAGGGGAAAACAAATGTGATTCATGCAAGTTAAAGCGAGGTAAAGCAATTCACTAATTAACTCCATGCTTGGTCTTGTACTCTGAGAGGGCCCCTTTCATTCATTCTAATTAGACTAATCATAAACATTCAACAGTTCAATGTTGTTAATGTGTGACATGTTTGACAATGAATCTGGAACCACAATTCCATAGTAATCCTGAACTACTGTTACATGGACAGAAGCTTTTTTAAACTACATTTTATACAGCATCCATTCTACAAGAATGAGGAGAGAAAATGTATCAATATGCATTGGACATTACATTTCCACTGGCAAACCATACCAAACTGTCATGCACACAAACAATGACAAGCCAAATCAAACTCTCTTTCATGTATGCCCAAAGATTTCATCAACACTAGAGAAAAAAGCTTCATTTTGACTCTACAATTTCTCCCCTTAGTGCATATCAGAACCTGTACAACAACTGTTGCTTTGAGGTTTGCACAGTCAAACTATTACTTCACACGGTCAAATATCGTTGCTCATCTCATGAGGGAATGTATGGGTCATTTGCTAGTTTGTTGCATATACCCCTTCGTGAGATGGGCAACAACATGTCAGCTTCAGGGAAGCATCAAACAATGAACCACAATGGTAGAGGTAAAATTAAAAAAAAAACAAACATAAATCAGTGGTGCTCTAATGAAACATCACAGCTGGATAAATCTACAAGGTTAAAAGTTTGGATGATCGTTCATAAGAAATGGTTGAAATAGTTTCCTACTTATGTCTGAAATCTATGACAGTTTTTCATAATAAATACACTTTGATGACAAACTTATGTGGCTTATGAAACTGGTATTTCGATATGATGGTAGTAAGTGATGCAGCCCACATCTACAGAAAATTATCCCATTATGTTCAAGTTACACAGCTTTCATGTGCAAGTTTATGTAATTCTCAATCATTTGGAGAACGAGCAACTGTGAGGCAAATTTTCATACACACACACACACCCTTTGACACATGTAAATTTAGACAACTTTGTAAATTTTCTACAAAGTGCCAGTTTTTAACTAGTTTTTGATCTTCATCCTACACAGCTTATCTTTTTAACTACAAACAATGTAAAATGCTGAGTGGTAATATTTGTATCCCTTTTTCCCCCATGTGCTATACACAATAGCTACAGTACAAATAATATTTTCCCCGCCAAACGGAAGACCAAATCATAACAAAAGCCAGTTTGAGTTGTTAAGCACATGAAAGATTAACCTTTTCTTATCACTTGAACAGCAGATGGACACAAAAGTATCTGACATTCTATTTGAAACTCTTACTTCAAACTTTGGTTTCATGAGAAGGATGCATGACTCGATAAGTTTTGTGATTAATGATTAAGTCCAAACCAGTTGCTCCCTAGAAAATTTTCTCGTCTGCAAACTTGACAAGTCTTTTTAGATCAAAATGTCAATTTATAGAAGAAAATAGTCCACTTACTCCGTGAATCTGGAGGTATAGACATCCTGTAAAAAGTAACTGCCTTTAAACGAGAACAAAGCTATCACCTTTGAAATGTACATAACCTGATTGAAAATCAAAAAAAAAAAAATATGTTAAGACACTGCATAATATTCTAATGGAAAATCTGGAAAAACACCTCCTGTCATGAACTAGCTTCCATGTAAATACCCTAATTTAACATAAGGGAGACTATCTAACTGAAGACCCAAGGCTAGTTAAGTGGTGGATCAAGAAAGAAAGAAAGAACATATTATTCTACTACTGAAACATGGTTCGTAACTGTTAGACCATCCATGCTGACCTATAAAGTTGTATACGCATACCATATAACTTGATTAGTACTAATAAAACCTCATACCTCAACATGAATGATATCCAAGGCCTGCACACAGAGATAATTATCCACACAACAGAAGTGTGCAACCACTCTTTCAATACCACTGATATCAAACGTGTGTTGCTAAATTGAGATAAAACAGCTGCAAATCATCTCTGCACTATAGACTCAGGAGCCACCAGTTTCACAGAAACTATATATGAAAAAAAACTACCTTGTATCATCATCTATGATGATTATATTATTTCAAATATATTAGCACAAAATAAAGGAAGTTCAAACTCTCATGGCTTTGGACAAATGTAGGCTAAGATTTGGTAAAAACAAAGAAATAACAACAATAATAACAAAGGAACAAAACCAGACAGCAAGCCAGGGGCAAATAATTATTAACAATGAAAAAACAAATGAAAACCAATTTATATTTAAATGGCTACCAGTGTAATCAATAGTATAAAAGTTCACTGTAACAACAACAGGACTCCTGAAACTTGAATTTCGAGGGACCAGTCAATAGCTTCACATTATGTGAGGTGTTTTGAGTTGGTAGTTAAATCTGTCAGAGAAAACAACAGATTTAGTACCAGAGCATTACAAAGACACTGCAGGTTCTTTGAGCGCGAGATTCACGGTTGTGAAGTTCAACTGTATTGCTAAACAGAAAACAAAATACTCCTGACTGATATAAATGACTATGGACTGATGAACTACTATCTAATCTAGGCTGAAAAAAATAGACACAATAGGTCTACAACCATTCATGCTTTACCTGTAATTGTGGGGGTTAAAAAAAAAAGAATGAAGTGGTGTGATGTTACAAACTCCAGAACTAAGCCCATCTAGTGAGTACACTAATAATTATCACAACATTGAGATAAGCAGGTATACTGATGATGGTAAAATTGTTCACAGACATTGTGGATGGGGTAGGAGGCTAGATTAAAATTACAGGCTCAGAAACTGAAAATACCCTACAACACTGGCCAACCTTCCCTATTAAAAACAAAAACGATTTCACTTGCAGTACTGTTTCTCAAGAAGAGAACACAGTGATAAAAATAAACTGCAAAAAAAAACCCCAACAAACTTCAGTGATTGGTTAGAGTACTAGAAGAGTTTCATTGATCCCGACCTCCAATTCAACTTCTCTTGACAGGTTTTTGATTATATACATCTTGCCAATCACTGACACACATCTGTATACAAGATATTTCTAATCTCAACTTTGGCATCCTTCATTTGACATGTGACTCTCTATCCTTAAAACTATCTCCAAATCTCTGTTGATTATTTGGAATTGTTTAACATGCCCCTTGGCCCAGATCTGGGATGCCCCTTTCAGAGCTATTTCAAATCTACAGCAGAGGGGAAGAAAAGTAACAAACTTTACACATATACAGTAATTAAAAACTAAGAGCCCGCAATTGTAAGCCAGCCTGTCCGTCTCCCTGGGCCACATGCTGGAGTTTAAAAGACTGCATAGCCTGAGTGATCCTGTGAGTACTGGCTCATCAAGTACTCCAGTCATTTGCTCATTCACACAAACTCTTAAACTTAAGGGTAAAACATGAAACTAAATGGCACATCTAAAGCTAAAGCCTGCGCTATATCAGTCATTCATTCATCTGCTAAAAATCCTTCACCCACTGGCTCACTCATACAAAATCTAAACTTTTTTGAGATACAAAACTGTACTACTTGTCATTATCTTTAAGTCTGCTTAATAGACAGGAGCACTGACTCATAAACTTTATGCATCCCTCTTTATTATATCTCTGCTTGTCTCTAAGCTGAAATCTATTTCAAGATAACAAACCACTGAATTTACTGCTACTCTGTTTTTTATACATACACATCCATACAATTTTCACATGTTCAGCTACTGTACAAACATGACAACATCTAAATACAAAAGCTAAGCAAAACATATGACATCTGCTGAAAAACAAAGCAGGAGGGATAATATTGCAGAGGGGGGGAAAAATACCATAAAGCAACCTTAAATGTGATGGGTGGATGCTTGACTTATCAGTAGTGATGAAAAAGCCTTCTGTGCTTTTATGTTTCAAATAATGACATTCTAATCAAGCTTTCAGTAACACAGATCTGACAAAGAATTCAAAAGCATCTAGAATAAATTCTTACCAAAACCAGAAGAGACGCAGCTTCCAAATGGTTTAAGGTGTGATGATTTAAATATCTTAAATTAATTACACTCATTATCACAAATAAAGAATAAATTATGTTTTCTGTAATGTTTTTACAATCTGGGATACAGGAGAGAGAGTATGGACACTGGAAACCTAGACATGCAGTAGCACAGCAAAGAAACGGGTAGCCCTTAACTGATGGGAACATCAGACTGGGACCTCTGGTAAAGGAGAAAAGATTATATCGGGTGGGCCATCCAAAAAAAGTTAACTTCATTTAAAAGTTTAATAACTTAAACATTCAAATTTGTTCAGTTGAAATTTGGCACACATTAACAAATAGATACTGTCCGCTAATACAGCAAATTTCAGATTGTGCACTATGATTATGTCACAGCTGAAAATGTAAAAAAAACCACCAATATATCCAGAAATAGAATGCCCAATGTGCATCAAACACGTTGGCCCTGACATGCCATTTTTGGACATGTGTTTTTATTTGCTTTGGCTAAGACAAAAGCATACCATCTACATGAATGAAACCTGCAACAATTATCAATATAACTATCTGTTAATGTGCCTAAAACCTAAGAGTTTCTTTTTAACTCATTGAAATTATTGAACTTTAAATTAAGTAAACTTTTTTTTTATCATCCCGTATTAAATTATTTACAGATTACAGCATGCCAAGACCACAAAGAGAGTGTAGGTAGCAAAAGATTACTGCCTTTATTTACACATGATGAAATAATAATAATTATCTTACAGGCAGTCAAAATAAGGCTTATGTAGCTAGACTATGAACTGAGATACTAAGCTCTGAAATTGACTGGGACCATCCAATATCAACTTTACGTCATCTGTGGCAGAAGTCAAGAATAATTTCATTTCTGTACATAAATATACTGGTTTATATGCCAGTAGTTCGTAATTGTAGATGAATTTTTAGTGAAGAACTGTTGTTCAATGTGATTTTTGCAGAATGTTTTCCACTGCATCGGGGTGACACCCTGCCACTTGAAAAGACTATATTATTGCATGCCTGAATACTGCTAGGTCAAAACATTTTCAAACCAGTGACAGTAAAAACACTTCACTTTTGTGACCTAGGAAAAAGTGATTCATGCCTCATTTTGACTGGTTGTAAGACAACTGTTTGATGATCTTGTAAAATCAACACTGTTCAACTAAGGTCCATTTATTATGAGCTATGCATTAGTTGTAGTTAAACAGCATCTAATGATTGTGTGAAAAAGAAAATATGCTGGCTGATCAAATATCAACAATCCAGCTCTGAACAATCCCTGTAGGTTATAAAGCCTTTAAAGATTAAGTTGACAGCTAACTGCCAAAGCTACATGATGAGAATCACCCATTAATATCCATCACATTTCTTTCATACATGTAGAATTTAGACTGTGAGAGTGATGCCACAGTTCTGTAACTCACTACCAACTGCAAGTTACAGCAATGTTGCATCATCACTTTCAAAATGCTGAAGCAGGATTAGGTTTGTATTTGGGTGTAGAGTTTCCCACAGAGTAAGACAATGACCACAGCACTTGGAATGGGATAGTCTGTCAAACAATATGGCACCTGAACGCTGGACTTAACACTAGAATTCCACAGGGGAACCTTCTTCATGTGCTGGGAGTCTCTTTATACTGTGAGTACTGTACTATATACAGTGTGTATTTATACGGTGAGGATTTTAAGCAGAAAGTATAAGCAGATACTACTTAATCATAAATCTTCAGGAACATGAGAAAAGTTCAGTTAAAAGGGGTTGTGATTATTTATTGACTTGAATGAAAAAAAAAATGTACTCTGTTACTTGATAACTACTTTGACTACACAGATGTTGTGATTAGACAGATTGCAATTAAGTGTGAGACTGACTGTAATAAGCGTTCCATTTAAAAATCAAACAAATCATGAAGCTGAATGTTAGCTGAAGTGCAGGAAAGATTTTTGTCTGGTTGAAGTGCAAAAGAGCTCTTTCTCTGCTTGCTGCCTCATTTGAGATCACATCTTTCCTTTTAGGCCACATATCATGTTATAGCAATCAGGCTGAAGTACACGTTTAGAGATCATAATATCTCCCACAAGCTGACCAAGCATATTTACAGAACAGAACTTCGCTGCAAGACCTTCACCCTTGCTAAATAAGAATTCAGAGGTCATTAAGAAAAGGATGTACAGTGAATCAAACCACCGCATGGGAATAAAAACACAAAAAAAAAAGATTCCACTCCGTGCATATAATGACCCCATATGTCAAGTATGCAGTGGAACTATTCCCAATACCTGTCAGACTAGAGGTTATCAACATCACTCTAAAAAGTAATCTGGTTAGGTAAAAAAAAAAGACAAAGTTGTGTGGTAGGGTGAAACTGAATTTATTTTCATCTAACTGTATTTTCTCTTGAGATCTGATGCATCAGCAATTACAATGTGAGAAATATGGAAGAAACAATTACTATTTGAACTGCTGTCATACATACCAGTGAATGCTGCTAATAGATTTACTAGAAAATGTATACAATAGAATAAATATTTGTTAAGCACCTTTCTGTAATTGCCAAAAGCTCTAAACAATGATTTTTCCTCTGTGCATTGTATGAGGGTTACTGCTAACTATCACATTTTGATAAACCAGCATGAAACAATGGAAGCTGAAGTAAAGGCATAATTTTCTAACCTCATATTTTGATTTATATCATGTACTTTTTAATTCGTTTTAACACATATGTCTGCAGCTCAGGGCACACAGGCCCAATCTTCACCACCCTTTCTATTGAATATTGTGTTTTTTGCAGTAAATCACTGTGTGACTTATATACAGATGTCCAAGCCCTAACTATGTTACTGTTCAAACTGTACCTTTTTTGGGATATAAAATTGATTCCAGTGTATACATGATTTGACAAGTGCCCCACTATAACATTCTGCAAAGTTCTTAAATGGCGAAACTTATCTGAAGTACATGCTGTGTAGTACACAACATACCCAGTAAACAGCCATTGATCTAATTTAGAAGGTCCATAGGCAGTGTTAGGCCAGTGATGATGTGTTAATGACATAAACATCCTTCTTTATTACTCTTTGTAGGTCACAAACTTGTCTGATGTACAGATGACAGGAGCTGGTATGTAAAATAATGGTTATAGTGCTGAAAACTGAAAAGCTGCAAGATAAATAATTTCTCTGTCATAAAATCTCTTTCACCTGAAAACAACAAAATCGCACTGAAAAAAAGCAAATTAACCAGACATAACATAATCTTCAAATCACAGACATATTCTCATGTTGACATTTAGCACCACATTCCACAGAATCAAGGTTTGGAGAAATGAGGAACTGAACACAACTACTTTAACTGCACAAAGAGAACGAATTCCTCATAAAAATTTTTTGTGTCCCAAACTTTTCGGAGTTTTTGCATAAATTCCGGAGATGTCATTAGAAAATTATTAAAATTTTAAACAGATTGATACCAAATTTTGCATATGGCCTAATTTGTGGGATATGATATTATGTGTTAACGCAGACGAATAACAACAAGCTGATTTTTTGACATAAGATCTGCAAGAAAAGCAACTATTCACACTCACCCATCATCAAACTGAATTGAAAGACGTCGGGTCTTAGAACTGAAACATGACATGAAACCAAAATGCACACAAATTACAAAACTTGAATATTATAATGTCAACCCACAAATAACAACATAATTAAATGTAGTGTAATATAATGTAACATAATGTACTGCAGGGTAATATGAAGATTGTTGACAACAGTGAAATCCACAGTTGGTGAGCAGGACTGATCCATAATGCTCTCCAGGTCTTGAATATGTCTCATCTTTGTAACTGAAGATTCCACTGAAGAAATATATCACAAGCTGTGACTTCTTTTATAAGCTCTATTGTCCTCTCAGACCAGTTTTGACAGAATAGAATTCTACAGAACCAGGACATCCACAAAATGTTGCAGTCATTTTGATTCTATATATCCCCTTGACAGCTTTTGTTTTGACATGCCTCAGTTGTCCATGCATGATCTTTTTCTTACTCTCTGGTCTCCATGACTTGTGAATATTTCTTGTGCAATCTTCAGATACAGCTGACTCTGCTCAATTGCAATGCCATGGAAGCTTACAAGCTGTTGTGAAAAAACAATGTTTCTATTCAGGAAACTTTAGTTTAAAAAAAAAACAACCCAGTTGATAACAAGGGAAAGAGTGACCTCACAGACTGCAATAAAGCCGAGTTGACTGGATCCATAAAATGTACTTCACAGTGCTACACTAGCTTTTAATAATTTCTTAGCCATCTCTAGCAATTGTTTAAT
Source organism: Ellobium chinense (assembly GCA_033807755.1). Lineage (NCBI taxonomy): Eukaryota > Metazoa > Mollusca > Gastropoda > Ellobiida > Ellobiidae > Ellobium > Ellobium chinense. The sequence continues at coordinate 878,867 of JAWQUT010000049.1, read as the reverse complement.
GATGACATAGAATACATACGACAGTATAGTGAACCTCTTTCATGCACTTACGGACAGGCAACGCAGGGACCATAACATGGCATTGAACCTGAAGCTAATTCAAACATTCCGATCGATGTACATGAAAATGTCATTTTCTCATAGCTGTGTAGTAACAACTTTGATATCCACAGCACTCAAGATGCTTGTTCTAGGAAAGATGTGATCCATAGTATTTAGTACCATTTGGCAATGAAGAGACACATTCTTCCTTCTTGTTCCTTTTGGAATATTGTATTAATATTGAAAACTATGAAAGTATGTACATGTACACAAAATTTCCGTTCATGGATGATGACAAATTCTGATATTACAATCTTGAATAATGTAATTCAAAGACATCTACTCATGCCTAGAATACAGGTGGTCCCTTAAAATCATAATCATAATCTGTGGACAGCAGCCATGAGTAATCTTATGCTGTAAAAGATGAATGTCAATCTTCTTAATGGTAGGCATTGCTGATATCCATTCATCTACTTTGCAAATCAACTGAGTTCACTATGTCAACCTTGTAGGGGTTTAGAACTTAAAGAGGTCAGAATTAGCAGACATACACTATCTGAATCAGGGATACCCCTACTTCATCAACTTTTAATGAATAACAAAAAATAATAAAAATCAAGCTCATGAGACTAAACTTCTGAAGCTTTATGAAGTTAAGATTTTGTAGTGATTCAAAAGTAGCAAAATGGCACTCAGACATTTTGAATTTTAGCCCCTTCAACTGGTATGATAGGTTTCACAATAAAAAGATAAAAACTCTGACTTAGCCACTCACTGACAATTTATCTATGTCCACCAGAAGAACCGCACTCAGCCACCAGTATCTGTGCAACAGACGGTTTTGAACCACATAACCTGGGGAAAGGTTTTGAACCAGTAACCTGGGAAACACCTTTAATTTATAACCTGCCTCAACTGTTGGCACAGATACATTAAACTATAAGACTGTTTCCTCTCGGCTTCCATGTCTTTCTCATGTCTATATTTCAAACTCTCCCAAAGCCTGCTTCGCTTGCAATACACATGTGCTTTACTTGCAGTATGTATCTGCCTGCTCTAGACAGCACAAACTCTACTGTCATGTTTAATATGAGAGCAGCGTGCATAATTGGTTCATAATCTGAAGTCTTTCTTTCAAGCACAGAAAACTGGAAAGAGAATCAGCTGACGACACCACGATGGTTAGGCACTCTCTCTCCCATTTCAGCTTAGTCCTGATTGGAATTGCTGTCCTTGTGCTCACATCAAACCAGTCATACTGAGGTCTGTATATCATCTCAGAACAGTCTGCTTTTCATCTGGCAGGAGCTGGGCATTTGAATTCAGTCCTGTTGCTGTGTGTGTTGGGGGGCTGAATTCAGTCCTGTTGTTCTATGCGACTCAGTGTTAGGTGTCGGAATTCAATTCGAGGTCTGAATTCTGTTGTTCTATGTAATCCAGTGTCAACTGTCTGAATTCATTCCTGTTGCTCTATGGGCCTCAATGTTGGGTGTTTGAATTCAGTCCTATTGCTCTATGTGACTCTGTCACATCCAGTGTCCTTACTGACGGACCTGGTATGAAGAAAAAATGTCCTACCCAAACTGGATACACCCTTTTCCATGTATGGTAGGCCAGACCTCCCAATAATGGTTGACTGTTATTGGAGTCCAAATCTCCTTACCAAATGTCTTTAGAGAGCTATTGCAGTTCACACTTGGGTCCCATCTGGCAAGCCAGGTCTTAGAACTATGGGTGTCCTTGGTGGGGGTGCTCTCTTGCCACTTCCTCCTCCTTGTCCTGGGGGTGGGGTGCTACGGCTTTGGGGTGGGGCTGTGGGGCTGGGGGTGAACAAAGTGCCAGGGTGGGTATCACTGCTGGTGCTGCCAACACTACCAGAAGCCTGGGGAAAATCGAGAAAACCACTCTGCTAAGTTGTAATGAATACAGATGAACCGCTCAATCTCAAATCCCTGCGATATCACTGCAAAGCTCCAGTCCCTTGCTCTTTTATCTCTCCATTAAATTTACCTCACCATCATGATGTTTTGCTATTTTTTGCTTATAACTAATATCAATACTTATGTCACCTACTCTGCCGTTTTATGACAAAAGGAAAAAAGCGCCATCGGGAAAGTTTTGAGAAAATAATTGTTTATAATTAACACTGGCGCTTAGTGTCCTCTTTAAGTTCCCTAACTTCGTTATTTATTGAGATATCGTGATGGGACCCAGATAGAAATGTGCGTCATCATCTGGGGATTCCAAAACCATAAATAACTCAATTTGACCTACTTTGGCGCTTTCGTCCTTTTGTCATAAAACGGCAGTACTCCTTAACGTCACTGCATTTTCTTTTAATAGGATATTTTCATATCTCAGGGAACATGTAACCTAATTAAATTTAGTGTTAATTTTGATTACTGCAGGTAAAAGAAACGTGTTTATCTATCACAATTTTTTTTCTCTTTATATTATTAGCCACTGCCATTTCAAACAACTATATCTTAAGCCATAATAGTGCTGAATCAAATATTTTTTTTTACTTAATATAAGTACACACATTAAACTTTCATGTTATACTGGTAACTTGACTTAAGCCAAAAAGCAATTTAAGCCTCATTTTTTATTGGATGTAGGACATGCACGATCAACATATCACAGTTTTGCACGTCTCCACTACTGCATGTAGAAGGCTCAATTTCTGAATGACTGAAAAATATCTAGACTCACCATCCCACTGTCCAGTGAGGCTCCACTGCTCCCCCTCTTCATCACAGGGTCTGTGAATGCAAACAAGAATTCACCTTTAAAATCTAAATGACCATTAATGTATTTTCTTGCTCAAGAATAGTTTTACACTTTACTTTGCTAAATACTAAAGAAATAAAATTGAACCAACCCTCTACCCAAATCAGTAAGAAAAAAATTTCAAAAGTTGAAACAATGGTAGACTGGATTCCAATAGCATTAATGTCTAATATTTGGAACTTCAAAGAGAATGTGTGATTATATTTAAAGCTAATCTCTGATGACAATATTAGGCCAAAAGCTAACTGTGTAGACAAGCTTATGTAAATTGGTATTCATATACATCAGAAAATATTTTTTTTTGGTTTTTTTTGTGTGGAATAATGACCAGTTCTGACCAAATTTACTTTAAAACGAAAGATGTAATTCTTAATGAATTAAGCACTACAAGCCGATTTTCAGTTTGCAATGGTGGTGCTCAGGGAAAGGTCGGTCAGCTGCACTGGCGAGGGAGAGGATAAAAGCAGAAACTATTCTCAAGACCTTCTAGAATGATCAAATGTAAAAGTATCTGTGTTAAATTAATGTAATTATTTCAGAATATTAAAATAATGATGCTTTGTGGGTATAGTCTCGTTTATGTCATTAGATTTTTTTTCCACTGCAATAAACACACATTTCCTCTGGCTAATGCTTATGTTATGTCACTGAAATAAAGATTGTTGAACAGAAAAGTAATCTGCCTTTCTGCAGAAATTTTAGTGTCACCATTCTTACTAGATGCATCACATTACCGTTAGCTACATGAACTTAGTATATGACTTCCATTATGTCTTTTCATCTAACTCTGTAACACAAGTATGTAAAAAAGAAAAAAACCCTCCTGGGGCAATTGATCAATAACTTCTCCCTCACAACATCTTGAGCAAACTGCTTAATGTTTGTCACTGTGGCCCCCATGCTGAAAGCATTAAGAACTAGCAAACCCTGCTAGGGTCTGTTATCAATCTCAAGTGCAACAAGAGCTTTGTATTTTTCCCTCAAGGGTGGGTTACAGAACACTGCAAAACACAGCACCAGCTCCTGAGAGATCAAACAGGCGCAGGTGCTAACTATTTACCTGCAGCCAAAGCAATTTAGCCCAGACAACAGAGCAACACTTTGGTTAAAAAGGGAGATAACCAAAAAAAAAAGGAACCAATTCTTCATTGCCAGAATGTAGCAAAGTCAACAAAAGTGATGGGAAAATGGGATGAAATAAAACTCTTACTCTCAAGTAAAACTGTAAAATAGGAAGAAAGATGAAAATGCATGTTATATTTTGAAATTTGAAACTTGGGAAGCAACATAAAAATGCATGTTATATTTCCAAAGTCTATACTGTGGCGCAGTGAAAACGAAGTCAAAGGGGTTCAAGTAAACTAAGCCCAGCATTTTCTACGGTTTAATGAACAGTGAATATCAGCAAATATTAGTGGCATTAATATGTTGTGTTGCTCATAAACGAAAGATATCAACAAATATGAACTAAACAGTTTAATATAATGAAAACATCAAATTCAGCATCTAGCCATAACATTAAACTCCATTAAACTATATCATATTCTTACTGTTTGTTAGGAGGGTCTAGAGAAAATGATATGAAAAAAAAAAACAACTAGAAAAAAACGAAAGAAAGCCGATCAAACAGAATCACTAAAATACAAATGCCATTCACATTAAAAAAATATGATATAAGAAATAAAATGCAATAGGATAATCTCAGCCATGTTTCAATATCTGTGGAATTGCATGTCAGTGCATGTGCCAGTTGTAGAGTAGGAAGGTGGGTGGGTAGGTGTGGGCATAACAATCCTAAGAGTGAGTAGCTAATGTACCTGGCTCCAAGCTGGAACTTACCTGTAACTCAGCTCTACATTCTATGCAAAACCTGCGCATATTCTTCCCAATGATTTTTACTTAATGGACTGGAGTGATTTAAGCTACGACTCTTCAAAAACCAAGAATGAGGGAACACAAGTACCTAAAATCACTCTTTCCAGTCTCTTCCAACAATGCAAAGGTTATAGAAGGACCAAACAAATTTTAAGATGTTTGTGTTTAAGAAATCTTTAAGAACACATCCTCAGCAGTGGAACTCTCCATGATACAGCTCTCCAAGACAAGAGAAAGGAATGTCTGTATAATCCATCTATTTGACATTAAGGAATTCTTCTTTGCACTCTGTAATCACATAAGGGCAACACAATTTCAAGAATCCAAATCAATGCCAGGACTAAGACACATGCAACACATTTCCTTACGGATCTATTCTTAAACAGAATGCCTGTGCTAGTCACATGGAGGTTCCTCTAACATGAATCAAACCATATACTGAAATGAACAAAACAAAACAAAACAAAAGCACTTGAGAGAGCTATCTAAACTTCACAGAGATTCTCCTAAATGAACAGTGACAACTGATGATCAAAACAGAGGATTTACGCAAAAAAGGACCTCTCATTCATGCAGGATATATCACAGGTCTTAGGTTACGAACAATGTTGCTACTTTGTAACGATGATTGCGAAAGTATTCTTGCCAAACAACAGGTGTCATCATGGAAACGTAAATATGTATCAGAGCATTGCACCATATCTATGACTTCTGAACTTCTACTAATATTGTAACTCGATCTATTTTACAAACCAAACTGTCAGTCTCAGACTGGTGTAGCACGACCTATTCATTCAGCCAGATATATATCAAGCATGACACTGTTATAACCAAAGGACTTTGTCCGTTCTCAAATTGCTGTAGCTACCAGCTAAAAAGAGTCTCAGCAAGAAACTGTGCATTCCTAACTGAGTAAATTTGAATTCTGAGGACTGCATTGCTACTGCTTCCATTATTTTCTGTTCTGGTAGCCTTCATTAACCTGCTACACATAGCTGCCTGGTTAGACCTTATCCTTTCAATCTGTTTACATCAGGAGTTCCAAATCCTAAAATCTTCGTCCACCAGACATATGACACCCATGCACTCCTCCAACTGCCAAACTACAAAGGACTGAACACTGAGACTGCAGGCAAAAAATATCTGATGAAAATTTTGTCTTAACTCCAGAACTAAGACAACACAAAGACATGAGCACACCAACTTCTGACACACCATTCACAAAGCCTCCTTCAGACTAACATGACAAAGGCTATTTTAAAAAACAAGGATGTGTTTGTAATGTCTATGGCTAAATAAAAAAAAAATGAAGGAAAGGGGGTCTATGCTACTATTGACTGGAAAAAAATTGAGGATTTCTGCTACTTATGACTAGAAAAAGAAAGAGGAATGTTCCGGCTACTATATAAATATTGATGAAAACCACCAGAAATGAAAGTCCAGCTTGGAGCGCAAACTTGCCTTATTTGTGAGCAGCATGCGTACCTGAGCTGAGGTCAGTGAGTGAGTTAGAAAAGGGGACTTTCTTCAGGTTGCATTCAGGTGCGGACAGGCGATTGTGCGGGTTTTCTGAGGCTTTGGCAAGATCGTACGCTAAGACACGTGAGTCATCGCACGCGTAACGCTTGTCCATGGTGTTGTGTGTGGTGCGGTGCCTTGCCATCTCTTCCTCTATTCGTAACTGTTCCATTCCATTTGTCTAGAAAAGAAATAAGCACAAAAATCAAAATCTGAGTTTACATCATTAATTCAGGCTAACTCATTTCTCAGAGAAATACAACAAATTATAATATGTACAGCAAATGAATACAGTGTGTCCAAATATATTCACTGAGTGACTATGTATCACATGAAATTCAAATATGCATGTATTTCCTGTTTTCCATGCATTGGATGAATCAGAATTCACATCCTGATGACCACAACATCTTCATACAGGAAGTCAGATACTCAAAAATAAACTATTTTCAAGTCCTTTTGAGTATTCCCAGTTTGAAAATTGGCTATCAGTCCGCAGAGGTTCAGTAACTGTAAAGCTTTCTCATAAAGATCACGTAAATAGCAACATATGAGAAACAGGACAACAAAGATTCCTTTGACCATGTGAATACCAAATATGAAACCTCTGACCTACTTTCTATACCTGTTCATAATAGTCTATTATCTGCAATTTCAATAGGAATGTTGAAGCTTGCTTTTACTATGCCCCACCACTGATTAGCAAAGTGTAGTTCTTATGGTTTTGATTTTTGTCTCACTTTGAAAAAAAGTTTAGCCAGTAAGATATTATGGCTAGGCTATTCAGTGGAATATCTTAGCCAAAAGATTGGCTGTCCCACTGAAGTGATACCTTTTATTTCTGTGTGTCTTGTTTACCACTAACCCTGTCTATAAACCAGCTACCCAAAATTCCATATTATTTAGCATCCATTCCTCACCTCCAATATGGATTCCTTGAGATCTTCCACAAACTTTTGCCTATCATGGTCATTTCGTGCATTGAACGTGATGAGTGGCTTCCCGTCGATGTTATTTGTTAGCTGGATACCATACTGGTAATCTGAAAACATAAAGAAGGGCAAATGAAAATTCAGAGGAGACAAGGCAACCCAAGATCAACACATGGCAAGGGCATGATGAAGGAATTATTTGTTTGTATTAGGTTTTAACATCTCTTCTCAACACTGTTATCCCTGTCTCTGAGACATAGCTCAGACACCCATCAGGTTGCTGACATGAAGGTATCCTCTAAACACCATGGAAACTACCAAAGCTGAAGCCCACGAAAAGCAGGATTTTGAGCCTGATATCCTTCTCATCAAAAGCACTGAACTTCTTGGCCATCCTGCTGGTTCATGATAAAAGAAATGAAATATACATGCCAATTGATAGTGGAAATGATTTTTAGCTTTTACAGCTTTGGAGAAATACAATCAGAACTGGTTAACTGGCTGTCCTTGGGTGCAAGGCTAATTTGGAATTGAAAGCAGTTGTGAAGGTATGTGACCCAGACAAAACTGCCATCAAATGGATTGTGACCAAACGGAATCTACTGCAATCTGAAAAATATCACCACTGGGGAAAATGCATAACTATGCAGACATAAAATTGTATTTTGTTACATTTCACTGAAAGTTAGATAGCAGCTTTATATCTACAAAGTTTGACAGAAGTCTCTTGCCATCTAGACAGAAAATGCTTCATGATCTTTACTGCGTTTTATTCAACGCCGGAAACACATCAAAACCCCAGAATGAAAATGAGCATGACACTAAGCTCTATTCTTTGCAACAGAACCAATAGTCTGAGAAGACATCTACGAGGTTCAAAGAATTTCAACATTTGGTAAGAGCTTCTCCTGTTAAATAAATTTGGCTTAATTCTTTCTCAAACTGCAACAAAGAAAGCCAAGCAAAAACGCTTACAACAACAATACAAGTGTCTAGCATCCTAAAAAAAACCAAACCAACTTATTTCCCATGGATTAAAAAGAGAAAAAAAATTATGGCAACAATACAAGTGTCTGGCATCCTAAAAAAACCAAACTTATCTCCCATGGATGAAAAAGAGGGGTTTAACTTTCATGACAACACATTAATATCTTTAACACCTTCCAAGCAGGTTTTTGTAGACCAATAAACTTTTCTCGCATGAGCCATCTCAAAAGATTTATAACCTCTGATTTGGAGTTTCACATCACATCATTAAATCTCTTCCAGCGAATAACCTTGAAATCCACCCAACAAATTACTTTGTTAACTAGCTGTGAGCTAAACTTGGCTTTCATGTTTTGAAATTTATAAAAAAAAAGACTGCACTTTTTTTGTCGGCTCAGACCAAAAAAAAAACATGCACTTATTCTATATCTTTCAAGTGATATCTGAGAAGGATCCCATCGTGCACCTGACTGCACTTACAGTCATCATCTGCTTAATCCTACATTTTGTGTGAACTAATACACATTTATATACCTTTCAAAAATGTGATGTAAAAGCTGGGAACAAAGAGTCCTGCTTAAGGGTAACTACAGTAATTACATGCTCCTATGAATAAATGATTAAGTGATGTCAGCTATATTTTGTTCCTCTTCATCTGCATTCTGTGTTACTATGCCTTAAGGTTTTTTTTTTCTCCCTCAAGTGAATTTGGCAGTCTTCTGCAGGTTCGAGAGGGTTCTCCCCCNCCCACAGCTCAGCACTATCGGCATGTGCCTCTGGTCTGATCTTCTCTCAGGGTGTATGGTACTGTGGACAGGTCTGCGGGATTCTGATTTAGCTACATTTGTAAACTTGGTTAACATACTGCAATATTAGCATCATATAGTATATTGCTTACTGTGACCCTGACCTTCAACTATATAAATACAGGGAGGAAGAATTCAGCAGGGATTTCATAGCTCAATCCAAACTTTCTCCACATACTGACTCACTGAAACTGTATCTAGTGCAATACTCATTAAATATTTTACTTCTTTGTGTTTTTAACTTGTACTGTACCTAACTTCCACCCAACCTTCATACTAGACAGATGTAAATCAAGGCTATCTTTTTCTGCAGTGGCAAGGACCGGTAATGTTTGTGCTCATAAGCGGTTATCTTAACACTGCGAAGCAGATATATGTTGAAAACCTGAAGATTATGGGAGACCTGGCTGTCACCCCAGATATCTGAGCTTTCACTTCACTGTTTACTTTCCATACATATACTTAAATTTGGGGAATGGAAGGAATGTAACAACCTGGGTGGGATATGTGCAGAAAAGATTTAAATGATACCACTTCTATGTTATTACGGCTCCTTTCAAGAACTTCTGTGGGAACTGAAAGTTTTCTCTCTGTTTTCATGTTCTGCACCACCTCTTTCTTTGCCTCTTGTCTTATAAATCCAATCAGATATTTTTAGACCACATTTATCTCTCTTTTATTGCAAATTCAGTTCTTCTTGAGTCGACGCCCACATTTAACCTTCACATCTAATACCCTTTGTTCTCATCAAGTCTCCAGGTTATACAGCTTGCATTACATTACTCTGAGAGCTGTTTCTTGCACTTGTCTTCAAAATCCTCCTACTATTTTAGTCTTAATCTACTGACCTATTACCACCCTTTTATCTCATTATATGTTCTTTTGTGACTCATTTCAGCTAACCAAACCCACATGTGAGCTGACTCTGTGCAATACGTATAACTGTTATTTTGCTTTTCATGCTAGACAGGCATTTAAGCATCATGAAATCAAACCCGCATGTAGTTCACAGGCGCAAAAAAATCATAAATGTAAATATCAAACTCCTTAAAGATCATCTTTCAAACTTGGCAACTAAAATTACACAAATTTCCCAATCTTTTCGCATCACAACATTAATGAAATCAGCAATTTACCAATCTTTTATATTCTTTGAGGAGGATGGGGGGGGGGGGNGGGGGGGGGGGGGAGAGAAGAATCACCTTATGACGAAATAGATTTTGCTAACCCTTCTTCAGAGCTACTTTCATCTAAATCTTATCATTCTACTTTAATAACATGATTTTCAGATGTAAAAAGTCGTTCTTATTTTGTAAAAATATCTTCCCTATTTAATGTAATCTTATTACTGTCAAGTGAAATGTTTCACTTCTATCTTCGAGGCAAAACTGGTAAAGCTCACTCACTGAACTCAAGAGAGCTACCCAAATCTAGAGGATCGGCACTCGGCCGCTCATGAGGTATTGAGGAGACCAAAACATAAACATAATTTACTAATTAAGCTCAATAGAGTTATACTACTCTGAGTTGTAGGTAAGTAGGTCTGTACATGAAAGAGGTCTAACACAGGTTTAGAAATGATAACTTTTGTAATTTAAAACCCTCAATTTGCAGAAATATATTAATTTCAGTCTGAGATCTGTATTCATGTCAGGTCTCAAAGAGGTATCTCATTCGCTAAAGTTTGATAGTAACAGCAATCCAAGTTGTCGGCATGTACTTACTGTACTGCGTTAGGCCTCGAAAAGTCAAAAGAGTATCCTCAACTGTCACATTTACTGAAGTTTGAGAGTAACAGGAATCTAAGCTGCAGGTCTGTACATGCATAAGGTCTCAAAGAGATCAAAACACAATACTCTCACTATTATAATGATTTTATTCACTAAAGTTTGAGAGAGTAACAGCACTCTAAATTGCATGGCTGTACTCATGTGCGATCTCAAACTGCCATGCAACAACAGAACACAGTATTTGGTTTGAATATCTTTTGGTGCTTTGTCCTTATACGGCAGCAAAGACGTCAAACGTCATTCTGTAGTATCTCATTCACTAAATCTAAGAGTAACAGCGATCTAACTTCTAAGTCAGTACTCACGTGAGGTCTCAAAGAGGTAGACTTGCATGCCACACAGGGAGAGGGAGTTGCGGAATGAGTAAGTGATGCCTGTCTTCTTCTTGCTGAAGATTTTGGTTATCTGTGGGGAGGAAGATGTGGTGGTTTATGATGCAAGGCCGATAACACGGACTAAATGATAATGGATGCACAGTGAGGGGTAAACTGTGTATATGAGAAGTGAAATGGTTGGTGAGTTGTTTTTGCAAAGTCAGTGATCTATGATCATGGAAGAAAGCACGGAGACAGCAGGAAAACAGACATTACGAGTTATAGGCGGGAACATCATTGTCTGCATCTTAAGATGGCTGCATCAGCAAATTGCAAGACGTGAATAGGTGTAGCCAGTGCGTAAAGAGGCCAAGCCTTGAAAACGAGACAATGTCTCTGAAATGAACAGAACTACTCTTATACTGATACAGTTAGTCTTGGACTTATCACCTCCTTGGTACTTTCATAAGTAACTGCCAAAGATGTAACAACATACTCTTGTCCCTATCAAGTCTTCCAAGTTTGCTCTGTTAATAAATCTGATGGTTCTCTACAGATCCAAGAGGGTCCACCACCAGCCTGGTACTGACATCAGGTGCGTCTGTCAGAATCTCCTCTTGGAGAGTTTGGTACTCCAGACAGGTCTTCAAGACATGCAGAAGTGTCTATTGCTCGTAGCCGCAAGATGTACTCTCCACTGAATCCTCTTGATTCATACAAGCTAGGCTTAAAACTCAAATGAAAAGATGGGGTAGAAAGATAAGGAGATGCTGTACTTACCAGGAGGAGATCATTAAAAAGGAAGACCTCCCTCTGGTGTAGACCAATCTTTTCCTTCTTGTTGGGGTCATGGACTTCATACAGGCGGCAGTAACACACCAGCCGGCGGTGAGGCAGACTCAGACTCTGTTGGAGACACAAGAAAGTATGCGACATTATACAAGTGGATTACCACTCTATCAAATTTGGATGACTGACGGCGGCGGCGGGGTACACGAGAAAGTTATTCTTTGAAAAAAAATTACTTTTTTTTTGCATGTCTTTAACCTCCGGTGAATATTCAGGGATGGTGAACTCACTGATGCACCCAGCATGCAGAGATGGCAGTTTATGTAGTATGAGTGAGAGTTTGGGTAAGGAGGAAAGAGAGAGGACTGGAGATCCATCACAATGCATACCCTGAAAATGTTGTCTCTGGTCTATTTATTAAGTTCGATACCTTAGTCGGGGAATGAGACGTTCACTTGCCATTTTGTCTTATGCTGAAGTAAAATGTTGACAGCATAGAAGTTTAATTCCTACAACAGCAATGTCTAGGTACTTTCAAAGAACACGCACTTGCGGGCTTTGAAAGGAAAAAGGGCATGGAGAAAAAAAAAAGATGACACAAAATAACACATCTGGACGAATAGAATGCAATATATTTGTGTGAGGAGTCTGGAATTCATTAACAAGGAAAGGGACTCGCTTCACCATGTTTTGATAAACATTCTTCTTCCGATGAAGTGCTCTCGTTCAATGATCAAACGATGAACACATTTTACCCTTAACAAAAAATGAAACCAAGCCAGTAAATTGCTCTTCTTGGAAAGGTGCCCTGTCTAGACAGAGAAAGACATGGTTTTTCAAACTATAGCCCTTATAAGATTAGAGAGAAATCGTTTTATTATAGAGAAGTAGGGCCTAGCCCCCCTTACACCTCCTCCCATTCACCCTCCCCCCTCCTCATATACAAGTGCGTTGGGTGTCTTGAAGAAAGGAAACCTTATCTTCTCTGAGTCATCTTGTTTTTCGCCGGGGGCAATGACTCAGGGAACAGTTCCTCCACGGCCGGCTGACGAGATATTATTTGCTGCTGTAACGGTTTTATCACCCTGTGCTATGCATACTCCGGGCAAAAAGTAAGAAAAGAGCTCCTCTACTGCTTCACAGACAGCAGTTAGCATAAACAGCAAAACAATAGTGGGAAAAATGTGGAAGGATTGACGATGCACTTGGTAGGAGTATTTCCTTGGTGAGTTTAAAACGATTGCTATTATGCTGCGAGCTATTCAAGAGAGGGAAAAACGTTTTACATCGTACTTCGAAAGAATGGTTTTAAGTCAAAAAGGACCAATGTCGCATTCTCACTGGTCAGGTTACAAGGGTCTAATATTTTGATTATATGCTAGCTCAGTCTCTGCTGCTAGTTATTCCGATTAAACTCTTGTACTGAAATGCTGACTGATCACGTATGGACGTTAAACCTAAAAGTATTTCCCATCCAATACTGGCACTTGCAAGTTGCAACCAGACAACAAGCAAGATCCACGACGAACCGTTGCTATGCTATGATGCATGATTTTGAACACAGGAGTTTGGTTTATAGTACCCGAAAGCAAATATGCAAACATATAAGGGCACGAATACGCTGCCCGCGAATCCTTGGTTTAAATAAACTCAGGTCTTCACTGACACTCCCCACCGAATACATTTACATATTCGCCTTCAGAGCTCAAGTGATAGACTAAGATAACACTGCTTTCATAAATATCCATGAACATATCCAAAGCATATCTTACTGATCCAAATATATATTGCTGATATACAGTATTCAGACTGTCCTTTTGCGCATGTATCAACATAAGTCATGATAAGCCACAGATTTATTAATCACATCAAACTTTTTTTCAATGAACTTTTTCGGGAGGAATATAATGTCGAACTTTTCTGTGATGAATATAGTTTCTTTGTTACATAATTACGACCATAAAAGAAACAAAAACATTTCCGTCTAGCATACTTTTCCCTCTTTGAAGCATAACAAAGTTCCATCCTTCCCGAGACCTTAGCTCTCAAAGCCTTGTTCTATTTACAGAGAGGATGAGATACTGCTGCCAGACATTCTCTAAAGCTCTCTTGGCGATGATGGTTTGAGTTGCCCTTCTAGGTAACTGACAACATCCCCGGCAGGTGTAACTTTCACATTATACAGATTCATACATTACAATACACGGCACAAGTGGCGAGACTTATGATGTATGATACAGTCACCTTCCATTTAATCGCAAATCACTTAAGTGTGACTTCACTTAATGCCAACTTTTTGAGGAACAGAATAATGTATTAGCTATACACCTGTCAATAGAAAATCGCACATTTTCCATGCTCCCAAGGAGTTGCCAATAAACGTAGCCAAGTGTCCTAAAGTACACTGCACAGGTGGGAGGAGAAAGGCTGTAAGATAATAACAGGCCACGTCATATGAGACTGTACCCATGGGGAGATATAATAATATACATGTTCTGTGTATAATGTAAGCCAAATCAGATAGGTGAGGACAGCATGAATTCCCAGGAGCCCGTGTTCTCTAAGAGTCATGGGTAAGGTAGTCATATGAAGGGACCTAGGTGAAGTGTGAAATACATGAGTACTGTATCGCGGAGACTTAATCAGTTAATGTAATGAGTGAAGGTAGCCAGCTAGCAGTAAGATAGGTACGATATGAAACTTGACAAACAAACAAAACAAATGTGTGCAAATGGGACTTTATCAACAAATAACGAAGCAATATAAAAAGAATAAAATCTATAATAATGTAATGCTACAAGTTTCGTTGGCCTCACATCACCAAAATAACCAGATGTGCCACGCATAGCCTTGAGCCAGTAAGCTGAGTCAATATTTCAAACAAGCCCGTACTAATATTATCGCATTAATATCAGTTCTTATTTGAGAGCTTGCGCATCAATGATTGGATCTTTCACCATTGTAAGAATAACATTAGTGCATCAGTGCTGAATGCATCCTTTGTAGCTTTGAACATGCAGAGTTAACGTAATTCTTAGGACGGTAAAAGATCTCATCGTGAATGCACAAGTTCTCAAAATATCTACTATCATTACCTACTGGCCCGGTAAAGAACCTCTACATTCACTTGTGGATCTAGTATTGTTCAAACCTGTTAACCCTAGCACGCTCTTCAAACGCTCACATCAGGATGTTCCACCCACAAACTCCATCACTCTCAGTCTCACGGCCCATATCCATCACTCGCCACTTTAATTACTCAACTCCACAGTTACCTGGGATTTAACTCTACCATGACACCGATCTAAACCAGTCTCAGTCTCTGGTATGGCGCTATCAAAATCTTTTCTTCGGTAAGTAGGCTCTAAGAGCCAGGTGCTATCAAAGTGTCGGTTGCCAGTGACTTTGCCAGTGACTTAAGGGTTAGTACTACTACCAAAATGTATACTTTATGAGATTAGACAAGACAGTGGGTGGCTTAAGAAAATTGGCGTTTAGTAAGGACGTGAAACGGGGTTGGGAAGCGGGGGGAAGAGGAAGAGGGAGCACATGATCGGTGGCAGAGTGCTATCAAACTGTCTCTTGATAGCAGCTTGCAAGCAAGCATGTCACAATGCACACTTCATGAGATTGGAGAGTACAACATGCAGATATAACATATTTTTAGTAGGTACTTAATAGCCAAGGGGGGAGGGGGTAAAATAGCCAAGGGGGGAGGGGGTAATTACTTTTGAATGCAGATTTGACTTATTCACTCATGAAAGGCAGCTGAGATTGAATACGGGCACTTCGGGAATACAGACGTTCGTAAATGTGTTCGTGTGTGGGGGTGGGGAACACAGGATCTCCTGTACCTTCGCCACTGACTACTATAGTACTATTAAAACTGATTGACTCCAGTGCCTAAAGAGTGCACGCCCTTGGAAACGTCTGTTTCGCGTTGGCAGATAGTAGCGTCATGTCGTGAATCCCGCGGAGAAAAATTGGAGAAAATGAGAGATTAATTTACGGACCTAATCTAGACTTATTCAATGACCTAGTTACAGAATATAAAAACAACCGTAACAGTGAGATAGATAGCTAGATAGATGGATAGATAGATAGAGAGAGAGAGTGAGAGAGAAAGGGAGAAAGAGAGAGAAAGGGAGAAAGAGAGAGAGAGAGTGAGAGAGAAAGGGAGAAAGAGAGAGAGAGAAAGAAAGAGAGAGAGAAAGAGAAAGAGAAAAAGAGAGAGTTAGTTTAGGGAAGGCAAGCGAGCCAGCCCACACTGTGTACTTCAAAACCCCGAAATTTCCTCACGAAATCCGGATGCTTAAAAATCGGTCCTAAAAATACCCCCCCCC
>JAWQUT010000049.1:833265-855536 GCA_033807755.1 Ellobium chinense | reverse complement strand
GGGGGGGGGGGGAGGAGAGGCAAGATAGAGCGCTAGATTTCTCTGTCCTCATTTTCCACAAAACATTTATTTATTAAGCCCCAAAGCCGATATACCAATAAGTCAAAACAAACTGAAGCTACTTAATGAACTGTCTGTAAAGGTACACATCTGAACGTAATATGCCTTATATATCATGAATCTGACAATGCTGGTACCGTCAATCCTCTTCTGTTGCAATCACGAAGACATTCTCAAAGAAAATACACATGCATTATTTATCGCCTGAAAGGGCTGCCAGCATTTACCAGTTAAGCTTGCAATGTAAGAAAAGCCATTTCATGAACTCTGACAGCCATTATCAAGATAGCTCATAAACCGAACGCATTATTTCAGAAGCATCTAAGTAAACTTGCTTTCTCGGGAGCTTCATGAGTCTAAGAATCTCAGAATGTTAGACGGTGAAAGTGTCATGGAAATTTGTTTGTCTTTAGACTGAATCTAATTGGGATCTGCATCTACAGATTTAAGCACCCCCCTCCTCCCCTCCTTTTTTACCTTGGTTGTCAGAACTCAGCAGCTATAAAGAAACGAGAGAGCATTTTTTTAATCATTGTAATCATTACTCAAGAGGAAACATGGTGACTATGCTGAACGCAGGAGGATGACAATTTCAATGTTTGCATTAAAATAAGTGGGAAGATATTGGTCGGGGTAATGGCTGAAGATGCAGCTTGTGAGAATATGCTTGTACATCTACTTCCTGAGCCTCCCCCCACCCCCACACACTTTTTTTTTCCACGCCAGTAAAATATACTGTTGGCATTTCAAAAACAGATAAAGCAAAGAGGTAAAAGAAGAAACACGAATCCCTCCATCAACACCCACAAATGAGACTAACTATATTCAGTAATACTACGTAGGCGAACTCTGAACATCCAAACCTTATATCTGTCTCTACTGCCATAACGCAAATCAATAAGACAGCAAAAATTATAGAATCATTACGCGGTACTTAGAAATAGGGTTGATGAAGCTGGACAGCAGAGAAACACTGGGCACAAATGACTTTACTGCAAGACAAGCACAGATGAATGTAGTTGGGTAGGGAAGGACAAGAGGAGAGAAAAAGAGAAAGGGGGAAAAAGAGGGAGAGGGAGACAGAGACACAGAGTGAGAGACATAGAGAAAGGGAGAGAGAGAGAAAGAAAGAAAGAGAAAGAAGAAGATGACGTGGCAAAAGAGAGCATGAGAGATAAGGATTGCTAAGATAAATACTGTATATCCCAGTCGACCAGCTAAGTTTACAGATCATGCCGGGCGAAGTAGGATATCTCAGGTGTTGCTGGAAATCGTTTTCCTCTATCCATAGGTGTGAGTGCAGGTGTGTATAAGTATGATGAACGTGTGGATAAAAAACGAGGAAACCGCACAAGTGAGCGCCGAGACAAGCCGAGGACTTAGTTGGANGGGGGGGGGGGGGGTGCCTGCGCATTTAGAAGTTTTGCGGCATCGAAAGTGTCCGTAAATGATGATCTACTTTGATAAAAAAAAAAAAAAGCGAGTGTTCTGATTTCTGGGGCCAGTGATAAGCAGATGGCGTTCAAAAGAGACGAGAACATAATATCAGGAAACCACAAGTATATAAAAACTACATCAATACACTTTACTAGGGTGCGGAAATATACGCTTAAGTACTTTCAATATATCCTTATTTCCTTAACCCCTTTTAGGTATGAGAGAAGCACTACAAAGCCCACTGAAATTTTAAATCGTGGGTACACAAGGTACCCCGTTAGCCAAAGCAGAACTGCAAACAAGGGCAGGGTTAATGAAATCTTGGGAGTCCGGGGATGGTGGAGGGAATGATGATGCAGGACGAAGGAGGGGAGGGGGCAGGAGAGGGTGCTATATAATGGAAGAACATGGTATGATGAAAGACTGAACAGGTCTAGGGTGATTAAAAGAATCCTTTGATACGGATACACCTGTCTTCACTGCAGCGCTCTCAGGTATTCGCCTGTTCCATTATGCCCAAACACTGCCAATATCACTGATACCGCTAACAAAAAGTATCGCACTGCCCACTGTTGATCACTGGGCTTAACTTGAAACATCGTATTATTATAACTGCATTTCGCCCTAAGAAAAAAATGTCCTTAGCTTTAAATTCGTGCTGTTTTGCTCTTTGATTTTTCATTCTTTCTTGTATAAATATAGTCCAAACCAGAAGAATGCTTTTCAAATGCTTGTGACATTAGTCACACATTATACTCATGCAACATTAATAAGTTTAACCTGCCTCAAGTCGTTGCTTCAAGCCACCTTTGACACTCAACACAACTTTTAACGTCTTTGAAAGACATAAGATAGTCTAATATCTGTCAAGAAATTTTCCCCTTTCATTGGATAATTTTTCTTAGCCGTATCTTATATATCGTTGTCATGTTTTCTTTCGCTTCCGCACCAGCCAAAGTACCTGTGCTGGTTTCTTTGATATCGGCTGGCCGCGGGGGTACACAAACAGAAACATCCTGTTTTCGCGGCCATCACCAATTCCTGCGGCACCTACCTTTTCGTAAGGAGGGCGCGACGGTGGGTAGGGCAAGGGAGATAGGTAGGAAAGATACCCAGAGAAAGTGTTGAGATACATTATGAGGTGCCAGAACTATACAGGCAGATCCAGATAGATGCCAAAGACAGAAAGACTAGGGTGAGAACAGCGATGTGTTTAAAAAAATGGACTATTTAGGGCTGCAACACATGGCCCACCGTCAAACTTAAAATTCAATGAAATTTTGGGACGACTCCATTAAAAAAAAAAAGAATGGAAAAACATTAGAAGGAAAGAAGGAGAGAAACCACTTCCGCCGCCGCCGCCGCCGCCACCACCACCACCACCATAATCAACAACAACAACAACAACAACAACAATAACAACAACAACAACAACAACAACAACAACAGTTCACGTACATCAGGATGATAATGAAAACAGGATGTTCCGGCATCAATGGTGGGGGAAAGGAGATCAGTAGGCCTGCTGAGGAAACCTCCTGACCCCGTGTTCACAACATGCAGAATACGTCCCTGAAGACAAGGAGAGGCGGGGAAGGGCAATGAAGGGCGGAGAAAGATGATAAAACAAGAGAAGGAAAACGAGTACCATACCCGAATCGCTGATGGTAATAAAATGAACCGCAAGTACAACAAAGTCGCACCGTGCCGTATTGACAGATCAGCACATTTTTTGCAGGCATCCGCCCCCGCAGGCCTAGCAAAAGTCGTAAAAGACAAAAGAAGCAAAAACGAAAGCATTTCAAAGGTAAGAGGTCTTGTAAAGCGAGTGCCCTAAGCTACCTAGCTCATTTGCAGGGAAACTGAAGATTTCTAGACATGTCACATTGTTCTTGATTAGGGTCTAGAAATCGTTTCCACACTGCAACAGCTATGTACTTAACACTGTCTGCCTACAATAATGTAATTATCACCATTCTATACGATTAGGCATATAATAATTGTTCTGCACTCGGCGGTTTTAAATTGCTTCCGTGGAAGACGACCAAAATTGGGAACTTACACAATAAATGCTTTACCATTTACAGCGTGTCTCTATTCAATGGCCAGCTTAGCAATGAACAGTTTGAAACCGTGGTTGTACTGTATGAAACTTTCGGAGAAAGATGACTGAGAGCTTCCCTCAAGGCAAACTTCAGCAAAACGTGAATACAGCAGCTATTTTGAAGGAAAGGGTTACATGATGCAAGTTGTTAATACAGGAAGGAACAGCCTGTGGAGCTGGCCACTGAGTGATAGAGACATCGTCAGACGCATCTGCACTAGTGTTGAGGCTACGGTAACGTTCTGGGAAACCTGTTAACGCAAGCTGCATTTGTCAGAGAACTAACTATCGGTGGAAAAATGGGAATTCATGAAACCACCCAGCAGCAATGCTTGATTACCTTACCTCAGCCAAAGACGTGCGAGAAAAACAAATTCGGGCTCCTGTTGCCGAAGCATCATTCACCAAGTTCCCACTCCTGAGCGAAGATAACATTTCCTTCTCATTGTTATTTCTCTCAATCTCTCGCTGGCAGGCTACTTAGCCCTTGTCTAAATATCGCCCAAGATATATAAAAAATTCTGAGCCACTCTTTCCTTTAAATCATAGTTCCAAACCAAAATTTGGCTTATATTCGAAAGCAAAAGTGCTTGCCCAAGACACTGGGTCAAAAATAAACAATAAGACCTTACGACGGAATTCCAGAGACCAGTGTATGATTATGAACTTTGAAGTAAAATCTGATATGAAAGTGTGAACCTCTGGGCCAGTTCAGTACATTGGGTATGTGGATTTCTCGAAGAAATAAATTTGTACCAAATACACCCGTTGGTACTAAATACACCCGGACTAGTCAAATGCAGAGGTGCTCCCGCTTGCGTGCCGCAAACTCAAACCATCAAACATTATTTAATATGTACTTATCTCTCGATGCAAGATACATTCACGTTTGCCAGGAAAGAGGAGAAGAGAGCATAACAACTGTTTTGCCAGCTGACAGGCAGGAAAAGTCCCAGTAGGAGTGTCAAGAAATGACCTTCATATCACTGCAGGGCTGAGACACGGCTTCTTGTTTTCCTCTCATGCCCGTCCCACCTGACGGACGCACTCACTCACCTCTTCTCCGTCCCCTTCCTTCAGCACGTGCCAGACTACAGTACAAACAAACATGCAGATACCTGAGGATAATCTTACTGAACACTGCCAATGCCACATTTTGATAAGCCTTTCACACCTTTTCAATAGTTTTTTTTTGTCTGCAAGGGATACAGCACCGCGCAGCATTTTACACAATAGGTCTCTGTCACTTCCTCAATGACTCATCATAACATCTACATTCTTAATAACGCGCGTGCTCTAGCTGTATGTTTATGGCCGGAGTTCCGGCACTTCACGTCCTCAAAACTCGTCTGGCCAATCATTCCCAGGTGGAAGTCTTCTTTCTTCTTGGCCAAGAAACGGCCCCCGGCATCATTTCTTCATTACCTTGGTCAGCAGTAAAGATCAGAGCTAATCGCTGCAAAGAATTTATTGTTCTACATTTCTACGTTGATGCACATTCTCTGCACGTGCATAGGTGTTGGTGCAGCGTAAGTATTAAGACTATACACCGCATTTGATTTGATTTGATTTCATTTCACGCATCATCAAGCACTCGGTCGTGCTGTTTCCTGAGAAACTTGATACCTGCTCAACGATGATTTATGACTTCGTGCACTATATACGTCTTCTTCCTGATCCTGTGTTGCATTGTCTGTGCAGGAAGCGTTGACAGTCCATGTTATGGAAGACAATACCATTTTTTCGCTTCATCCTTGAAAGTTAACGAACACAGTAACTGAGATCTTTTGGGTCTCATAAGGCTTTTCACATGGGTAAGCGGTCATCCCGGCCGCCATGGGAGGGCCCACTCATTTACAACCCGAGGTTTCCTAAATGCTTGCTAGTGCTTACCACTACCAGTGCGAAATCTGCACTGAATTCATGTGCCACCCTCTCCCCCATTACGGACCCGCGTTATGTCAGATGACAAGCCAAAAATATGTATTATACTGTATATCCTACGCACCAACCGTCCGTCTGGGATCCATGTAGGCGTATAAGTAGGAACTCTTCAGTCTCGGAGAACCCCTCTTACATCCACCATGTTTTTCTATCTTCACTCCCTTTTTCTCTCTCACTCTCCTTACCCTCTCTCCACGTGCCTCTTTTGTATACATAAAAGACCAAGAGAGTGTTGTTTATGCTCATCAAATCCTTTTGATCACCACGAGAGCCGTAATGGCGGCTGACATTTTCATAACCGTATCCCCGCTGTCAGTAAATTGCTCCCATACAACACACATCAAACGTAGCCAACAATGCCGTACTGAGTACCCTATGTCTGACAGAGACAATTAGGCTTAAACCGCTGAGACGGTGCTGCGATCTAACAAAATTTACTATGACGTCTGTAGTTCCAAAATACCATAGATATGTCCACGGTACCGATATAATGGTGTTCTAATAGCGCTTGAAGCGACAGCATAATCATGGCGTACCATGATGGCTCAAAATTTTACGACATCAGCTGGCAAGACCCATGCATCATGCATCTTTACAGTCTAGTATTACAAAAATGTAAAGAAAATTGCGTAAATCTGCGTGTGTACATGGAGGGGGAAAGGGGGGTTGGGATGCGGTGTAGGGGGAGGGAGGAGAGAAGATATGGATAAAAGCGCAGATTTGAGAAGTATGTGGCCCCATTCAAAACACCACCTCTCCGTCCTTCTCCCAAGGAGCTCCTGCTTCCTTCTATACGACTGCCATTTTTTTTTTTTGGGAGGGGAGGGAGTAGGTAAAACTGTTCAGAAGAACTAGTTCACCTGATAAACTATCTCTCTCTCTCTCTCTCTCTTATCTGACCCATGTAAAGTATAGAGGACGTCAAAGAGCTTTCTTTGTAATGCTGACAGCTGTGCAAGACATTTAACGTCAGAGAACTGTTGATACTCACAGGGTATTTGAAAAAACAATGACTCGCAGAAACTGGACACTTTCCAATAAACGTACCTGTTTTATATGGAAACAACAGGCACAGGCAATGAATGGGTGAGAGAAACTTAACCTAAACACCATTACGTATCATTACCTAGACCAGAATGACTACAGCTGTTGGAATATGACACGCGTAGGGAGCAGGCGGAGCTAGCGGCATATTTTGTCCACGACGATTAACATACTTTCTCATCTCCATTGAGAATCGGAGACAGTAACATAAGAATGCGCGCACGGAAGTCTATTTATACTACGGACTGGTCTATGTACGGACTCACCTTCGAACGGTGGAGAATTTGACTTAACATCTGCTCCCCCCAGCAGGACCACCCATTCATCCTACAGTTTAACAGTAACTCATCCGTCTCCAAGAGTCGAATGCCTGGGGAGTCTGACGTTCTCAACCCCATCGCAATGAACAGGTCGTAATGTTGACGGGCCCGCACTGCGCAAACAACCTTACTGTTTTCTCGCTGACTCTTCCTGAAGCGAATCGCCGCTAATGAATAAGCATTCTTCCAATTCTCCCGTCATGGCTGTCAAAATGCCAGATCTGCCTTCCCCACTTGTTCTTCCACACATGTACACACAAGAGACACTTCCGTACTCTGCCTTCGTGAATGAACGTTCCCATCATGACCTTTTTTGCAGTAGCACCTCACTTTCTTGAATCCCAGGGGACCAGTCCATAATTCTAAGTTTTCGAGTTCATGAGTGAAACTTTACATAGAGGACATGGACTTAGGACCAGAGCACTACAACCGTGCTCAGGTTTTTCGAGCCCACATAGGGTTCAAAGTCATTAAGTTCCACTACATCTGAAAAAAAGTATCGAAATGATGACTGGGGTACACCGCTTAATCGCAATCCCGATAACTGCAATTTTCGCTTTATGGCAACATTTTCCGCAATACAAATTGCAAACTTTCTATTTAAAAGTCACGGGATAATCCCAACTTCTTGTAACAGCAATTTTTCAGTACTTACGAAGAATTGCCATTACGCGGAATTGACCGAACTGTATGCTAAATAGTTATGAATCAGTCTTGAACGACCCATAAATTTCATACGAAAGGTTTTTCAAGTGCAAAGGAAAAGCCTTTTACAACACTGGATTATACCCTGTTCTTTCAAATGTCAGCGAGATTTGTGATTTTAAATGAGTTTCCTGGTGTTGGCTCGCAGGCCCACATTTTGACGCCGTCCTGTTGCTTATACTTTGACCTTTTCCGTGACATGTAATGAGGGGAGACTCGAGGCTAAGGGCAAACTGTACAACTTGTTGCCGATCTACAATGTGTTTATGTTCCTCTGAAGTTGTCATTGCATGCAGTGTCCTGAATAAAAAAAGTTTCACGGTCCATCATTTGCAGCTGATCGATAAGTTTAAAATAAACAGCCTAGGCTGAAATAACCACTTGTCACAATAGGCTGTTTTTGGTCACTCAGGTGCTATTGGTTTGCGGGCTTTGCCTGATGTAACTCGATAGTAAAACTGGCGCCATTATATGCTTTCTACATAAAAGTAATTGGATAATCACAGCTATTTTAACTGTAACTGTTCTCTTGCTCCCAAACAGTTGTTACTAAAAGCAGGCGACTGTATAGTACATAGTATGTGGCTATCTGCATGTCTTTTTCTTTTCAGCAAATTTGCACAACTTCCAGAAAGGTCTTCGTCATTGTCGAAATTGGGATGGAGTTAAAAACAGGTTTCTCTAAATGCCATGAAGCCTCTGGCACTGAAAATGGTGTTGGTTGATGCAGTTCCAGCGTGGTGGTTACAAAGTAGGTATTTCGGTAGGTGTCAATTTGTAACAAACAAAAACTGACTAGACATCAAAATGAAAACATTTCTATTAGACCTACTTCGATCACGAAAGTATGCCCTCGAAAGCATCGCCTTGAGTTTAGGACAGACAAAATAAAAAGAAACAATCGACTCTCCTTACTTCGCTTAATCACAGTTCATTTAATCAAAACTTTCTTTTAATCGCATCATTTTCT
This sequence comes from Ellobium chinense, assembly GCA_033807755.1. Lineage (NCBI taxonomy): Eukaryota > Metazoa > Mollusca > Gastropoda > Ellobiida > Ellobiidae > Ellobium > Ellobium chinense. The sequence goes on along the minus strand of JAWQUT010000049.1, from coordinate 846,952 downwards.
ACAGAACCAAATATTGTGTTTCCTACATGTCTGTGAAAGATTTAACCTCTAACCACCAGTTTTCTCATGCCTCCGAGGAGCTGATATTAAACGGAGTCTACAATAAACAGCTTCACCACACCGTCTCCGGAAACAAGGCTTGACTTTTATGACTTGGCAACAATCAATCTTCTTCCTGCATACTCAGTTTTACCTCAAACTGCATTCTCGTGCCTACTAACAAAACATTCAAACATATCATAAAACGTCTGCTTTTAGTTTTCTTGCCAAAATCTTTAATGGCAGATCTCAGGAGACCCATTCGCACAAGTTTCATATGTTCCAAAGTAGCTCGCCCTCTCACTAGATAACTGAAATGACAGCTGTGGTGATAGGGCGTAACACTGACAGTCTTGACAAAGGCAAGCTATTGCAAGCTATTGATGCCAGTGAAATGGGCTGAAGTAGTTGCACTCCATCTGCAAAACACATCGTCTCCTTCGCGTTTTTTCTTTGCTTTTTTTTTCTTGTTGTCATTGAAGAGTTCCGAGACCACCCGCAGACAGAACTAAAGAATACCTATCGATATCAGCTGGTGGCTCGCTCTGCATCTTTTTTTGCCAAGCATTGAAAACACGAAAGATATTTGTTTCTGCTACTGAGATTAGATAAAATGGCGGGAGTTTTAACTTCTCGTCTGCGCTCTGAATCAGTTTCACATCTGCTACAGACAGCTGTTGATCGTCACTCAGTAATTCTCCACCTCGCTCCAAGTGTCAGAACTCTGTGGCCTATACAACACTTTAAAAGCTCGTTTTTGCCTCGATGGCATGGCATCTCTGAACTTGGCCCACAATTTGACGTGAGTTCTCTGAGGTTACTATGGCCTTTTGATTCTCCACTGTCCCGGTGTCACTGTAATGGCCTTCCGCTGAGTTAGTGTGACACACATATTCATTAATGTGGACATGTCTGGAGAACACTGATTCTGTTGCCAGTAATAAATAACAAGTGACAATAAAAAAAAAATTCTTTGGTAACCATATTCTGCTGACCTTAAATGAAAGGAGTTAAGTTTTTGCAAAGAACAAATGAATACTGTATTCCAGAAATAATACTGTTTCGCTCAAAGAAAACATTTCTCCTATGAGTAAAACAAAAACTGCATGTTAAACGGAGGGTACCATAATTCTAAATCTACAGGAGTTTAAATGCCATCACAAAACAGCATTTCTTTGATGAGTAAAGACGAGTCAGCTGACAGGTTACTGTGATCAAAATCTACTTTGCGACTAACATAGCGTTTTTAATTAGTCAACTCCAACAAAACGTACTTATAGTTCAAGCAAAATATAAAAATAAATAGTGGTGTTATTGCATCATCAAATCTCGCTTCGAAAAATGTATCAGTCAATAAAAGCCAATGTAACAAACCATATCAGCCAATCACATCCCTCTTAAAATGGAAAAATAGAGCGGAAGTAATGATTGTTGGTATTGTGGCTTGCGATGCCCGGATGACCGTGCATACATAATAACTGAGAGTGGTCTATTGTGGCATCGCTGCCTCTCTGAATCAGCAGATATGACAATCATTTCACATTGCGCCTCGCATGTCATGTTATGGCACTAAATAACCCAGCGTCGGCTTGGCCAAAGTAAGGCATACTTTATGTAAACGTAACTGAAACGTCTCCTCAGTCTGTGGTAACTCGTACAATGCTGATTCATAAGAAATTATGAAATGCACTTGCAGGTAAAATGGTGGGTTACCAGGACAAAACACAAACTGAAGAATACTTCGTATACGTAACTAACATTATCATTTACCTTAACATTTACAAAAACACAAACTGACGAATACTTCGTCTGCACAGTACCGTTTACCTAAACATTTACTCTGAAACCGCGTGTTGGTAATGACTTGTGGGAGATATACGAGATAAGGTAAAGCCCTACCATACCGTTGCACTTAGAAATGTCAACGGTTTTGCTCAGTGCGGGTGCAATATGTATATGTAGACCCCCAAAGTTGCACCCTTGAGCTCACATGAACAGCGCACAGTCCACACGTTAATGACATGTGTATCTCTTGAGACTTGCGTAAGATACCATAAACAACGGCGAAGTAGATCTAAATGATATGCACTTACTGCTTGCGTCTCTCTTTTTCATGTAGATCTTCGTGTTACTTTCTGTCTGTTTTTTTTTCTCATCCTTTTTGGATACTAAAGCTATGCTGGAAATTATGGAGCTGAGCTTCGGGACCTGAAATTCCAGTGGATCAGTTCATAATTTCGAGCCTGTGAGATGTTCCAGTTCTGATGTTTCGCGCATATATGCGGGACCCTTAGCTAGAAATGGTAGTAAAGATATAATAGACTAGAAATCACAGACTTACAACAAGCATTATTTGAATTTTTGTTCTTTGAGCGTATGATGTTCGAGATCTTAAGGAGGTTGTCCTGTACATTATTTAACAGCTATGCCAAGTTTCTTTGTTCTTCACTTTCCTTCTCTCTGTCTGTCCCTGTTTTAATCTCAAGTGCTCTCTTTCTTTGTGCCTTCATCTGCGTCACGGTAATCCCCACATTTCCATTAAGACATGCAGCCGACTCCGCCTAATCGTAACTCCTTTTTGTGATTAAAAGACGATGCGATTATCAAATGACAATACTATCAAAAAAGTATTCTGATATAAGGAAAAAGTTGTTATTAAGCGGAAGTGCGATAAAGAGGATTGCTATTAAGCGGACACGGTCGTAAAAGCCAAAAACGATGAAATGATGATAAACCTTGACAGGAACATGTCGGGGCCATGAATGTCTTGGTGGCGCTCGCCAGGGGATGTAATTCAAACAAACGACTCCCAGGGGGCGGTAAGTATGACACCATATGGCAGCAAGGGGGGTAACTGGATCTCGTCTGCACGAGCGCTCTTCCGCATGTCTGTCGCCTTCTTACTGCCACCCCTCCCCCAAACTTTGGCATAAAAACGTCACATGCATAGTCATTTCGACTTCCGCATAAAAACGTCACATGCAAATCGTTTCCTTGTTACCCTTTGTAAAATACATATAAAAAAAAAGGCTGGGATAAACACTTCAAACGTGAAGTTTATTACGTCGGGTTTGTTGTAATGTCCGTACGTGTGAGAAATGGAGGTATATAGAATGACGATCTTGGCAGACAGTTACATATTCATGGATTTGTCATGGGCCCCGGAATTTAGCTTCATGTTTCCGGACAAACTAATAAAGGTTACTCGCACATACTCAGATCTCGCCGTAACTTGAGACTAGAAAATGGATAGGTTTTGAATATTTATTGTATGGCAAAACTTTACGCTCGCGTACTTCTGATCGACTACAGCTGGAATAGGTCATCCCGCAAGAATCTTTCACTTCATTTGCTTACTCCTCTTGCCAATATGGCAGAATGAAATGACGTTATCACTTTGTTTCATTGCAACTAATCGTCCGATAGAATACGTAGACCCCAGTGATTCAGTGTAATGATTCAGATGCAGGCGGTTACTTAGCCCGTTCCCTATGACATGTTTTTTCAAATACCGATGTCATCAACAGCTTATGAGCTCATGTGACTGTCCGTAGGTTTGTTTCGGTTATATAGGGTTTTATGGCGCTTCAGCATGCTCACTGAGACACTGCTCCCCTGTATGTAGGAATAGGTTATTGGCTAATACATTAGCTATTTCTGGAACGCACATCTACGTCCAAGTGTGGCTTGAAATCAAAGGGTTAGGACATATGAGTCCTCCATACGTAGTGAAGGGGTTAAATGAATCATCGGCTAATGCTTTAATAGAGATGGAAAGGAACAAACAGTGAATATACAAGCATATAATGACAAGCAGACCTTTCATTCAGACAGAAATGCTTCATTACGTCGCGGGATATATGGAACAGAGGAATAACTGTGCCACCACTTAGTGATTAGACAAGACAGCTTTCTTGATTATAAGCCTCTACCCACGACAGAGAGTCGTAATCTCAGAGCTATCCACTCAGCTCTACTTCTTTATAACCCGACATTCTGATACCTGGCTATTTGTATTTTCAAGCCTACATGGCATGCCTTCTATCTTCTTTCACCTCCATGCGCATAATACTCTCCCGTCCATATCAAAGTAACCAGCGAGAAAAAAACCACAGAGCTGCAGTGAAACGTTTTGTTTTCAGATCGCCTAGGCTCAGGCTGTAGAAGATAGGAAACATATCTCTGAATTCAATCAATCTATTGGGATATAAACATAAATACGGGGAAAGACCTCCCAAGCTGTATTCGCCCTGTCAGCTTATCTTATCAGCAGACGGCTTCGCAAGGTTCTCAAATTCCCTCAGTCCGTTGCTAATGCCATCTAGATTTTTTTCCCTACACTTGGCTGCTAGTAACTGGAGAAAAAAAAAAGCTGCGGCTCCAAACGTTTTATGGACAATTATGCCGTCAATACTATTCAGCGTTGCAAGCGCGGCTGACTTCACTTTGAAAGTTCAGATAAATGTGAAAGGTATCACAGAGAAATTCCTTCAGTCAATAACTTTTAAATGTTGATCTCTAATACTTCGAACATAATTTGGCAAACATCAATATTAATTTGCAGACCCTAGGGGATCCGCTGCAGTTGGTTTGAGAACCATCATTGTGTGGAGCTCTAAGGCGAATAAGAAAATGGAATGAGGGAATAAAAGATGCCACTGACTGACAGCTGAGGCTGTATGCCGACAATGGAAGTGACAGGGAGGAGAAAGTGGCTTTACGGAGCGTCAAAAGACACCAAAAGTTCCACAACTTCAAGTATGTGAACCATCGTCACAAAATGGCACCGAAGTGTGTAAGAAGATGGGAGGAAATAAATATTTTGGCCACTGTTAGCAAAAGGGCAATGTGGTCTGACTGGGTAGGAAAAGACTTATTGGGGTCCACAACCTCAAGTATGAGAACCATCGTCATAAAGGGGGCAGTGAACTGCATAAGAAGATGGAAGAGACGGGGCCACTGGCCGCTTATGTTGTATTTCGGGAATGGAAATGACAGCAGGGGGCAGTGGACTGTTGGGGTGGCAAAGAGAATGTTCGAACTGCTGATGCCGATAAGATATACGCTGAGAGAACAAACAACATTTCCTGTTTGGTCAGCGTGAATGAGAGTCTGCTGCTAAATTTGGCGTGACCAAAGAAGAATAATGTTTGCTGTCGAAACCGTTGGGAGAAACGCGATATCTGTGGACAAACACAGGCTTAAGAAGCAGTTGCTATATATGGCCTGAGTTACACACAATTCCGTTATTCAAAGGAACACATTAGACTTTGCAAAATCTGAAGTCATTTGTCATTTTATGAATAACAAGAAGACAAAGTGGGCTCTGCTTTATCGAGATCCGCTTCTAAATGTATATGGAAAATTGCAACTCCTGTTAATAGTATAAACAACACTCGGATGAGTCGCGAATTCGCGATGTCAACAGCACAGCAACTGGTCTTCTTTCTGACGCCTTATACTGACAGTAAGTTTGACTTGAAGTGTTGCTGTAGTGGTGATCTGTTGTTGGCTCAAGTAAATTTAAACCACTTGGGTCCTAAAGAGATTTCATCGTTAAGACAGAACATTTTGATATATTAATTCGCTCAGGGTTTTCATAAAACCTTCCAAACATGTACAGACCAACACTCAGTATCTTTATGCTGTGGAACATTTAATTTAATATTAATGTAAGACAAGCTCCTACACCGTCCCTCCCTTATACTTCAGTCAAACTTGTATCCGGTGATATAAAATGATCTTGAGAACACTGATGGACTGTGCTCCAAATTTTCATTCTCGCATCACCCTCTCTCTCTTTCTCTCTGACGAACTGTATGTAAAGAGATTAGCAGACCCATACGACTTAAGCACCTGACCACCCACAACGTCACCATCCAAAGAGGGCCTAGGGGACAAGCCGCAAACTCTTAAACACAAGAGCACTAGGGACAATGCGTGTAATTTCTCCTAGACAGCGGCGGAAAAAGACAATGTGGTTGTTAGGACGCCACTGATGGGAGACAGAGCATAGAATCTGGCCAAGGGGCTGTTAAAGAAGTTAAAGATTACCTGAGAAATGCACAACTCAAGAAGAAGAAGAAGAAGAAGAAGAAGAAGAAGAAGAAGAAGAAGAAGAAGACATAAAGTGTTACAGTGGCGTGGAACAAAAACCCCAAAAGACGACATGATGTGCGTGAGATGAACGTAAAGAAAGAATCAATAAGGGTAAAAATGAGAGGATGAAGAAATCAAGAAAGATACAATAATGGCAACAACAACAACAACAATAACTACAACAACAATTGGAGCAAACATGCTGGATGAGCTGCTGTGAAAATATGAAGCAGTGGAAGAATTTGAGAGAGAGAAAGAGTGAGAGAAAGAAAGAGATGGGGAAAGCCTTGCCCTGACAGCGAGAGGTCAGCCGGGATGAAGCGTGCCGGTCACAATACATATCAAGTCACAGCAGTGTTTACTAAAGAGACAAAAATCGTTTTAAGGTAATTGACTGGAGTGTTTCCCTACGTGAGTATCATAAAGCTGAACTCGACGGGGCCATCACTGGCCATTCACCACTGGTTGAAAGATGAGACAATGTGAAAAAAGAAATGCAGCGAATGAGTGAATGGATGAGTGAGTGAATGAGTGAGTGAGTGAATTTAACATGGTTAAGTTGTATTGACAAAAATAACTCGGTTCCATTTACTCGATCTATCCCTTAGGATGTACATCCTATTTGGAGAAGTTGCTTGAGACCCTCTGGCATAATCCGACACGAATCACCCCTACCCTCACACATAAAATACCCCCAGGCAGAAGACGGGCCGGCTACGCCCCATTCGCCTGAAAAAAAAAAAAGGCAATGACATTTGATCAACTATGCTGTCTCTGATCACCAACGACTACATCAATCTAACGTCGCCAGAAAACATGGCTTCGACAATCCTCTCTTTGTAGTTTATGAATGGCTCAGCTAACACTTAAGTAACAGTACATGCTGTTACAAAATCCATGGATACGTTTCCGCAATGTAAATCTAGTCTTTCTGGTCTAACGACGCGAAATGACAAAGACGAACGAAAGCTGCTGGTTTCAACTGTGTCTTTTCTGGCGGTTTTCCTCTTCATACCGAGCTACGCTATCACTGCAGGCAAACGCCATAACATCCCCTCTAACAGAGCGCACAAAAACTACGGATGCGAGAAAAAAGTGCAAACTCATTTTTTTGCCATTAAGACTGAACCCGTCAGGAGGAGAGTCTGAAACATGTTTTTTTAAGTTGTCCGCTCCCTCCGACTAATTACTCAACAACCCAAATGCACACAGACCTCACAAGTAAGAAAAAAAAACGCAGAGGGGGGCAGAGAAACTAGATCTAGATCTAGATGACAAAGCATTTTTTAAGCTTTTCGGTAATTAACGATCAGGTATGGGCATAAAACAAGGCTGTTATTGCCAGGGTTTGCAGGGGCGTTGCTGTTGGTATTATGCGATGCACTGATTGTCTTGTTCAATGACTGACCGACGAGGGGCCTAAGTCATACTAAAATCGCCTTCGCTTAATCGCAGCTCCATTGCAAAATGCAAAATAATTGCCATTAAGCGATCCTGTTAAAGCTTATTCTCGACATTTATACATTCGATCCTGTTTAATCAGCATAACCATAGCATTTCTCAGATAGTTAATAAAAACAGAACTCTGCATTTTCTATACTAATGTCACTTGATATTTGCAGCTCCCCTTAATCGCAGTTATTTCATGTCCCACAGGAACTGCAATTAAGCCTTACGTTCTCAATAATGGAGACACACGGCTGGTCGAAACTGGCCTTTAAAATGCTTTATCAATGTTAGGCTACCGTCTTTAGTTAGAAAACAGGGCCAATTATCCCTCTGGATAGTGCGCCCAGGCACATCAGCTCTTTCGAATCACCATTCCAACCACAGAGTTCGACCGAACCAATGCAAACACCCAAAATCAGCCCGTACTTCCCAACAGCGGCCACGTAGCCGGCAGGTTCAGCACTGAAGCCTGTAGTCGTAATCTGACGGTAAACAAGGCAGAAAACAATCGTGGCTATTAGGCGATATGTCCAACTTAATGGATGGCTTTGCACTTTTTTCAGCGCTTGGTTCTTTCTTCTCTCCGAACGCTGCCGGGTGAAACAAGGCAACGAGAACGGACGCAAGTCAAACAAACTGCGGGCTGAGAGGGTTATAAAGGAAGCATTAATTGGCTATTAACACGTGTAGAAAATAAATTCGCGTTTCGTACTTTAACCGGCAATAGCGCATTTCTTCTTTGAACATTGCAAAAAGAATGAACGCGTCTAAATAACTTATGAGCTGCAATAGGTGCATACACTTAAGATTACGAATACGACCAACTCACCAAAACTCCACTGATAAACTTGCCATTAAGAAGAGGGTACAATTAAGCGGCGGTGTTCGTTTTCGAACTTTCATCCACATATTATTCTGTGTCATTTGCACACAGTTATTGCGAATAAGTAGAGCGGTGGATTGAGCAGGTTGCTATAAAAGGGAGTGGGCCGTAGCGTAAAGTTTGTACAGAGTTCGGGAAATCTTAAGTTTGTATCGACTTGCCGACATGTGAACCAAATTAACTGCTTTACTGTAGTACTCGTGATGTAAACTTTAGTACCGCGAAACAGCGCAACGCTCAGGAGTTTGGTTTTCAAGCCAAAACAAACAAGCTTCTGTTCTCAGTACAGGCCTTGTGTAAACGGAAGTTTGAAGCCACCGATACTACAACACGGCTTCGTTTTCAGACATTTCCTTTTCTTCCATGTATACACTTCGGTTGCAAAACTTGCAATATTCGGCACCAAACACATCTAGACCAGGAGGAAAAACTTGTTTATTTACACTTCTCACATTGCGCACTTTGCGATGTTTGCGCGGTAACCTAAGCCGTCGTTAACATGTGACTGTTGTTTATTTTGGCCCTAAAAACATCTCAGGACGGCACACAAGTGTGTCTGTCGGTGTGAATGTCAAGTTAAAGGTAAGGGAAATTCGCTGATCTCTCACACTGCCTTGATGCTTAAAAGAAGGTACGGATGGTAGTAGAAAGACGGACAGGGTCAAATGCGAAGGGACAGCACACACAGGCCACAATATGACTTAATGAGGTTCCGGCTATGGGAAATTCGGAAGGAACTATTTAACACAGAATTAAAAGCGTACAAATCTACTTAAGAGCGGATCTCCTTAATAAACGCGGATCCCTCCAGTAACATTCGACTCTTTTTTTTATCTCAATCCCTCATGAGCACAGGGAAACAAACTGCGATTGAAGTGAGTTGAACTTACCCGGTAACTTTTAGGTAGAAAATACAACATTCTGTGACTTGGCAATTGCTGTGATTATGCGAAACTCTCTGCCTAACAGACTGCAGTTAAGCGAAGTCGACTGAACAAAGGAACTAGCGAATATCCTTCAAGAACAGTAGCTAGTGTAACTAAAGGGCAAGAAAATACTGGATCTTTCGCCTCTCTCACTGTTATAAAAAGGACAAAAATTAGAAAGAGCACCCGGGAATAAGTTTTCTTCTTCGGCGAAAAATATTCTTAATGACATTAATTTTTTTCTTTAAGATGAGGTTCTCAGGGTTTAGAGGCGGCATATTATGTAACCGTTTTGTACTTTTCGAAGCCCGGATAATCGACAGCCTTTCGTTACTAGAACAGAACGTTATATTGATAAACATGGACCGTCAAAAGGCAGCCAGTGACAGACATTCCGGAAACAGTTTACATCGGTAAATCAGAGCCCGGATCTAGGTCAAACCAGCACGTGACCAAAACAGTCTGAGCTTTGAACCCTTCACTTTGATAAACTCAGACGGAAATAAATTAACCGAATGTTTGGCAGGATCGAAAACTAATTATGGAAGTCACCTTCTGCCTGCCACTTGTATGAGCCTTTAGAGGGTCAGAGATAAACATTATTAGAAGGTAAAGATATTTTAGATTGTGACGACAGTTGGGCGTAGACATACAAGTGGCAAATTCATCATGGCGTCTAAATTTACCCCGTGCTCTATGCAGAATCATCTAAAGAAAAGAAAAACGCACTGATGACTTTCGCAACTCTAACTTAGCTGGCACAGACTGTAAAGCAGTAGACATCACCTCTAAGACAGAGACAAATTGTTGTTGCTAAGTTTACAGCGATATAGAGAAGCAGAGACGGGGTATTTGGCTTACACCCACTTTTATCACAATAGGAGGATAGGATCGATTTATCATCTGGTGATTGCCATGTCAAAAGCGTAACGGGAGAAAGTCAACGCGAGGGATTGGGATTCCCCAGTATAATTATACCAGTGTTGTAGAGTGGTGAAAGCCGTGGAAGAGGACCCGTGAGGAGGAAGGGAAAGAAGAGGAAGACAGGTGACAGGAAGGTAATGCAAGAGAAAGATGTATAAGTAAGGATGTGAAAAGTACAGGCCTACTCGGAGGGAAGGAGACAAAGACTGAGGTGAGAAAGTGGCAAGTGAGATAAATGAATTGCTGACAGAAATACTATGATCAAGTGCGCATAAATGGAATGAAAGGGCAAAAAAAAAAGAGAAGGATTAGCATAGACAGAAACCTCTTAGTTGATAGATAGACATACAGACAGACAAGTGGACGCACAAATGGATGGATGGATGGATGGATGGATGGATGGATGGATGGATGGATGGATGGATGGTTGGGCGGACAGATAAACGAATGGACAGATGACAAATAACTAGTCAGAAAGAAGCATAGAGAACTGTAACCATAAAACTTACCTCTCATGTTCTTGAGGAAATCCTCCAGCTTCATCTTGCGTTCGGCCTTGACCGAGGGGTTATGTAGGTCAGTGTTCAGCATGATGATAGCAAAGGCCAGGAGGAAGACAGTGTCCGCGTTCTTGAAGTTCTTCACCTGGTCAGGGTTGCACTCACAGTAGCGGTCAGCAAAAGCTTCCATCAGCCTCTCAATCTTCTGGGCCTCACCCTGAAATGTGATAATATTGTGGTAAATTTACATGAGACACCCCAGGTTCAGTGTTTGCCCTAAGCCGCAGGATCGCGCTATTCACCCGTTAAAATCTCAAACTCCTCCATGAAAATACACTGAACGCGCGCAGATTTTTTTTCTGCACTCCAAAGTTTGTATTTCTTGAGAAAAACCTAAACTCTCTTGAAAAGTGTACAAATCCCATCTCCATCCCTTCTCTCCCCCTACCCCCTCAAATTTATGACAGGGAGGGACTGTCCCCCTCCATTATGATCCAGAGAAATACTCTCTTTCGTTAGGAAATTTGTTTATGTTGAAAAGCAATGAAATCGGCGCCACAAACCCCCAAATATTAAGTCTTTATTAATAAGATTACATACATCAATCAAAATCTCTCTGCCTGGCCCTTTCCCCGCCCAGTTTATTTCCAGGTCTCTATTTCTCGAAAACAGCATGGGTGTTTAAACCAACATGGTGTTTTCCTGTCCGGATGCATTAATACAGCATATTATACTCAAATAGGAAGAATTTTGCTTTAATTCTTGACGTAAACAACGCAGCACTTACCGGCATTCTGAAGTGACATTGGAACTTTCTTAACGCTACGTCTACTTGCAAGCCAGACAAGTCTATCTCCTCACAGAAGTATCTGAAATACATAAACAACATAACGTAAGTCACATTTGAATTAGACTCAAGACCACATGAAACAAAAAAGAAGAAGATGAAGGGGAGGAAGAGTAGGAGGAGAAGGAGAAGAAGAAGAAGGTGGAGGAGGAGGAGGANGAGGAGGAGGAGGAGGAGGAGGAGAACAATAATAATAATAAGCAGTAGGAGGAAAAGACGAAGAAAGATGATCACAAACTGCCCACGAAAACACATAAAAGTGCATGCGCACCAGATCATCACATGGCGAACAGAGCAAAATTCCACGTTTGCCACATCTGGAGAGTTTTAAGAGGAAAAAGAGAAAATTAAAAAACAAGAAACAAAATATGTGTTTCAATCACATAAGAACAGACATAGGTTGGGGGCCGGCGAACGTGGGCTGATATTTCTCTTGATTTAGAGGTGAGGGAGTACAGGAGAAGAAATCAAACTTAACCCTCTAAGTCCCAAGAGTAGTAATGTTACTACAGTGACATAGCGGGTTCTTTTAGATGCTTTGAGTAAATGGTTTAGATTTTTTTGACACTAAAATTTATACTGTCTGTATAGGTTATTTATTGTTATGTAGTAATATATGTGCCATTGTACTCTGGTTCTTCGAGGAGTCATGTCTACATATCACTTGTTATGGAAATACCAAGCTCATGAGCCGCATATGGCACAGTGGATCTTTGAGGGTTAATAGTTCTTGAAACCACACACGGGGGAGGAGATGAGAGCAACCAACAGCAAAGGAAGATTTTAAAAAAAATGACGGCGAAGTAAAAAATGCGAAACAAGAAGAGGATGAACAATGTTCCACGGTCAACAATCAATTCTGAACGTGACATGGTGTGTTTGGCAATAGTCTGCAGCCATTTTCGACACCAGAGATCATAATCCAATGCAAATATTGTACCTCACACCTCTTTGAAGCGCGGGTCCCCGTTCTACGCACTGCTATAGTACAGATAACAAGTGGTTTTGTTGTTGTTTTCTTCTGGCTAATATAAAGGATCAAGGATTTTTGGGTGTGTCGAGGTTATGAAGTGCCTTGGTTGTTTGCGGAGAGCAGGATGAAAGCAGGAAATAATTAGGAAAGCATGAGGATGACTGGGAAATACTAGGAGAAGGGGACGCTAGAGAGAAGCTTGAAACCGGAAAGATAAAGAGAGAAAGTGTGGAGGGGTCGGGAAGAAAACAGTCCAAAGATCAGGAACAAAAAAGGAACTGAAGGAGCAAACGAAACGACGAGTTTACGATAAATACCGACAGAAGGGCCGAACTGAAGAGTTCCCCTGGATTAAATCGGGAAGAACAGAGGATTCTTCCTTTGAAAATTCAAGATACAAATTAATACTTGCACTCGAATATTTGACGGAGATCTCACGAGGAATGAGCTTTTGAGAGCTGGAGAACACATCTAATGTCTTCTGAGGAAAGGGCTTATCTTTGCCTAAACTATATTTGAATAAAGTTAGAATAGAACTCCTTGCTTCAAGAAAATTCTTATCTAATTTCTGTTATTATATCAAGATCATTCGTAGCTTTGCATGAATATTTCACTGGCATATGAGCCCTGATGATTACGACTATGCAAAAAAAAAAAAAAATCTTGGCGAGAAAGCTAACACAAACTCTTTGTCAGAAAAGGTTGACACCTTCTCTTTTCTTAACTAACTTTCCAACGTTTTTACGCAAAGACATAAAGAAAGAAATGAAGAATCTTGCTTCTGATATCATAACCCTGAGACTGTGCAGCCTGTGATACCTGAAAGTTGTTTATCTTGACATGATAGATTTTCATTATGATCTATGAGGAACACCTGTATAGGATCTCTCAACATTGCAATTTTTTTTTGTGCCTGTGAGTGTGTTTTCTAACTAAGCCATGTTATTATAGTTTAGAAACCAGAATCAAAGGGAAAGGGCTACGGTGATGTAGGGAAGGGAGAAAAGGTTATGATCCAACTACCAAACATTCGTCCCCCCCCCCCCC
>JAWQUT010000049.1:806709-819491 GCA_033807755.1 Ellobium chinense | reverse complement strand
AAAAAAAAAAAAAAACAAAACACACACACAAAAAACCAAAGCTTGAATTTTTTTTCTCTGTTGTTCATTTTGTCTTAAAAGTCGGTTACGAGTGTCCAAACCACCTCCGCATCCGCCAAAAATAAAGTCAGCAGTAATGGCCTCCCAGCTGGCAAAAACCTGGGGAAGTAATGTCAACGCAACAACAGTCAGCTGCCATGTTGTTACAAAACCTGCGGGATATTACGGGAAGACAAGCTCCTCAAACAGGAGATGTTTTCTACCACATAATGCAATCTCTCGCAATACAGGAGATATTTTCTACCACATAATGCAATCTCTCAATACAAACAAGCCTTGTGAAAGTTTTTAGAGAGCATGTAAGGTTCCAGGGAGGAGAAAGAAGAAGCGCATTTAACTAGTTTAAATGTGCTATACTTAGTAGAGAAAAACATAAGCGCCCACAAAGCTCCCGGGGATTATGTGCACCAGTGTGCAATCAAGGCCCGAAACGTGCGAATACTCGAGAGTTTGCATACTGGGACGTTAGTAATCACTAGCTTACCGGTACTGCAGATGCGTGGCTGCAACTCGTCGCATCCATTTCCTCTCCTCCTCCAATCTCGCAAAGAGCATCAATCCAGATCCCTCCCCCCCCCCCCCCCCCCCCCCCNCCTCATACGAAGGATACAGTGCAATGACTTGCTGTCTTTGGGATCCTGGACGCCCAAAGATCCCCTAGTTGCTTAGAGGTGTTGAAGGGGGGGGGGAGAAAGAGGTAATGATGGCCCCCATCAGGGACATAACATCTTGTAGTTCCCTGTTCTGTGACAGATGGCCAGACACGAAGGCTGAAGTAAGTTTGGTTGCATGGTGCACAGGTTCTTGGGGGTGAGCGGACAAAATCAACGTTGCATGCAACACACATCCAGGCACGCGCCATAAGGTAGGTGTTACGGAGACTGTAACAAAAACAAATTCATAATGTCAGCCGCCGCTGAACAACCCAGTGTTCGCAATTTGGGCTAATAAAAAGCATTTTGGGCCCTTGACGCGGAGAACGGTGCGCTGGGCTGAAGGTCGAAACTGAGTAGGGCCGCTTAAAAGAAAGAAGTCTCCTCATCCCTCCCCCCCCCCCCCCCCNCCCAGCCCCCCAGATGCAGATGCCTCTCGTGATAATATATCATTTTATAATTACAATATTATTATATCCCCCTCCCTTCTACATCAATAAAAAACAACTGTGCCCCCTGCCACATGCAAGTTTCCGTTGGCTATGCCATGCCACTGACGGGCAACATATACTGACTGTTTATGTCTTTCCAAAATGACATCCATCCGCTCCCCAAAAAATGGGTTTGGCTTAACGTGGTTCACATGTCAATATTATGGACAGAGAGAACTGACAGACTCAATGTAATCCGTCCTAATCTGATCTTCACTGATCTAGTGGTTGCATAATGGTTGCATTGCATCACACCAACACAAGAAATGACATCCAATCAATCAAAACAAGAATAACACGCCTATGAATCAGAATTTGGAGACTCGAAATGGGTCCGATTTCATATACACATGTAATACATTGTAGCAGTTCTTTAGATGTGCTCACTTCATTGTAATCTCTTGTAAACCCAAATGTGGATGACAAGAACAACACAATGTCAAGAGTGAATCACATGAAGGAGATGACCAGCACGAATCAGCATAAAGTTCGGAGGGAATCAAATATGCAATATGCTCGGTCTAAAGAGAAGGAGACAAGTCTCATGACTTCATGACTCATAATAGGGTCCAAGGCCCAAGATGAAATAATGAAGACAGCACAGTTATTTTATTGGTAAAATGACACTGGCTAATAATTGATCGCACAGGCGTAACAGCCACCGGCTAAACTAATGAAGAGACATTACTAGGAATTAACCTTGGCTGTCACAGGAACTCCCCAGACCCCATCTTTCACCCATAGGCGGAAACGTCGCATAAATTTTGTCACATGACCTCTCACCCCAGTGGCGAAACATGCTTTTTTTCTTAAAAGTGCTGGAGGGGAAGGATACCCAATGAAGCAAAGTTGCCTTAGGGGCAGAGGCTCCCATCCCTTTCATCTACGCCACTGCCTCACCCTGGAGAAATATTAGAAAAAGGGGAAGTTACTGGTCTGGAATCCCCTCAACAAGCGGTTCTTAACTCCCATGGAATCTTCCATCAGGATTGTCCCTCCACAGGAAGCCAAGATATCACGTGTTGAGGACAAGGGTGTGGCAGGACTCCTTCTCCAGGGGGAGGCGGAGACACGGGAGGTGGGTTCTTGTGTGACCCCTTGGGAGGATAGTGAGCCCATCTGTTGATAGACCACTTTAACATGCAGACTGTCCAAGGCAAGTGTGAGTCAGCTCTCTCCGAAAAGATGATCCACCAGCTAACACCACCAAGGCTCATCACAAACTGTTGAAGGGCGTCGAAATTCATTCATTCCACGCACCGCATTGGCATCACTTCTTCTTAAGGCCCGGTATCCGTCAATTACGTCGAGATAACTCCTTTGTTTTAAAGGATCAACGATTGGACTTGCTCAGCCTGGTTCCGAACGAAGTCCACGGAAAGCGCGTGCTCTGAGCTACGTCATTTAAAATTCATGAGTTCAAATGTTACACGAATTTTATTTTTTCTTGCCATGGGAAAGCCGGGGTGTAATTTTGATGCTCAAATGAGTGAAAGACACGTTTTTCCGAGGTGATTCAGTGGGATTGCCATTAGCGGCGGAATCAGTTTAAAAATAAAAGAACTCAGGCTTGGGACTCTTACAGAATAATAATAAAATTGATCACGACGGAGGCCCGTTCCAATCCTTTTCACGCCGACTTAATAATATGTTTGTGGGGCATCTTCTACCCTTCTGTCGATGTGAGCGCTTAGTCATATGATTTTATTGACGTGGGCCACAGAAAAGTTCCCGAAAACTTGGCACTGACAACGAAGGAAGTTAACGGTCTCATTAAGTCCTGGGCATGACAGTTTGCATCAGTCCATTGTGACGCTCACGGATATCAAAACAGCCATCCACATAATCCAGGCCGATATCATTGAGTAAATATTCATGAATAGCGATACTTGGCTTTCGAACTCCAAACAGTCCAAGTATAAATTACTTGATTTAAGTTATGAATCTTATAGTTCGAGACACTCATGAGAACCGTCTCACGTAATCACTGCGGAACACAAGTCGATCTGGCACTGAGGATCGAAAGATAACTGAAATTACTCATAGACAGTTTAGATACCAGATCTGGGGTAATTGTGGTTGGAATTATAGGTAATATAATTATGACAAGTTCGATCGCCAGGCACAGTATTGGTATACTGTTTGTAGAATTCATTCCTATAAACCAGCTCTTAGTTTTATGTTACTGTTGTTGTTTTCCCGACTGCACGAACTTTAACATTGTAATCAAATCATTTTTAAATACTATCGGCAGATCATTGAAATGGTATTGAAATCCCGGAGATACCGATATCGAGAATGCTGAGAATCGGAAGTTTCGCTTCTCAGAAACGATCCTGACCTGTCACTAACTTCAAGTAGTCCAACACGCATGCACTTCACTCACAAAGAACCTGTGGAAGAACTACTGGTCTCATAATTCCCCCAGGTCAAGCAGTCACGAACAGATCATATCAGAGGGGAGAGCTGATTAATATCTGAACAAGGGCCAAATCTCTCCCACTGGGCCCCCCTACCATCAGTGTAATCAGATCATGCCCACTCATAATGGGACCCCAGGACTTCCACAGTGGGTTCTGATGAACATGCACAAGCATTCAAGCCGGAAACTCAATACGTGCAGGGTTATTCTCGCTTTCCCCTCCTGCTTTCCATCCGCCCTCTCTTCCTTCCTTCCTAACTTCCTTCCTTCCTTCCTGAATCATTCATTTTCACTTCCTTTATTCTCTTAGCTTTCATTCTCCTCTACTCTTCTCATCGCTCAATTCGATCATTCTTTCTTCCTACCTCTGTCTCTCGTTTTTATTCCCTTCTTTTTCTTTGCCTTAAGTCTCCCTCCCCCCCCCTCCTTTCTTCCACATTTTAACTTCCTTATTTTTTTTCTCTCTTCAGTCTCACATCGCCATCTTAAATTTCTAGTCATTCTCGCTTTCCCCTCTATATATGTCTCATTTTTATAAAATCTTTCTTCATTCTCTCTCCTCTTATTTTTTTTCTTTCCTTCTCTTCTCGTCCACTCTAATATTCTATGCTCTTTCCTCTATCCCAAATGTCCCAATCCGCTCTATTCTACTTCTTTCTCCTCCGCATCTTCAACATGCAACGCCTGCATATTCTATCCCCGGCTGTCACACTGCTGTCAAGCTAATGCATTTGCACCGTACAATCCGCTAATTCAGGCCAAGCGAACATGACAGCAGGGCTTTATGTAACAAAGACAGCATTTGGCAGTTGTGCTCTGTTCTTTCATTACATGTGTTTGATGCCTTTCCTTACCCCAAGCGCACCCCACCTTCCTTTCATCCGTAGAGACCAGACGACCTTGTAAGCTACATCTGGACTGTGCATTTGAAAACTCCCATGGTTAGATCTCTTATCTAATAAAGAGTACACTGTTATTTTAGAAGGGTCCCAAGAGTCTTAGTTATCTTGCATTCATCTTACAGACAGAACCTGTCTTCCTGAGACTTGTTGACCGATACTGTTTCGGAACCCACTTCACCCTCGACACGACAAATTTAACGGCTGCTAAGAGACGCGGATTTTTTGTTGTTGCTTAAACGATGGTTAGAACGAATAAAATGCAAACATGGTATCGTCAGTATAACCACTACGCTGTTGTAAAAGAAGAATGATGAAGAGGAAGCATATAAGATCAGACCACTACAACATCGATTGCTTCCAATTCAATTTCTCGCTTGCAGGTACGCAAGTCAAGCCTGTTGCAGAGGACAGTTTGTGATCTCCGATTGTCCCTGTCATTTCTGCTTGAGAGGCTGTAATGTAGACGCTTTCATTATTCTCCAAAGCTGTTATGATTATGTTGTACGCAACCAAATATGCCCAATTTGGGTTCTGGATGCCAAAATTTCAACGTCAAAGTTACTGATCGTCAGTGTCTCCCAAACCATCTCAACTCGTCCCTCTTCTTCTTCTTCTTCTTCAATCAATAAGGCGGAACTAACTCTCAATAATTCATATCCGTGGGTGAGTTTTTCTGGCCGACTTCCTAGACTGGCCATGATTGGCAGTGTCCATAATTTGGTCAAAACCGCCAGGCCAGTATGCAAACAGATCGCCCGGGCAAATGTAATTTGGCCATCTGGACAGTATCCCACTAGAGGGGCGGACTGCCGTTCTTCGTACCCTTTGAGAGGAGAATGGATGGAAGAATTCCCGAGCGGGCCGTTACGGGAATTCAGCCGAGCCAGTGTCAGTTTCTTACACTACAATTTGGGCTTGGAAACCTCTCTGGAATTTGCTAGCTGGCTTAAGTTTTCACAACAGGTTGCTCCTCACCTGAAACTACAGCAACTGAATGATAATATCTGCCAAGAATACTGCCCGAAGAGAGAAAGACGCTTGAAGTTCACCCCATCCCGGCTGGAATAAAATCTTTGGTGGAAGCTACCAATATAAGATATCTTTAAGTTGAAAGTCACTGACGTCTTTGCAGGTCTTCCGGCGCGAGTCCTCCTACACTCTCCAGCTTGATGTCATCGGTTTCTTCTTACTATTCTTCTGACGAAATAGGGGGTCATCACAGATAATATATTCAGCAAAAGTTCGTTCTTTTGTTTTTTATTTAGCTCGATGGCGTCATCCTATCATCTCGTCTCATCAATTTTCTCCAATGATTCAATGAAGCTGTTCGCCGTCATTTGAGGATCCATGAATGTAATGTTGCTCTATAGGGAGATGGAGCCATTATGATTAAGGGGCGCCTCTGAAGTAATTGAACTTTGAAGCCACGTCCAAACCAGTATTTAAAATAATTAACTGGAATGATAAAGGCAGCTCCATACGCTTTACAATAAAGACAAGATTGATGACATTAACTTGTTGTATCAGAGGCACCCTTGATACGCCATTCGCTGAATAGGGCACCGCTCTGGGCGGACTTAATGTGACGCCAGTGTACGAAAGAATTAACCAATACTCCCTTCCGTTCTCCAACCAATTTTGGAAAGACATTATCACTTCCTCGCTCTTTCTTTCATTGTTTTTCATCAAATGCTGTCAAATATATATAGTATGGATCTTTTTCGTGGACGCAAGTCGAGCAATTACTCCAACAACCGGCTAAACCTAAATTATGTCAAAAACACAGGATTGGAATACTAGTGGTAAGCGCCTGTAAAGAGACAAAGACAGTGTTTGTTCTTCAGTGAGTTAAGAAAGTTACTGGATGACCTAGCACGCCGAATAACAATACTGTAAGGTCGCGTGAGTTGTTACTGGCATTGTTTAGATATGAGACTTGAATACCCCATTATTAGCACTGAATCTTGTCATTTTCACATCGATTTGCCGCCTTGACTCTTGCAAGTAATATATAATATGAATGCTTGTACACCCTTCTCTGTTAAGGTTTTGCTTTGTTTTTATGGAATGGCCCTGAAAAGTCAAACCGCCGCTAGCCTAAGAAGTCAAGATCTGTACATTATCCTCTCAAACTGTTTGTCACTCAAGCCCTGGAGGTCTTGAAAATCAGTGCAATGTCATCATCCCTTGCCCGTTTCCTCCCAGTCCAAATATAACTTTACCACTAGCGGCTAAGAGCTAATTAGCTGGCGCGCTGGTTGTCAGATCCCATTAAAGCACATTGATTCTGCACTCACTGGCATTGCCTTTGGAGTTCCACGTGTGAAACTTCCCAATTCTCTGGCCACTAGACGTCCATTGTCGATTGATCAATATCATGGAGACTCTGGATTTGAAGACAAGACTTATTTTCACTCAAACTTTGGACACACAAAGCCTTTATCTTCTCTCGGTATGCCTCCTATTTTACCAAACACTTCTCAGTTAATAATCTGCTCTTTTCGGAAATCAGACATGAACAACCGAACACATTTTCGTCTTGAATCCAAAATCAAGCTGTGCACCTCAAAAAAAATAAAAATTCGTTAGTCAAACACAGGGCATATTTCATCCTGTTGCGTCGCCTTCTCTTGACCGAAAACCAAATAATAATGGAGATATCGCTTTCAGTATACAGCCCTACTACATAAACATACAAGAACGGCTACTTTGGAGACTAATTATAAGCATTTAATTTTCTCTCTGCGATGTCCTTCCCCAATACATCATTTACTTAACTGAATTCATTCACACATTTTTCTCCAACTCTGAATATGCTCTAAAGACACCTACTACTTTTTTCCATGTCCATCACCATTAACACTTTAAGATCTCTCTTCCTCTCAGCCTCATTCTCCAAATCTTCCTCTTCCTTCACTTAACCCAGCTTCATACTCAAACGAGTTTCTCCATTGATTAAGTTACTTACTTTGGCGCTGCATATAATGTTCTATGGCGAGTTGCCCTGACCTATTTCAAGACTTCCAAACAACGTAATTATATTTTCCCTAGATGACGAACAATTACGGTTTTTGTTGTTTTGTTTTTGAATTAAGTTGCACGGTCTCTCCGCTCCACCCAAACACATCGACACAATATGCTCACATACGTAGGTCGCTTCAACCTAGCTCAACACTCAACACGTTCACAGACTCACTCTCTCAAAGCGCCCCTCGCCATTTCCCCAAACGTTCTCGGCTCACTCTCGCATGCATGGATCCATCCATTGTGACAGCGTGTCATTTCTTTCCATTTTTTTCTTTTAATTCAAAACGATCCATTTTATAAGGGCTCCATCTCGGCAGTTTTCGCCTTTTGCTGCAGGGGATCCCTACCTTCTACTCCCTCTGACGACATTAATCTTCACAGTGAGCTAACATGGACTAAAATTAACTTAAAAGCAAAACAGCTGAGCACCTCTTCACAAAATGTTACCCCCTCCCCCGCAAAAAACATAAAAATTAGGGCTGCTGAGTTAGGGGTCTCTTTCCGATTTAATTCACCTTCTCACAGAGATTTCAGGTTTCCGTGGGAGTACGCTACCATAAACTGAAAACCTCTAGCTTAGACGCACCTCCAAGTGGTGTGCACCGTCTTTCTTTATTAAGATCAATACCGAACAATGATGTGGCAGACAGCCCTTAGAGTAACGGGAGGGCGGAAGAGATGGGGAAGGGGTACACAAACCACGAGGTGCATAACCAAGAACCTTTTAACTGGATACCAGGCAACGGTTTGCTTCAAAGCTGTCCTAATTTTTCGGCCGCAACGCAGAGAGGCCTTTTATATGTTGTCACAAAACTGTGCATAAAGAGTCGGAATCGATATTCATGAGGACACAGCTGGTGTTTTCGACTTTTCCGCAGACTAAACTGCTCCATCATTATGCCTTACGCCACGACCTCATGAATTAGCGTGGAGACCACACAGTATGAAAGACGGTAACTTATTCCGCGCTTGCACTACTGCTCACGAAACATTGGCGATCACAAAAATAACAGCATACAGCGACGACAGCGACAGATAGGAGGAGACTTCTATGGCACACCAGCATATCTTAATATCATGGGGAGAAGAACCACTCAACAAACTGGTGCAGATTCGGCCCTTCATTTCCTTTCACACCGAAAGAACTCTGGGTCATATCTAGGTACATGTATTGGTATCTAGCGACTCTCGAGTGTCCCTCTGCTCTTTGAATCTGGGAGGGAAATGGAGGGAATTTTGGAAGGAAAGAGGCNGGGGGGGGGGGGGGGGGGGGTAATTGAACCCTCAGTTTCTGTAACAGTAACGACACCGAAGACGACAACAACAACAACAACAACAAAACGATGAAGACAACGACAACAGCAATTGCTGACAAAGGAAAACCTAGTATAATCTCCATTCTTACTATAAAATGTTGGCCTTCTATGGAGACTGCCCATGAACTCTAACCTTTATCAGACCTTTACGTCACGGTTCAAATCTCTCGTACAAAATGGTGCATTTTAAAGTGCGCGAGTGTTCGTGCTGGTGTGCATGCAGGCGGACGTGCATATGGATGACAAGCAGGTGTGTGGCTGGGTGAGATTATGTAAGCGCAGGAACAGAAACGACAATTTTAAAACGAGAACCCGTTATGCCTGCTGTGATCGATCAGGGAGCACGTTTCATTGCGTCATCGGCTATGAAAGTCGTGCTGACCCGTTAACCCTCTCCAATTATCCCCCCTGAGGCAATATGACATGTGTATTTGCTTAATCCTTTTGGAGCTCTGTTTAAGGGCGGAAAGCAAAAAGAAGGTGGAAAAAAACAAAACGACGCTAAATATAAGGGATGCCATCAACTGGGCAATGCCAGTGCAAAAGTGCAAAGCGATCGAATTTTACTGCTATCTTTAAATCTGCACGCTGGCGACACAAAGCGGTACATGCGTACAGGCTGAGCGCTGTGTTCCGCACCAAGTGACAGGTTGTATGACGAGACAAAGGCAGAATTTAACAACAAAGAATCGGGCTTTAAACAAAGAGCAAACACGGCGGAACGTCAGGTGTGAGAGCAGCCTATCCTACTGAGGCTTTGCCACAACCTTAATCTATCTGAATCTATATTGTGATGTGATAGAGTTTCAGCTCAAAATGATGGTGACATAAGACAGGAAAAAAATAACTGCTGTTGTATTAACAAGTGTCTATTTGGTCTAATAAAAGCCAAACAAATCAATTATCAGCTTGTGCATCACCATCGTAAGATTTATACTACCTCGGTATGTTGTTGAACGCTACATTCAGCACTGATGTACTGATGTTGTTCTAATGACAGTAGAAGATCCCATACTTAATGCACAAACTCTCAGCCAACAACATCTGAAAAGATTAAAGGCATAATAAACGAGTTTACTGAAGCATTAAATAGAATGCAAAGTCTGTCATGACGTTATCCTCTAAGATCTTAGCAAAGCCTTTGTATTAACCGAGGAGCGGATCGTAGTGGATATAATACAAGGATCAAGCCCACATGTTGTAAACACAGCCCTTTCGATATCTCCAACAAACATGTCACCATTTTTAAACACTCTCTATTCCCCGAAGGTCAGTCGCCTTACAACAGCTTGATCAGGCAAAAGGCAAACGACATCTATCACGCATATAAGATGAGTTCAAAAAGAAGGCATATATCAACGTGACCAAAAACAAAAACCCGCCAGCTGCTGGTCACCCCCTTAAGGATTTTATTACTGAAAGTGAGCGCTCATGTAAGTCACTGGATCTATTCATCAGTGATGATCACTATTACATTTTCTCACTTTCAAGAATTCATAACAGCAACAACCTCCCTAAAGCATTGGCAACGACAATAGTAGGCCATGTAACTCATTGACCTAATTAGAGTAATTTTCCTTGTAGTCCAGCTCCTCCCAATCAGTGAAAGTCAAACTACATTGTATGCCAAGTTTGCTCCGTCAGTTTGTTTTGGCCAAAACAAATATACGAGCGGTTTGAGGTCAGGGATAGGGTATAATAAAACGCACATTAATAATCGGAAGGGCCGACCATATATCATACGCACGTCTTGGGCTTGTAGGGGAGGAAACTAACAATGGATATTTCCATGGACATTGTTTTATCAGTTTCCATAGTAACAAAACTACAACACAACACGTCCTTATATTTAACACGTCCTTATATTTTCTAGCGAATGGGCCAAAAACTCAAGAAAATGAGAGAAAGTGGTATGAACACAATGATGTGTGTTACAAGGGGCAGGGAGGAATGTTGACTAGCTTTTGTCAGAAATTCCATCACTCGTTGTTGTCAAAGTCACCTCCACGTGAAAATGCTTTGGGCAAGACTTTAGGGCATGAATTACGAAGCGTTATTGCGCGCTGTACGTTCTGGAGTTTGTCTCCAGTAGCAGACCCATGGGAAAATCCCATTATGGCCTTCAAGGGTAGGATAGCCAGCCTCTAAATCTCTCGGACCAGGAAGAAAAACTAGGAAGCCCCGTGCATGTTACGCAAATTAAATATCCATTGACAGTTTTAAACCCTTTGAAGAGAAGGTCTAGACCCCCTGTACGGGCAAAATTGATTGGAAAATTCTGCCCACTTTAAGTGTTACAAGCAATAAAGCGCAGCATTGCCGTATCCTTTGTGATGCGCCATAAAACCCTAACCCAAACAAACAAACAAACAAACAAATACGCCATGGAATGGCTCAATAACAAAAAGGGATGAGAGGAAGTGCGTTAGGGTACAATGATATGTTCTAAAGCTGGCTTACAAAGGCAGAGGGACACAAAAGCAAAGGTGTATAGATGATTTCATGCTCGCACGAGCCTTCATTCGTCTTCACCTTTTGCAACCTCCGTACGAACATCATTCTGTTCACATTATAGCATAAAAAGGTGGGCTTAACGAGAAAAGCAGTACACAAAGAAGTCAGCAACGGAGAGAAACGAGAACAAAGAAGAGACTGCACTCGCAATCACTGACAAAGATTAAAAAAAAAAAATAATAGAAAGCTGATGTCAGAAACAAACATAACTAAATGAAATACTAGGTTCCTTAACAGAGATCAGATTGAATTTGCACTGAATAAGATGTAAGACTGGATTTGCACCGACGAAGATGTAAGACTGCATGGATGTTTACACGACATTATTACTGATACGATGAAAAGAAAAATAAGGTCGTATGATCCGAACAAACTCTCATACTCTAGTTACGAGTGGGTAGAGGCGTGTCCAAAACAAATGTGAAAGGTGACCCAGAGAAGAACAAAGGGAAGAAAGCAAACGTCCAGACAGCCAAAATGACCGCACTGCTTGCAACAATTATAGAAAAATAGAAAGAGAGTGAAAGAAGAAGAAGAGAAAGAACCAACGAAAGAAACTTGGGTAATCCTGCTAACAACAAAAGAAAGAAAGGGACAAACAAAAATTGAAGGCATTGATACCCTTGGAGCTGACGACAAACACGAAGAAGAAGAAAAAAAAGAAGAAACGATCGCCTGATCGCCCTGCTGGTAAGACACGCACGGAACGAGACAGAAAAAAAAAGAATGAAAAAAAGGAAAGAAAAAGTGAAAGAAAGAGAGAAAGAAAGAAACCTTGATTACACTGCTACCAAACACAACATAGACAACACTACAGAGGACCAAGTTTGCTAGTACTCACTGTAAGACTTCCTGATTGAATGGATTCTGTAGATTGCCCAGGAAATCCCCTATCATCTGCTTGCTCAGACCTTTCCTTGTGATGAGGAAGCGAGCCACACTCTTGGGCGAGCCCTCCAGGAAGAGGTTGTCTAGAAGGAAATCCAGGCCTTTCTCGGGTTTTCTGGGGAAGCACAGAGGATGGTGGTCAGACGTACGGACAGTGGAGTGAATAGAAACAAGATGAATGATATATTATAATTAATACAATACATGTATTTCCAGGTTGTTCTTAACAATATATGGACTGGAAATCACACTTAGATGATTAAACTAACGTAAAACAACATGAAGATCGCAATAATAACAATAACAATTGCACATAGAGTCTCCAGCAAAACACAATGATCAGCACAGGAGCTCAAAGAATACACGCTCTGGTTCGCTTCCTTTACTAAAGCTCTTCCTCTACCCCTCGCTCATTCTCTCTTTTTCCTTCCCTCCATTTCTCTCCCTTTCATTCTCGTTCCTTCGCACATTCATATGCATCACATTACGCAATTCATGTAAGCGAGACA
>JAWQUT010000049.1:781425-804304 GCA_033807755.1 Ellobium chinense | reverse complement strand
GCCCCGTTGGACTAACATAATTCCCGGAACAATGAGCAAGGTCCGAATCTCAAGACAAGGTTTCAAGGGTGACAAAGAGGGTCAGCTGCAGTAAGCGGTCTAGGCGAGGGAATTTCTACCACAGAATGATAGGAATGAGGGTTGTTCACGAAGGTGCATGTATGATTGAGTGGCAATGTGGGAAGGTGAGTGAGAAGGCGACTACGTAGGCGGGTGACTGAGTGGATGAAAGTGATCGAGGATTTTGAGGAGCTGAGTCAAACTCAAACAGTAAATTCGACATGAAGCAGCAAATTCTGTAATTCTGTGATAAGCTTATTTTACACGGAAATGACCATTCTTTTGACCACCTGACAAAATTTTCACAAACTGAGGATTGAGCGGCATCTGACACTGAATTTGCTGAGGCAAAATCCAAATGGTATGCTCACAGAAAGTGTTCAGTTCAGCTACAAATACTGACTCCCCTAGTCAAATCTAGAAGATAAAGATCCGCTAGCGCTTAACTCCTTACTATTCACCATTCTGTCTTTGTCTAGCCATCACAGTGTTTAAAAACAGCGTCCTTAAAGTCATAACAACAAGAAGCTGTACCGTTATATCCCTCAGCTACAACAAGTCACAATACATACACTGTCATACAAATCACCAAGGGGTTGTTAACTACACTTATGAGAATCACTGATGTGGATGAGGCAGCCGTGCACTGTTTAGTAAATGGAGACGCCGATGTTTATGCTGGTTGACTGTAAACACATCAAGGATCATCACAGAGCTGATACCTACATCTACCTACCCTAGCCCAAGGTGCTGATGGCTTGCAGGGAAATAAACACTTGTTGTATATACATCCCCCAAGCTAATGTTTAGTTTACGAGTGCCTACAGGCTCATCAAACTCCTTTGTTGTATATGTGATGTAAAAGCTGCGTTATATAAGAACGTAACCTCTTGGTTGATACGACTAAGTCAAAAAGGAAGCTGCGACAGATATGTACATCTTTTAGCTTCGTGAGAAGTTCATAGCTCTACCTCTTCAAAATTGTTTGAAATGGTTTAAAGAATAATAGTTCAGGTCAGGTTTCAGCTTGTGTAGCAAGAAGCCTCTTGTCACTATATATATATTTTTTCTTAAATTCGAATGGATAACTGTCTCTATTAATCAACACTACCTCTCTCTACTGCGCCTGGCCAATTAAAGTCCAACACCCACTGCTGTGTATTCACTTCTCTTTAAATTGTTAAATGTATCGTCATCCTCTTTCTCTACTGTTTTCCACAAAACAAAACATTAATAAAAATTTAAAGGTTGTCAGTTCACATCTGGATGTCCTAGCACTTGGCGTTCATAACAGTATTGATGTCAAATCGATCTGGGCTGGGCGTCGTGTCAACGTAGTCTACCGAGTGTGCTCAGTGAGGGAGACTTGTGTTTGCTCGGCGTATGATGGGGCAGAATGCCATTGCTTGTGATAGAGGGAGAGCTCTAGTGGACGGTCCAAGCGAAGGAAACTGAACGACTAAAATATTGGGAATGGGAGGCGAATATGTGTATAAGTGAGTGACGGCGTAAGATTTTGAATGAGTGAGTGAATGAATGGTAGAGAAGATTTGGTCATGAGCTATGGATGTCTGTCCGAAAAGTTGAAGAGCTGACACATCACTGACCTCTGGGTCAACTTTCATTGCAAGTTGACATTTATGTGGAAAAGCTATCGTGGACACGTCCAGGGATCAACTGACCAGTGGTGAATGCAAACCTGACACCATCCAACGACCAGTGACAAGCCCAAAATCTTACTGCGTGTAACAATTTGACCCCAATAACAATGCCTTTTTTCTTGCCGGGAAATTCAAATCTGCTGTCCCCTCCCCTCTTGTAAACCAGCCCAATACTTCGTGATCCATATAATGATAGGGGTAGATGTCCGCTATTCTGGGAACAAACTATTACGGTACATGTAGCACAGTGCCTGAGCAATCGAAGCCCAACTTATTTTTGTCCCATAGCAATTAGATTCACAGGCCACACGCCTGGTCCGGATAGTCAACCACTTCCCGCGGGCCGCATCGATGGCCCGGCACAATGGTAACCAGCAGTGAGGGAATTTCACGCCAATTTCACGCCCATCGACCTGCCAGCCTAGTCTACATCCTTTCTGGTCCAGTCTCTGTCCCTGTCTAATCAGGAGTCTAGCAGGGGTTCTGAGTTTCAGTATTACCAATGGTGCACATGCAAGATTCGCCAGCTGTTTTTGAAATGACATGGATGAAACATTTTTTTTTTAACGTGTTCCCATCCTAAGATCCTCTTAGTCTCGCCTGAGCTGTAATTCCTATCTTCTCTTGGCGAGAAAGTCCGCATCCTTTCCAGACTCAATCCACAGCTATAAGCAAAATGAGTACTGTGGGCAAAAAGAGTACTGTGTTACCAAAGGTGCACTGCGCGACTGACCAAGTACTTTGAAAATAACAAGCAAGGGGGTCCTATCCCAAGGTCTTCTTGGTGGTGGTGTCTTTGTTATGGTTCCGAGATCCATTTGGCGAGCAAATCCACATCATTTCTCCTACTTTTCCCAACACGGTTACTGCGTCACAATTGCAGTAAATTTTGCCGAAGACGCGCGCAGTTGGAATTGTCCAGCAACTGGTGTATAGATCTCAAGCAGGGATATGGCCTCCCATCCCAATATCTCCACGCCCCCGTCCTCGGTAAAGGTTCGTATCTTCTGTAGGCACAGGGCACTATTATTGGGTGTCTAATTAGCTGACATTCACGACTACTTTTGGCAGTCCTCCCACTCTGCCCTCTACCGCCCCCTTGTTAAATGGTCATCTCACGGTCGTCAGCGAAATACAATGATAGTGATTTTTCTCTTTTTAGGTCATTATCGGTCGACCATTTCAACCCCTCCCATGTAGGTTCCCTGGGTGAGGGTTTTCTGGTTTTTTAAAAAAAAACATTTTTGTCTTAACAGCCTCTTAATAATCACAAGTAGTTATCAGTCAGGCAATACCAGGTCGATTCTAATAACTGCTAGTCAAGACAATGCACTCGATGACTTTATGCTCAGAAAAGCTGACACCTCTAAAGCCTTAATTGATTTTTGCTTACTTCAACGCCCGGTATCTCCGCATACTGAGCTTATACATTTGCACTCTCCCACCTACTGAATACTTCATTCAAGGTAAAATATAATGTGCCCATAAGTTTTGCACTGTAGCATCTTCGATCTCTCCTATATAGTGCATATTGTTGTTTCTCCTGCTTTTCGTTTTTCTTCCTTAATTTCTTACTGCTTCATTTATAACCCATTCTTTTCCACACCCTCTGCCACATGAGCTCTCTCTTCCACCCTCTCCCCCAACCCTCACCGCAGTAGTTCAAAAGTTTAACCCGACAACGGCAGACCGTTTGGCTACACAGTTCCTCCTGGTACGAGAGAAGCGAAACCACCGCCCTGACACCAACTATCAAGTCTGCCAACTGACACAGCTGTCTTCAAAGCCTGCATTTTGACCCCCCTTCACCAGAGTCTCTAGCAGATAATGACAAGTTATCTGGCGTCACCACTGACCGACGGCAGGACAAAAACACCAGAGTTCAGGGGACAGGTCCATCTCGTGGTGACCTGTCCTGTGCAGTAAAAGACCAACGGATCTCAAACTTGTAGGTGCATGTATCTCCAGATGAAATGCACATGGATTTGGTTGAGAGGGCATCTAATCTTTAATGATTGTGGCTTTGCCTTAATTACCCCTTTGATCTGAGTCATTTCCTTCCTTCCATGGTGAAAGTGACAAACCTGGTTTTCTTCTTATTGTCGCATAATATTGAAGTTATGTATGCATCACTGGCCTCAACAGATCTGACATACTTGTCAATAATTTGGGACATAATATACATGTATTTGTTTTATCTTATGTTATTGCCATCAATGAAAAACTCTATCAAACTACAAAGAATTGGAGTTTAGCACAAGCTCAGTTACATCATGCATGCCTTGATAACTTGCCGAAATCTATGGCCAAACTAAATCAAGCTTCTCTCTCTATCTTCTTCTCCTCCTCCTCCCCCCCCCCCCNCCCCGCCCCAATCCCACAAACACAAACCCCAACATACAAACTTATCCACATGTTACTTGATTCCTAATCCCCTATCCCTAGCCTACGATCGGCGTAAACCACTTTTCATGTTGTAGTACCAATCCTCTCCTAAACATACCCCCAGTGGATTCCGGGGTATGAGTGCCATAAATCAGTAACCACTGTGACCAGCTATCGTCTTTCAAGCTTTCCTTTCGACAAAGCCGTGATTTGTCTTCGCACTTTTTGTAACAAATGTTTGGATGCCCCAGTAGTGCTTATGCCCCGAAAAATCCCGACCACATAAAAACCTCACAGAGTTCACTGATCTTATTTCCAGCCACTGAATGCGCCGTAGACTTGATTTACTCCGGACCTCAGTGACGGGTGTTTGGTAGAGCTATTGTTACCTAAGCAAGACTTTGTGCTTCTTCCAGTACTAAGACTGTCTATGGCCATTCTCGTCTCGCTACAATCTCGGATTACTCAACAGGGTTTAGTGACACTCTAAGGGCTTCATTTCCAGTACAATTGCCGTTGTTTACATGAAACCTATCCGGGAATCCATGACTTAGGGTGACATAACCAAATGACCAGTGCTATGGTGGCTGCTTCTGAGTCATTCCAGGGAAAATTTGCCATCCTTTCCCCTGAAGCCAACAGCCACAACCTATCATGGGCCACAAAATTATATTTTCATTGCTACAAACACTTTAAGGTAAAGTTGATGATGGAGATAAACATCAAAGCGTAAACGATAACGTGGTAGCTGTCGATTCAAGGTAAGTGATAGAAATGTTCCGTGGAATTATCCTTTTGTATTCAGAGACACTGGACAGTGAACACAAAAATGCGATCCTCGAAGCCAACTGTTGCGCTTACACAAGTACTAAAGACACTGAATAACACACACACAACACTGAAGTGGACAACATGGTGACAATAATGGCTTTGTTGGACTGAACAGGACTAGTGTTGATGAGAAAGACAACAATCATGTTAACAACAGCAACATAATTACTTGCTGTACACAAACAACAACAACAATAAAACTAGTTTTCAAACAACGGATGTGAAAAGCACTGAACTACTGGTGACAAATACCGCAATAACCGGAACTAAAATGCAATGAAAACAATGCAAAGTTCAGACTGATGTTTTGCTTAGGACAACAACAACATTGACACACAACAACAATCATTATAAAGGCCCTAACCATGAGAATGCTTTAAGAAATATTAAGAGGCTGTATATATATAATTACAATGTACTCACTTGTTAAACAAATTTAGTCCTATTCTGTATAAGCGTTTCCTCAACTTGTCATTGCCTCTAGGTATTGTCTGTGACTCTGGTGTTATACTCATTCGTAGCTTCCTCTGGTAACTGAGTGAGGTCTCACTGCACATGCTAATGTTTTCAGTGCTTACGTTCCCAGAGCTTTGGGAACTGGAGTTGACACCGTCCAAGCTCTCAGCCTCACTGGTTTCAGAGATGTTGCTCATCCTCTTGACCTCCCCCTTCTTGTCCGTCAGGCTTCCATTAGAAACCTGTAGACCTTCTGTGGAACCATCACCTTTCCGCTTCCAGATTGGGGAAGTATCTGAGGCCCTGCTCGTAGGAGGGACAATGGCAACATTAGATGGCTGGCCCGAGGCGGCGGAATCACGATTCCGATGTTTGACCTGTGAGTTGGCCATGAGGTACTTCCGCTGAGCAGCGGCCATTTGCTCTTTAGTATACATCGGGCTGGAGTCATCTGGGGAGCCAGGGTCAATCCTTACCTCTGGGGAATCCCCGGCCCCCGTGAGGTAGTCACTGGGATCGATGGAAATTGTCTTGAAACTGTCAAAGGAGGTCCCAGCCGAAGACGAGGAGGGGGTCCTGGTCAGGTCGGGACCAATATCCATACTGTTGGATCCCAGAGAGGAGGCAGACGGTCTGTTACTGAGGCTCGGGTGGCCACCGCTGCCAGTCATGTCCTGATTACTGCTGCCTTCACTGTGAAAACTATCCGTGAGAATATCCGTCTCTTTGCTCTCAAGGAGAGTCTCAAAGTCCAGACTATGAGGGTCTACAGCCGTGTTCTCCAGGGGCGGCGCCCTCATGAAGTCTCCTCCACCACTGGAGGAATTCATCTCCCTGTTATTATTAGACTCCCCACCGTTGTACACGCCCCCACCACTCCCCTGACTGCTCACACTAGAACTCTTCGATCTACTACCTCTAATGAATACTCCATCAACGTTAAACCCAGGACTGCTGAACGCGTTGCGGCTCAGGTGAGCATGAGCCAGGTGCTGATTCTCCTTCCCGTAGATTTGTTCCACCCCAGGGTGGCGTTCGAGCTTCCGCTTGCTGTCTCCTCGCTGGACGTAGCTAGGCCCGCCTGATGTCCGTCGCTGTTTGTCCGAGTTGGCGCCAACATCCACAGTCATCTGCTGCTGGAGCTGGCGGTCTGAAGACCGGCTGGTGCTCTCAAAGTCTGCCACCATGTTGCGGATGTTTCTCCCAAAGGCAGCCTCCTCCTCATTGGTCGGGAGGTTGATGTTACCGTTATCGTCTGTAGCTCCACTCAGATCAGTGGACAGGCGATCGGACCAGACCGTGTTGCTCCGAC
This sequence comes from Ellobium chinense, assembly GCA_033807755.1. Lineage (NCBI taxonomy): Eukaryota > Metazoa > Mollusca > Gastropoda > Ellobiida > Ellobiidae > Ellobium > Ellobium chinense. The sequence goes on along the minus strand of JAWQUT010000049.1, from coordinate 797,599 downwards.
CCAGTTCAGACAGTCGCTTGGATAGTCGTCGTTCTCCGTAAGAATGTCGAAGTTTCTGGAAGTTTTTGTTCATGCAGTACTGACGGAATGCTCGCTGTATTGTCCGCGCGGCCCGCCTCGATCGTATGGAACCACCGTACTTTCTCTCTAGCATCTCCACCTGCGAAAAGCAAGGGGCACAGATTATGAAGACAGCCTGAGATTTAAGACACAAGCAGGGCAACGAAACTCTTTACCACTGCAAGTAAATGTCTGTGTTTACCAAACCACACATCTTTGAAAACCCAATCTGTTCTCAAACGACAGCCAGAGAGATCGACAACACATAATAACAAGTATTGTCAAGGAAAGCAAACAATGTATATACTCGAATACTCAACGACCACATAATAATATGCAAGAAGAAAGAAATGAGGGACGGAAAAGTCAGAATAAAATGAAAAGCTGAAAACCAAAAAAAGGATAAAAGAGAAAAGCAGGTTTACCACAGACGTAATGAGAAAAAAAAGAAATTAAAACAAAAAGAAATGAAGTGAGAGGGATGTGAAGAGATGATATAGGGATGGGGAAAAAGACGAAAATCACTATCAATATGGTCCATGTTTATGAGAATATAATGTAGGCCTACACAATGGCAGTGACCGCATCGTCTATACAAGTACAATAACAACAACAGAAGTATTTCAGTGAATGTACCTGTGTTGGGACAGTTAGATCTATGACTACATAATAATGGTCTGTTGTTTACTGATGAAATGGCCTCTATCACTAAACAAATAAAACACTTTGCCTATGAACCGCTAAACAAAGAACACACAATGAAAACACTCCATTAGTTGAACGAATACACTGTCAACCTTTCATAAACAATACAGAGCAATGGGTACTGTAGCAAATTCGGTGTTATGTGCACTTAATGAACACTATACTTACAACAAAGCCAAGTACATGTAATTAATATACGGGTAAAACCACTGAATCACTAGCACACATTTTAACGCAAGAAATACCTCACAGCTGTAGTCACATCAAACTGTTGTCAACTACAAGACCAAAACAAAAAGATTGAATACTGTAACCTGGGCGACACATGTTACTCCCCTAGCTGTAGCTATTAAGTTTACAACAACACGCACCACATTAAAATTTTTCACACATCGAGTCATCGATCGGGTTAGCCAGTAATTCGAGCTCCGCCTTTCCAGGGTTAAAATAGGCCTGAGGTTTCTAAATTTACCTGACCACAAACCCGCAGGACCAAAAGGAATGTCTAAATTTGGCCCCCCTAGTGTATTATCGATTAACCATTATATGACATTTATTAACCTCCCCGACTGATTTCACCTCGTCCATTTTGTAAAGGTAAACAGGCAAACATTGTTACACCCTTTTCTATAATCCTTACTTTGGCTAATCCAGGTTTGACTCAATCGTAAACGCGGCCTCAAGCACTTTTGATAATAAATGGTGAGAATAAGCTTATGTTGATTACACCCCCCCCCACCCTCAAGTTATTCTTAAGACAATCTTAAGACATTAAATTGGTAGAGCTTTCGTGCATAACTACGACGACGCAAAACAAAAACAAAACAATGATACTGTCTTAACGATTGTGTTATGCCTACTTGAACCAAGAAGACAAGGTTAAATGCAGTATTCCTCGTTTGTGACACTACGGCCTAGTTTATTAGTATGAAATGTGAAGCGAGTCACATTAATGGACCGTTACTGATATTTCCACGCGCTTACATCATCATATGCGAGATCAGGAGATATTAGAGGAATAAACTGTCACTTGCGACTAATAATGTGATTTATGAGATATGTCCGTATTGCTGCTAAGCGACGAAATAATTTCACTCAGGTAAAGACCAAAACGTATTAAATCCAAGCCAAGAAAAAAAAAAGGATACTCACTTTTCTTTAAGAGCAAACATTCATTTTATTTCTAAACGCCTTCCTTAACTTTGTGGTTTCACCCGTACTCGACAAATATAAATGGTGACTGAGTCATAGAAGCCGGGAGAGCTTAACTTCAGATACACTGTTTACAAGGTACGAAAACAAGGTAGTCGGGCCAAGTGACCAGCCATAGGCTAGTACTGATAACATGAGTAATAAGCCGACGAGGTTCCACAACACAATTTACTTGGTCGCCTTTGAACAAGCGGACCGGACAGTGATAAAATATCGCTTAAAGTCAACGCAACATGGTCACACGAGTGCAGTCAGCTTTCACTTGTATTAATTGTGGTGCGAAGAAACCGAGCCTAAACCGAAGTGATAAAACCGCCTGATAAACGAGCGCAACTTGCCATCTAAATTTCAATAACGGGGGAATTATTGTGTCACAATGCCATGGAGCCATACAACACTCTCGGCTTTACTTGTAAGCTACGGGGGGAAACCCCTTACTCTTCACCTGCGAGGTGAAAATAATGATAACGTAACACTGACATAAAGAAAAAGCCGATCAGCTGACTCAAAAACATAAATCAAAACAGAATTATCTGGCTTGACAAGTTCTAGAAATTTCCACTAGGAAATGTCACGGCAGAAAATTACCGCTGTTAACACAACTTGGCTAACGTCAGCGACCCAGCAACTGAACTGAAACAAAAAAAAAACAACGGGAATCCGGTTTGTGTATAAATCGTGGCCTTTTCAACGTTTACGAGAGTGAGTTACGCTCGCTGATACACCAACAAGTACAGTTTCTTTTTTGATTGCTTTCACGAGTTTCCGAAAAGGAAGGCCCCGCCCTAGGAGTCTATAAATAACGCCTTAGGAGTCTAAAAATATCGCAAAACAACCATCCAACCAACCAACCAACGAACGCAGCCCTTTAGGAAGGACGAATGTGAGCGAGAAATTGCCATTTCAAAAATCGGGCGCGAAGGCGTAACCAACGCACGAGCAACGAGCAGATACAGTTGCGAACTAAGGTCCTGCTTGTGTCTGAGTGCAAATTTAAGATGCATCCGCCCTGTGTGTCATGCTCAGATTTCATCATACGTCGACCCATCTGTAGTATATATATATTGGGAAACGCCAGCGTTATGATCGACTTCGCTTAAACGCCACTTTGGCTTCATTCTGACAGTAAAAAGATAATAAACTGTGTTTTTTAATATGAGAAATATCGCTTAACTGCAATTCCGGTTAATCGCAACCTATTCCATATTTCTGGAGGAGTTGCGATTAAGCGATACCGACTGCACACCCAAACAGGAACTGCTGATTACTCACGTTTTGAACGAAAGTTTTCGCGCCCGATTTGAAAACAAGTTTCTCATCCTCTCTGGTCTAACTCGCCTTTTCTATCAAACTACTGTAAAATGTCAGTCGTGAGTCACTTGTTACATAGTAACCTACTGCAACTAGAGTCACCCTATTACACACTCATCTCGTCGTGACAGGACAGCTCACGGTGACACTACTATACGGGTCACTGGTTCAAAGTGTCAAAAATGGCTCATTATGACGTCCGCAGGCCTGGCCTGAAATGTCACACCACTCACTCTGGTCGTCAGTCTCTCCCTGCCTTCACAGCTCACGCTGACCTTAATGTCTGATGTCACTCGTTACACAGGCCAAATGGAGGCACAAGTAGAGGTTTCTGTTCACTATCATTGTACAAATGGAGTGCATCGCAAGGGCGACGAACTCTTTTCCCTTATGCACAGGCTTAAGATTTCGAAAATTTAGAAAAAAATAATTACTTCCCTTGCGTGTCCCTAACTTCTGGTGAATTTATAGGGGTATCTAGTTCTACACACTCGCGGCATATACACATTTGTTTGCAACGTAGCTAGGTGGAATCTATGAGGGTAACCTAACTCTCATTGATGGATTTCTTCGCCCAGAGAATATGCATCGAAATCTACTTAATTTTAATTCGCGACTTTGCTTCCTTTTCACTTGTATGTAAAATATGTGTAAATGTGAAACATTTTCAACAACAGAAAGAACACACGGAAAAAAAAAAGATGCATCAACACTGTCTCAAAATGACTTTTGTGGGCGTAAAACGACGTCTTATTTGCCTTTGTATACTTATAATACTAGTTATCTTTGATAAAACTTGCATCTCTATAATACGACAGAATTTTTGTTCGTAATGGTAACAATACAACATGTAGGCATAAATAATGCTATCCTGTTAACAACTGCATGAAACTTCATTCGAGACGAGTAACAGATGAGTAAACAACAACACTTCAAAGCTTATCACGCTAATAACAGTTTATAACTACAGGGCATTACAATGCTTAGAACAAGGGGTGACTGAAACACAAAACTCTGTCAGTGACCACAATCAGACCTGTTCACCACTAGGGCTGGCTACAAACCTCTGACCGCACCCCAAGTAAATTTTGTGAACACATTATCACTATGTCACTACACAACCACAGCCATCATGTTCGTGTTACGAACGGCTAAATCTAATTATTCCTGACTCCAGTAGACAGTTATAGTAACTGTTTATTACACCTCACATTAGCTGATCAACCCACCTGCCCACAGATTTTGGGATCATCAAGATCCACCATTTGCAATGGGTTACCACATACCATCGGTAAATAATTACAGCAGGAGCTCATAACCTTGAACATAATGTTTTCGAAAAACTCGCTTCCTTGCTGTCATGAGCTAAAAGATTCTGGCCTTGATATAGAGTTTTAAACTGTTCATGAATTTATATGGCATACTGGCCAGGTCGTGAGATCCTGCTATAATAATTATATTTATTGCCAGCCGGACTCTACATTGAAAATTACACATCAGGATTTAATTACTCAACCAATCCACCCACGCACCGATTTTAAAAAATCAACAAGAGAGAAAAAAGAAAAGCAAACAGACCTGCTTGTCATGCAAATCCTGCGACAGCTGATATGAACTCTGATGTGGCCTTGACCTTTTGATAGCGTCATCATTACTGCCCTTGAGTGACCTCTGCCTCTGTATGCGGTTGTGACTGTGTATGCTGTTCTGGCTCACGAGCTTGCTGCTCCCGCCACGAGGGGAGGGCGAGTCTGACCCCTGGGAGTTACTTCTCTGACCTTGACCTCTGACCGGTGTGTCATTGTAGGCCTTGACCCCCGTCACACTGAAATGCCAAAAGAAAGCAAAAAGATAATTTAGCATGAAACCCAAAAAAGTAACTGATGTTGCCTAGTCTTATATGAATTCGTGCAGTGAGAAACAGAGTCATCTGTGGGAAAAGGCAGAACAAGACAAAGAAGAAACAAAAGCAACAAAGAACAAAAACAAACCCTTCAATAGATGTCAAGTGGGTTGCATTATGCTTCCCACATCAACGCCTGTGAACAAACTATATTTCTCAACAACGACGCAATTCCAGTGTTATATGTAACAAGCGGACGTAACAAATCATGACGCTATAGGAGACAGAACATCGCATACAACTCATGCGACCTGCAACCTCGGTGCCTACCGCCATAAATATCATTAAATAAAAAACGGACGCGGCTACTTGGAGAGGGCAAGACAACCTAGTCTGTCTCCATCGCTTAGTGCGTTGCTGAAAGCCATGCGGAAAAAACGTAACCAGTTCTTACGAAACGAAGACAGGATGGAACCGCAAACGCAACAGGGTCTACGAAGAAGCAAATTTATAATGACGGTATTATTTTGCCATTAGATGCATGATTAGAGAGATAAAATTCAGAGCGTGCGAAAAGCAAAACAATAATAACAAAGGGAGCAATGTAACATTTTGAAGTCTCAGGTATAGATTCGTATTTTTTCGTGGAGCACAGGTATAGAAAAGAACAGCGATACTGCAATGAGACAATAAGCATTCACATGAACATGAGAGTGCCACTCAACCATTCATTGTTTCCTTATTTAACAACGATAATAATAGTTTAATAATAATAATAACAATACATTTTTAAGTCTCGTATCATATCAAGGTTAATGCACTCCCACATGGCTTCACAAAATTATTTCTCCAGCAGCTTTCAACTCCTCTTTCTCCTCTCAGCTTTATCGCAAGAAAGACACGATGATGAACACGAGCCTTTCCTTCCTTCTTTCTTTCTTTCTTTCTTTCTTTCTTTCTTTCTTTCTTTCTTTCTTTCACCCCCTTTGTCAGGCCCCTCGATGTCCCTTTCTCCACTTTCTCTCCTTCTTGGGCATCATTTCGCTTTCCCAAACTCTAGCAATCAGCAGTGCGACTTCCTTCGGGCACTTGAGCCGCTTCTTATCTCCGGACAACAACAATGTTTGCCAGCTTGTACCACCAGGGGTTAGGTGGTCATTACGTCACGGCTGAAGGGGGGGACAATTGCACTTAGCAGGGTGTTGAGTGAGAGGACAGAGAAGGGCTTATGACGGTTACAGTGGGAAAGAGTAAACGGAGAATACAGACACAGGGAAGAGAAGAGAGAGACGAAGAGAGAGAAAGAGAGAGAGAGAGAGAGAGTGGAGAAATTTTTGAAGTGACAGAAAAAGTGGAACAGGGCGGAAATACAGTGCAGGGGAGAGGGACAGAGAGAGAGAGAGAGAGAGAGAGAGAGAGAAGAGAGTGAGAGAAAGAGAAAAAGAGACAAAAAGAATATAACTGATTATAAGAAAGAAGTAAGACTAGCGCCTAACAGCACGACAGGTAGACAGTTAATAATAAAAGAGGGGCTTGGGAACTGCGAAAGACTATGGAAAGAGGTGACATCTACACAACAACAACAATAATAACAAGGAGTCAGAAAGCTGACAGATAAGCAAAAAGAGAGGCGGGCCTGAAAACAGACAAGACGATGAAATTTGCTCACTTAGCAATCTCTTAGCTAAATAAAACAGTACCTATAGAAACAAGCATTAGAGACAAACACAATGTAGTGCCAGTACCTAATCGAACGTGATGGGATAGGGCAGTAAGAATCGATCACTATTCGTGTTTTTACCAGCATATATCACGATACTGTTTTGATTGCCCTTTGGCACACGATTATGTCCCTTGACACCTTCTATTAATATAGCACAGACATTACGTCCCGAGGTGGTGAAGGAGGGGGCGGCGAACTCCCGTGTATAGCAGGCCACAGGCCACAACATAGACTGGGCTTGTAGTTGTATGAGGTTGCTATTCGACTCTGTGTATGTTGTTGTTTTGGAGATGATGGTGGTTGTGGTGATGGTGTCAATGTCCAGAGAACCATGTGGCGTTGCTGCTGATGCCTAGGTTTACGCGAGTAACTGACTGTCGCCAGGGCTGATGCCTGTTACTAACACTATCATGACAGTGCGCGGAAAAAGGCTGACTTAAAAGTGGCTGTGCTGCTATTCCTTAGCGGTTCAATGTTTGTCCTGGCCACTATGGTGAAGGTGATGATAAAGATGATGAAGATGACGATAATGATGACAACCACAGAACTTCCTTAATGCGTTTCGTCTATCTGTAAAATCGCTACTTAAAGAGAAATTATTTTGATGAGACGAGTAAAAAACAGAAGACCCAACCAAAACCCTAACCATTAAAGAGTGATGTTTTAGTTCCTAATACAATATGTCACAATAAAAAGCAGAGTAAAATCATCTAGGATTTATTCTTGTTCGAGCTGGTTGCTAGAGTTGGCAAGGGCGATTATGCGCATATGATGAAGACATGAATTCTAATTTTCACTTACAAAGCAATTTTTGTTTCTGTTTTACAACTACACACCCACCAACACACATGGGAGACACCTGTTACTAATGTGCTGTATCCATAGATTTCAGCATCAATATGGCTAAAGTACGGAGCTGCAACACATGTTTACGACAGGAAAACAAAGAGGCGGAGGCGGACAGATCGTTCACGGCAGCAATGAGATGATGCAATTTTCAGATCCTGCCAATATATCAGAGGTTTTGACAAACCTGCATCATTTCGTTCACTGCGTTCGTTCTTGCTCTTCTTGTACTTTATCACGAACAGCCACGTATTTAACATTGGTGTCTTGTTTTCTGTTCATCTGTTACTAGATCTAGTCCAAATAAATATGATACAATTTTTTTTTTTAAAAAAGGCAGTGTTTATTCTGCGTGTCGTCGTCGCTATGAAGGACAATTTGTCATACAACAAAGACTTTCAAGCTCTGATAATGTTTGTCGTTTGAATCGAAGAAGAGGTCGCACGATAATAACTCCCTGACACATTATGCATACAAAATAATGAATGCTGAAAAAAAAAAAGCGCCCCAAACAACCGCCCGTGTATCTTCATATATACGATTAAAAATTCAAACTAACACAAATCCATAAAATCATCTTGAAGACTTGGACATAACTCAGATGATGAAGTACTTCACCTGAAATCAATTACGAGACATCCACTTCATAACATTGAAGCAATCTGGCGCTTTGGCATCAGGCACCGAACGTCTGGAAGTGGTGAGACTCAAACTGGGACAGAAAAGAATCCAGAAACTATTTCCAAAAACATCCACAATTACTGCCTGATTGATGAAACTCTTCATCAGCACAACTCATGTATGTAAGAACTCTAAACCAATATTAGACATTGCAACTGCCAAACTCAAATCCAGGCAGAGAGTTCAGAACGACATTCTGACGACTTATAACACTGCCAGGCAGCTGACGTTCTTCAATGCTTCACTTTTTAACACGTACTGTTATGTTAGAATCATAAACACGCATCTACACTGTATAAAAACCAAGTCGCTACAGAGGTGCAGCAATATATTAGATAGTCAACCGTGATACAGACTATTACAGTATTAAACTTTCCTATAACTGCGATCAGGCTACATCGGTTAAGTGAGCGGGTGTCAAATTCATCCCACGGTGGCAGAAAGGTAAAGTCTAAAGAGATAGAAGAGGAAAAAGTTTTCGACAGCTTAACATCCGCACCTGTTACCTCTGCCTTCTTCCTTTCCTTCTCCGTATAAAGCGAATTGAAAAACACTTTGACTAACCCTGCAGATCGCACACGGATTGATTTCCACATTAACTATCGATCTACCATAAGTTGCTCACGCAGCTTTTAAACAGATGGTGTTTTTAGTCGGGTCTCTTGTGGCACGAACCATGGTAAAAGATAAAACATTGTTTGCTTTTGGAGCGTCTAGCTATGTTCGTAGGAAATTTGCCAGAAAATGCTCCAGAAATGCCACAGCATCACTTAGAACTTGTCAGCAAGGTAGTCGAGATCGCTTACTGGCAAGAAAAGAAAAAAGAACATGAGCTTCCATGACCAGAAAATTTTCAAACATTCATGAAATGAGGCATCGTTGACAGCTTTTCTAGGTTCAGTCTGTTTAGGATTTCTTCTGCATCGTAAGACACGCCGACAGCAAGTTCGCATGCGTCTCTTTAGCTGAACCAAAATGAACTCGGCGACCTCGGCGAATACCTTGAGGCCCTTGCTTTAACGAAACCCCCCTGACATTCGCAGCCTGTTGCCTTATTTGAAAACCGAGAGGCCTATTTTCAGACGTCAGCCGACGAGCGACCTTTCCTCTCCATCCATCATCACATTCATTTTCACACGAAGCTGAGGTCAGCCGTGGGATGATAATCTTAATGAATTTACAATGACAGCCATTTCGTTAATCCACGAGGTCATATTACCTCTATGTCACAGAGGTCAACTGATGCACAATGGCAAGTCCAATACCGCCAAATTTCAAAAACCTTACGTTGGCCTTCGCCATGATTTTGGCGTTGTTTGTAAACGAAGAAGACCCCACGGCCAGCGCAGTGATGCACAGGTGAGCAAGGACGCCAAACTTTTATCATTACAAACCTGCTGAAGTTTTCGATGTGTTTTTTTGTCATTGTGTCTGTATGCTTGTGAAGGCCATTTGGACCGCGGCTGAGCCAGGAATGTAATGATTCGACCAAATGCCAACAACAACAAAATCTGTCATTTCTGACACAACTTTGCAGTGCTGTAATGTTTGCTTACACTGCCGGTTACTGATACAGACAGGTCAAAATCTTACTAGACTCAAACCACCCTTGAAGCCTTTGACTTAAATTTGGACGAGTTACGTGTTCAGTGTCAGTGCTATGATTCAGCCGCCCGACAGTTGACGCATGCAAAATACAAACATGAAATTGCTTTAACTTCCCATGCCATTTTGCTAATGGAAGCCATCTGTTGCAGCATGGAGGGTCATCTGATACAAGTTCGCACATAGAAAATAATTCAACTGAGACAACCTCATTATATTGTTCTATTTTCAATTCCCTCGGCAGCTCTTCTCACGAGTTTACAAGCTAGCGTTTGTTGTTTGACTAAGACAGATATGTCTGCACCTCTTTAAAGCGAATGGCTGTGGACAGTGTAATTAGGCATGCCGAAATGTGCTTTTATTTTCTTTGCCTATCTCACACTTCAAAGGTGCGTACACCTTTGATACTGTCATTATGTATTAGGGTAATCACGCTCCAGAAACATCTGCCTAAGAAAACAATCTAATCTCTTCAAGCCCTTGGCTAGTCGCAATCATTCTCTCCTCGCCCCTATGGGTCTACCCCGAAGTGCGCTAATTTTCTGTACATTCGATAAAAATTAGCACATGATTATGCTATTGACGTATGCACCATTTTTCCCCCAAGGACAGCCTGTCAGTTTAGGTTCCATGATCTCTCTCTCACATCGCAAAACCATAAATCTTTCTCGTTGCCTCCCTTCTATGTTCACAGAACATCCATGTTGTTACGTATGTCATATTTAAGACTTATTTCTTGGATTACAATACCATATCATTCTCGACCACGGCGGGACATCCACGCAACCTGTAGCTACTCCTAAATCAACAGCAACGACGATATCAGTTTGGGGAGGAGGGAAGGAAGAGGAAGGGCGCTAAAGACATGGAGTCGGGTGTACTGTTCTGTCTTCTATTACACCGTTCTATGACGTTCGCTTGTGAACCGCACTTCTAGCTGTGGTCTGGTTTTACGTTAACAAACCAGCTAACTTTGTGGTTATCCAAATCAAATTATAAGCAAGCCTTCAGTAAGCACAAAAGCGTTTCATCATTAAAAAGAAACCTCTAGCGAGTTGGGGCTGACTAAGTGACTAGTGGCTACAGGAGCCCGCAAAAGGCCAATGGATATTCTGGCCGCGGAATCATTATACGATATTAATGAGACCACCTGCCAATGCTGTTTCCATGGAGATTTATATCTACAGCTAAATTACTGTCAGACATGAATAAGTTACCGTGTAATGATTGTAATGTCGAATATTATGTCACTTCGTGATTTGATTATACAATAACATAGACAGTTTGGATATTACAGTGTCAGTAAAAGTGCGATATATAGCTAGGGCGGGCTAAGAGGAAGCTGGTGAGAGCGAGAGGGAGAGAAAGAAAGAGAGAGAGAGAGAGGAAGAGGAGAGATGATAGTCTAGTAAGTAAGGGAGAAATAGACAAAATGGCGATAGGAGACATCAATAATCTACAACCGATATTATGCAACTAATCTACGACCATCAAACACATATGTCAAAAAGCTGACGCAATGGTCAACTGTCATATAAGGAAACAATAGTCTACAGTCTAATTACCTTACTCATAATAGATAAGATAAAACACACTCCTCCGAAGATACAATCAGGCAGCTCGGAATTATCCCAAGAGAATGAACTAAAAATGCTCGTAATTATCCCAACAGCAAAGGATCTGAAGAATAATTGCTGCAAACTTGCACCTCCCACAAACGAATATCATCGGATTAGGGGGAAGAATAGACGTCTATAGCGTAGACTACACAATTATTGTCCAAATCTGCCAATGACATTATCGCCACACACGACCACATCATGTCTTACTTTACAGGATCAAACACCATAATAATATAACATATCGCAGATTGGCACAATGATTAAAATGGCTTCGCACAGAATAAAGAGATGTTTGAAAAAAATGTTGATCTAGACTAGATCTAGTCTAGTCTAGATGGGAATTTTTCGTTCCTGTCCTTTACCTCACTAATCACTTTTTTCCCTCCCGTCTGCTTCTCCTGTCGTCATAAAAAGACGGAATGGAAAACAACAGGGGAGAGCAAAACAAAAACCTGAAAGTACGAGAGAATAGTGCGCGCCCCTATCCGAGACAAACCTCGCGCTGTATGCTAGCCCCAGGAAGCCAGCCAGTACGAGCGAAGGGTTTGGTAGCAGCTACAAGTCTTTAGTGCTCTGTTCGGATCTCTCCCCCCACTCTCTCTTGTTTTGAGAACGGAAAATGGATGTATTTAATTCCTTTCCCTTCCCAATTCTGCATTGTCGTTTGTGTAGGATTAGGTTAATACTGCACTACACAAGCCGAGTAATGAGGGGGTCTGCTTGATCTCAACAACGGATTAAGGACAGAGAGGGCAGAGAGAGCAGAAGAGGGAGTGCATGAGAGATACTGAAAATATGGTGAAAGACCAGAGAAGAGAAAGAAGGATTACAGTCGGAGTGGCAGAGAGAGAGAAAGAGAGCGAGAGAGAGAGAGGGTGGAAGGAATAAGAGAGATAGAGAGAGAGAGAGAGAGAGAGAGAGAAGAAAAAAGAAACAGTAGCATAAGTCCAGATGAAATGAAGGCAGAATATTATGGATAGACACTACAGAGTGAAAGCAAATATGTGAGAAAATGGGAGGGAGAGAAAAGAAAAGCGTAGATGAGGGAAAGACAGAGAGGAGAGGAGAGACAGAGAGTGCAGAGAGGGAAAGGGAAAGAAAATGACTGAGAGACGAGAAACAGCGGGGGGAGCGACAGAGATATTGGGAGAGATGTTGACTGTTGTTGACCAAACAAACAGCAAGAGACAGCGCCCCTTTGTTTTGCCATCAAAGCAGGTTTTTAGTCAAGACAGAAACACGCAGACAAGTCACGAGCCGTGTCAGGCGATGAGTCCGGCCCATCACTATAAACAACTTTCTTCATGTGGGTTTTTTTTTCTGCTACATTTCCCGGTGATACTTTACTGTTATCAACCAAGTTCTTCTTATACTGTATCAATTCATGAACATTCTTGAACATGTATCATGTACATTACTGTATATACTCTTACGCTCTTTCTCTCTCTCACCCACGACTTAGAACCTTATGTGCTCGAACAGCAGCAGCAGCAGCAACAACAATACAGCATACCAGATGTAATCCCGAGTCCCTAATTCTTCCATATCAAATGTTAGCCATNGACTATCTCGAGTCTACGCTCCTGAAAATTTCTTAACATGTACTCACGCTGTCAAGTCCTCATCATATCCGAAGACGGCACGGAGCTGAGCCAGTAAAAATCTTGTGACTGCTAAACACATAGAGGCTGAGGCGAACAGTGACAACCCTACAGAGCCTGCATCTCACAGGTCAACTATCAAAGTATATTACGTCCGTTCACCGATATCCAAGAAACTCGGACTGAGAAAATAGCCTGATCTTGATATATGTCTGTACAAGAGTGCTCAAGATCTACGTACGACATCTCAATCTACGACTTGCAGACACAGCGTAATCTCACTGGCGATCAAGTCTTGCATGGCTGGCTCCACAGCCAGCTTGAAGTATTCTGTAATTCAGAACAACATAATCCTATTTATAACATCCCCCTCCTCCGACCTTCTCCCCAAAAACAGTGTTCGTAGGAGCGAAATCAAATTATCGACCTTTTAAAGTTTTGCCTATATTATATATATTATTCAGTCGAAACCGTTCAACTGCAGCTATTTTGGAGCATGGGAATATAGTATTGAAAGGAGTTTTGTTCTATTTCTGCTTCTATTTCTGGCTCTCAGATTCATATTTCACTTCTTTTTTTTGTTTTTGTATCTCTCTTGAGTCAAATGTCAGTCATCATAAATTGCTCAGACACGAAACGTTGAATTAAAAAAAAAATAAATTCATGATATATTTTTCAAAAGTTTTATATCAAGTCTGGGAAGAACCATCTTTAATTTTAATGATTAAAAGAAGTCGTAATAATCAATGCACTCCTGTAATTCAGAAAATACAGTATATTATTTCGTCGAGTGGTAATAATACTGTCGTAAGTCCTTAAAGTCACTTTTGGACTTACGACTGTATAAATCTCGGGAGGGAATCTGAAGAACGTTCAATTAAGTATGGTCGATTGCATTACCCTTTAAAGTGGAGATAGTATGATTTCGCGCTGAAAATTACTGATGAACTGCACAGCAGTACGGCTTAATACATTGACTCCCCCTTGTTAAGCCTGCAACATGTGTGTAACTGTGTATGCAACAGCTTGCTGAAACACGAGTTACTGGTCCGCCCAGCTCAAAGTTAAGTTCTAAAGTTTAAGTGAAAGTAAAATTAAAACAAAACGTAGTCTCCAATGCCACACCTCCAATAGCACACAGCTTAGAGAGCTGCTGTCTCTGGTCTGGCTTTTTCCTATGAAAAAGACACAAGGCCAGTGTCTAATCTACATCCTACTGTTCAGGCCAAGCAAATTTGTTCCGTAGGACTCGCGGGGTCGAATTCCTAGGGACCACATCATGATTTCGAGTTTGTGAATACAATCTTAGACAGACAACAAAGAAGTCAAAATATAAACCACTATTTAAATTTTCAGACAATGTTAAGTTCGATGTCGTCAGGTCCATATTACGTATTAACAAAATTTAAAACACCCGAAGCTGCAAAACTGAGTTTCTGTTTTTCCATTTGCCCACAGTATGTGACATGAATTACTACCAGTTTTCGATATGTTTTTTGGCTGGGGTGGGGTTGTTTTGGTGATGTTTACTGTTAAATCAATATGTATGAATTATGAACAAAATGTTTAAAATTTATTTGCGACGTTAAACACTGTCCCTATGTGATAAATAAAAAATCCTGTCTTTATTTCCCAAATTTCCTTTTTTTTTTTTCAGTCTGTCTACTCAATGGCCTTCCCTCCCTGAAATCTCTCGTTTTCTTCATTTGCCATTTACTGTACACTTGACAGGAGTGTGAAAATGCTGCCGCCCTCTTTCTTTCCTTAACTGCCAGTCACAGCTCAGTGTGAATGAGGGGACTCAGTCCACGAGTACAGTCAGCACTGCTTAATCGCAAACACGCGAAAGCAAGGCAAACTTGCGAATAGAAGAACTTACGGTTATTCCATTGGCATTAACATTAACAGTGGCATTCTGTTAACTAGTGCTTAACACCCTCCCCTGGCTAGCACACTCCTACCGGACAGTCCCAACTGCTTGATTTCGTATAATGAGCTCTCTTGATACTACAAAACTTTTTGACAACTTCCCCTCAGTAGCTTGATCCCAAAACTGGGCGTCCTACCAGAGTTCCACTGTATATATATATATATATACAGGATAATAACTACGCTGTTAACTGTGAAATGTTGCGATTAAGCGGATCTGACTGTACTTGACCAACCCGGTACTCCTGGAATCGATAATGATTAGGGCTTTCCCCCTACAGCCATTATGAGGAGATGAAAAGACCAGCGCAGTTGGTTTGCCATTGTGGGCAAAGGGGCATGTGGAAATAACCCGAGTTTTGGTGTAGGAGGTGGGCCGGGCCGGGAGGGGAGAGGGAGAGGGAGAGGGAGAACACAAGAGGTCGTGGAAGGGAATGAGTACGTGAAGAGGAAAAGACAAAATGAATAGAACAGTTTTGGTTTTTGTAGGCGAGGGACATATGCCAATAAGCGGCGTTGGATGTCTTTACTAGGGGAAAAGGAAGGGGAAGGAAGAGCAGAGCTGGAGTGGGTTGACGTGGAAGACTGAAGGTCAGTGTCAGAATGAGAGCTGAAGTTCAAACCTTTATTTAGGATTCGCCAAACACTTTGCTTCACACTTACACAGTGATAATCATTACAGAATAACATTTCCAAGAAAACACAATAAGTACATTAGCCGAGAGAAGAGAGAAAAAAAACAACAAAACAACCAACAACTGCTCATGAGAAAATGAGGAGGAAAACGGGAAGAAGGCGAGGCAGAACGAGACAGTAAAACGTACATGGAGAGAGAGAGAGAGAGAGAGAGAGAGAGAGAGAGAGAGAGAGAGAGAGAGAGAGAGAGAGAGAGAGAGAGAGAGAGAGAGAGAGAAAGAGAGACACAGAGAGCGAGAGACAGAGAGAAAGACGAAAACAGAAAGACGAGCTTGCGATTTTCGGAACATATTTCTTGCACTAATGCATTAGCGTAGACAGATTTCTGATTTTTTTTTCC
>JAWQUT010000049.1:737705-757705 GCA_033807755.1 Ellobium chinense | reverse complement strand
GTGCACTGCCACGAGGTACCTTTTTATTTGGCGTTCGCTGCATTCAACTTGTTTCTAATAACTGTCTAGTTTAAACTGCGACTGAAGTGAGGAAAGAGCTCTAATTTCCCACGGTCGTATACCCCTGGATACTGCCCCAAAAAGTGCACGTATTATTATAATGCGTGACACTGAACGATATAGATCTCATTCTATAGTGACGTCACAGATCCTGTCTTCCACCATCATCTGGCATTAACTGGTCATGTTGTGGTCCATGTTCCACCAATTAATTTGTTCCTGATTTTCCAGATCAGTTATGCTTTAGCCGTGTCCAATTCATTTAGACTAAACACTAAATTGTTGCGGCCAAAGGCTGCCTCAAACTTCTTAAACAGTGATTATTCATGCAGTATGAAATACGTTATTCATGTGGGAATACAGATACAGGACTGTGGGAATATAGAGCTGTGGGAACACAGGGCTGTGGGAATATAGTTATGCTCCCGTTGACAAAAATCAGAGGACCTGATCTGAAGTCTCAGTGGGAAAACTAGCCCTGTTGACCAAAGGTCAAAATGCAGGGAACAATACAGCAGATGCATTCATCATAAACACAGAAATGTTACATTGTATATACAGACTATTCCGCTTAATCGTAACTACCCGAGATCATGGATTACGTTGCCATTCAAAGGATTTGCCATTAAAAGGACCCGATTGTTTATTAATTTCATTATAAACATACAACACTTTAATATGTAGATAATATTACGATTAACAGACATTGCGGTTATCCGGAGAGCTATTAGGCAGAATCGATTGTACAACAGAATGTCATAAAAAACGTTCCTTCTCTCACAGCCCAAGCTGAGTCGGATCAAAAGCGACCACCACTGTAATAGCACACAGTCATGTATCATGTCACTGACAGGGCGACCAAGCTTTGATCAAAGAACGGCTATCACAAACAACACGACACATAAATTATGCACTGGCGGGTCATCAACCATTTTCTGTGACGTTTTCCACATAATAATGACCAAGGGTACATGTTTGTTCTGCTCCAGCGCATTTGCTGCGCCGGAAGTTGAGCGGAGTCTCTAGATATTAAGTGAGTAAATTTGGAATCTTTTGCGGTACATCGGAAGTGGGGGCTCGGTAACAGCGACGACCATCATCTACGATTTCAAATCTGTTGGTGAAACTTTTATCAACGGCCTTGTATCGAAGGAGGATGTGGCAAGGATCAACGGTGGCATGTATGCTAATAAATAAGGCAACGGTGTAAGTATAGCAAACACTACTTGGAAGCCATCGCAATCTTTACTAGCTCTTCCACACCAGTCACAGCCATTTTGGCTTGCTTGGAGACTGATACCTTCTAGGGGCTCAGACAAACGCAGCCCAATATAAAACAACGAAGGAACAAGCTGCGGAAGTTTTTCTTTCCTGTAGTTCTTATTTACAAGACATGGTTAAAAAGAGAGTTTGCTGTATCGTGCAGAAAGGAGAAAAAAAAATCTTAATTTTTTTTCTTAAAATGGCTGTAAAGCAGCTGCCCAAAATTTTGTTAAGGACCCAAATGGTGTCTTAAGCGGAACATGAAGACAACCATGTAAAGGGGCAGTCATCAACTCGCGACTAACATTCCAATTTTGCATAACGGGGAGATAACTGTTGGTCACCGTGTCACACGGAGCTGTCTTCCGGCGTCATCTTAGATCATATTACGTGCACTACTGTAGATTCACCTGTAGATTCATTAGTAACCGACACGAGATAGTGAAGGGAAGATGTCGAGTAAAAGTCAAGTACACGCCTATTTCGCTCAAGTGCAACTCACTTACTCGTAGTATTCGCTTAAAAAAAAAAAATTAGAAATGCTGCATCTCCGATACACACACTGTCATCTCTCTTCGGGACAGTCTCCATGTTTAGTATCGACACAACTGTCTAAAAACCAGTGAGCAGATGAGCAATGAGCCATGTCATTGAAAGACTTGTCTCATCTTCTACATGAAGTCACTATACAGTCGAAACTCCTTTTTACCACCACATATTTTGTTCTTGCGTCAACAAGTTTCATTTACGGGGATTTGATCTCACACCGTTTGCAAACAGGCCACATCGCAAAAAAGTAAACCGAACTACTTACACCTTCAATGCAAACAGAAAGAGCTCGAACAGAACCCGAAACAAGGACACCTCTCTGATGTTACCTTCTTAGTTTGCCGAGCGAAACGTGAATACGCACATACTACACAAGTAAAGACACATTGTACATCGCTCTGTGACAGAAGGTCTTATCTCCCATATACTTATACTTTGCAGTTACAACATATGGTCATAATAATCATGGCAGAGTTATTAAGGTGAGCGAGCTTATGCCGTGGGGTGGGTTAAGAAGATTTTACAGCTTTGACAGCATGAGGCAAAAATGACCCTTCAAACATCCCCCCATACTGTTAAGCTTTCCTTTGAGGTAGCTACTAAAAACATGGTTCTCATGAGGCAGATCATTGTCTCGTCCACAGTCAGCTAAAGTTTCAAACAATTAGACACAGTCATGCCACATGCACTTAACGGAGCTAGTAGGTCACAGAGGGGCATCCCAGTGTTAAGGCAGAATTTTATATTAAATCAGGGCATCTGAGTGCAAAGACAGAATTTTATACTAAAGCAGGGCATCTGAGTGCAAAGACAGACTTTTATATTAAATCAGGGCATCTGAGTGCAAAGACATATTTTTATACTAAAGTAGGTTAGGATCACTGAATTTTACATTACATGCCCACTGTTTCGAACCGCTTGTCATTAAGTATGTGGGTCTTGCACAACAGAAATTTGCAACGCTTTACTGTTGGCTAAGTAAACAAGAGCTGGCGCTGTACATTAAAATCGGATTAGTACTTTGCTGTCGATGTCAACCAAGCGTGTTCACTACTGACCGAGTTTATGACAGGAATGTCTTTTGCTCAATACATTTTTTCACTTAAAGAGTTGTTTAGACAGCTCTCCAGAGTGTTGCTGATGTGAGGAGTTGATGTTGCGGGTGTATGGCACTGATGCTGGTAATGTCTCCATTGATATGGCATCAAAAGATATAAATATTATTAAATGTCGTTCACGCCTCCGTCGAATGCGCAGTGAAAACTGATTATAGCTTGGTGAACGTGACCACATTAATAATTATAATAGTGCGTAAACTAACAATATTATACTCAACAAAGATGACTGCTACTTCTCACCCGAATTTAGCAATAAATTTTTGGGAAATATCCTTGTCTCTGAAAAGAGCTAAAGGACACTGCATGCCTTAGACTTTTTGCAACCCTCGAAATTCTTCATTTCAGCTACATCTTTACAAGTTTCTCTCATGTGTGCCTTCAGCTTGGAATGTAAGTTCGTGAGATACTCCCTATGTACTTGTGGTATAACCCAAATAAACATAGCTTTTCTTAAAACAAACAAAGAGGAAATACAAAAGACGCGACTCTGGAACGAATTCACGAAAAACAAACAACAAAAAAAAAACTTGGGAAAGATTTCCGCAGGCAACAACCCCCGAAATAAGAAAATACTAAAGAGGGATTATTTTGATGGGACAGGATGAATTTCATTTGGATTATTTACCCCTAACCCTACCCCTACCCCTAACCCTACCCCTACCCCTAACCCTACCGGCCTTACCCCTAACCCTAACCCTAACCCTAAGGGGTTGTTGCCTGCGGAAATCTTGCCAAAACTTGGACACAACCGCACTCAATAATACGTAAGACGGGTTGTAAAGGGTATCCCTACCATTTCGTGCGTTTCTAATCCTCACAACTTTATGGTCCTTGAAGCAGCACGACATCCAAGCACAGAATACACTCTGTAGTGTAGATCTAATCACAATCTTGTCATTAAACTCCAGGTAAAAATCTGTTTCAGCCACTCCGACTGTGAAGCCACATCTGTCTCCCTGTCCGTTTGCTTACGACTGACGTCGACGGTATCGAAGTCAGCGACAGATGACAGATTTTTTGACAGCAATTCCGCTTCAACTGAAGTAAATTGGTTTAGCTGTCAATGTAGGCGCGCACAAGTGTCCACGGGTACCTCTTTAACTGGCAGAACAGCGTGACAGACGAGTGAGGATCAAAACTCAGCTACTGAGCAATGCTGGCACACTTTTTAGTGCTGAACTCAACAATTATACCGGTGTACTCCGAGAATAGACTATTTATCACTGAGGGCCCATACATACGTTAGGTAAACTGGTGAAGTTGTCAGTGGAAGCGCGCACAAGTGTTCACAGGTACTTCTTTAACTCGCAGAATACCGTCACAGACGAATGCAGAATAAAATCCAGCCACTAAACTGAACAGAAATGCTGGTACACTTTTAGGTGCTTAACTCAATAGTGATACTGATGTACTCAGAAAACAGAATATCTGTCACTGAGAGGCCAAAATATGTTAGGTAAATTAGTCGCTTAGTTCTGACGATGTGTCCGGTAGACAAGTGTCTATCATATTAGTCTAGTGATTCTTCCACTAAGAAACACCATAGCAGACGAAGGCAGATTTAAAAATTCATCAAAGTACTGAACTGAACTGTAAGTTACCGTAACACTCTTTAAGGTCGATCTCAACGGTAATATTGGAATAATCCGAAAAGAATACCTGTCACTGAAAGTCCAGACACTTCTCACTATTACTTCTCACCCAGAACACTGCACATGCAGTCAATGCTGATGTACTGAAGTGCAAGTTCACACCGTCAAGACCGTCACAGCAAAAAACTTCTTTGGCTCAAGCCAGATCGTGTGCTTCGACACCGGTAGTGCGTTCGAGTCTCCCTAATCCCACCGTCTCTCCTTACGGAAAGCCAGCTGAGCTGTAAGCCAAAAGTTGACTCGGTGGATCGGGGACTCTGGTCTCAGCGGTCCCTGTGGTGAGGCTAGTCCCAGCCCAGGCCTAGTGAACTGGTGACCAGGGGCAGAGGGCTACGTACCGACTCGTGGCCTAGGTAAACAGACGTATGACGAGGCATGTGGCGAGGACAGAAAGGCAAAGATACTGACATGCACACAGTGAGAGACTGAGGAAAAGATAGGACTGTTTGTCAACGAGAGGATATTGCGAATATGAGGACTTCCATTAGCCGGGGTCGATTGTAAATTGTAGTGCCGAGTCTTTTGTAAGCTGCCAGGATTCTCGCAATTCTGATAACATCACATCTCCAAGCTTGCGAAACACTGCTTTCGCTGGTTTGGATAATGACTAAAGGTCCCGATCTTCTTGCACTTTACGGGGCCACCCAGAGTAAGAGGGAGCGAATTATGTCCAGTCACGGACCTGGTAAAACCTGGTATGTTAATTTTATGACCAAAAACGATTAAAGGCTTAAAATTGGTTCCATAACCAAGTTACGTGAAAAACTGATGAAATCCCCACTTTCTTTATCTGCTTTAACTTTAGAAAACCTAGTCACAGAGATTCTGGCATATATGGGGGAAATTATTTGGAAAACCCTTGCCTCAAATTTGAGCAAGACACACTTACAAGGTTTTCCCAGATCACAGAAGAAATGTGGTATTGTCCTTATTTCAGGTAAGAGTTGGTCATACCTGAATGTTTATGGGTCACGGACTGTGAACAGGGACTTGGAGAAAATAACAGAGTGCCGTCCCTCGCATTATGGACACACGGGCCTTTTTCATAATAGCAGAAGCCTGTAACAGTGCTAATTTTCTGTGTTTATGTTTCTGTGTGTGGAATTGCCTTTATCGGGGCTCGTCCGACTGTGAATGTCACCTGGACAGTGCAGTGGTCTCATAATTGTTCTGTCTTCTACAGAAATTAATACTCAAGGTCTTCCTTTCCATTCTGTTACCATTGCATCGCAACGTTTTGCAAAGATCTATTTCATTTTTTCTTTTTTTTTGGTCAGTAAGTTCACTAGCTTATTCTTCCTTCCAACGAGTGTTAGCAACTCCTTTGAATAATCATACGCCCGTAGTTTCTTGCCCCTGGTGCTAACAAAATGTTTATCTTTTGATTTATTTACTGAATACGACAAATTGTTGAGAGAATAACAGTACATGTATTTGTTTTCGCTTTATATTACTGATGGGTGCCACGGCATATGACTTAAATTTTCAACTGATTTGGACGTTACAATCAAAATCATTTGTTTCCTATTAAAATTTGTATTATGCAAATGAAATTCTATTTCTGAAATTCACCGTTTGAAATCGCAAAAAACAAAAAGACAAAAAAAGACCTAGGAGAAGCAATATTATACAGAATGCAACCGTGTGGTTCTTCATGACAGCAATTTCAATAAAACAGCTTGGCTATTCAACACCTGCTCTGATTAATGTTAACACAGAGGTTAAATTCAATCTTTAAAACGATCTTGTTAAAATCATCAAATAAAAAAAAATCACCCACGAAAAACACGTATTATTAGGATTCGAAATCACGGCAACATCAAGCCAAAACTGCCTTTGACAAGTGTTTACTCTGAGCAGATCAACCTCAACATAAAAAAAAAAAAAAGCATTGGTTCAAACTCATCGAGTGAAAACAATACATTAATTATTACTGGGTGCAGCTGCTCTGTTGTATTATTACAATTCTTCATCAAAGCGATATCAATGCAAAACCGCCCTTTACGAGTGTTTATACAGAGCAGATCAACTTCAACCTGTTAAAAGCATCGGTTCAAAATCGACGATTGAAAACAATACATGGATTGTATTATTCCTGGGTGCAGCATCTAAGGCTTCCACATGACCGCAGTATCAACAAAAGAAACATGGCTTTTAATCTCTGGCCCCTATTTGAGTGTTTACACTGAACAGGTCTCAGCTGATTTCGGTCAGCCCACCTGGTGGGAAGAGTCCATTGTCCACCAGTGTCGGTGGCTATCAACTATCACCTTGTGACCCCCGACTAGAGTAGATGGGCCCGACGCACTCCTTGACCTCTCCGAGGACTCTCCTATAACTGGGCTGGGTTTGGTTTGGTTTGCATCAACGGTCTCTCTAAGCTTTGATGACCGCGCACCTTTCCACATTTATTTGTTTCAGCCCACTGGACATGTTAGTTTACGAGGAGAGAGAGAGAGAGAGAGAGAGAGAATTACATATATATCTTTATATATATACACATGTATATATATATGTGTGTAAAAGAAACGCAATTGAAAGAACAACAGACAGACAGACAGGCATGCAGGCAGGCATGCAGGCAAGCACACAGAAAGACAGACAGACAGTCAGACAGGGAGACAGATCAAGCGCCACTGTGGAACCTCAAGACCTGTACCCTCATGTACTCAATAAAACTCACAAATGCTTTATAAAGCCCTCGAACCGAGTCCCGCATCTCCTGTACATTTTACTCACGAAGTCACACACCTCACAAACTCGAACCTACAACAGGAGTTTCTTAAAAACTCAAGTTCACAAAAACCTACATTATTAAAAGAGCTGAAAATAGCCTTCAATTCGCGTGCTAGGGTGACCTTTATAGACTGAACCCCCTTCCTGGTCCCTGGGCTGTCCGGGGTCAGACGCACCCTGGTGATTGACAACACAGCCAGGGGCAAAGATGTGTGAAATTTAAGAGCGGGAGATGCGCATGCCCCGCCACTGCGACGCGTCAATATTTGATCTCCAGCCAGAGGTCAGTTCCAGTAAATGAAAAAGGCGCTATTTATAGCCTGAAGGTGACACTGCGTGTGCATTTGTGTGTCTGGAGAGAAAGAGAAAGAGAGAGAGAGAGAGAGAGAGAGAGAGAGAGAGAGAGAGAGAGAGTAGCATAGGGAGACAGTAAAATCAAATTGAGGGGCATGTAGATATGATATAACGCAAGGAGAGTTCAGGACTGCATTTCGCTGCAGATATTTTTAGGCAAAAGCATTGGAATTCCACTGTGGACGTACACAGGACTTTCAGTGTCTAACGCATACCTAGAATGATAAGAACGAACTGATGACATAATTTCGCCCACTCTTTCGCCAGAGAAGTAAGTTAGGGACACTCGGCGGATGCCCAGTACAACGTCATCACGGTCCAGCCTACTTCTGATGAAGTTTTGCGTCATCCACTAGATATTGATAAGAACAAAGTGATGACATAATTTCGCCCACCATTTCTCCGGAGAAGTAGGGTAGGGACACCTAGCGGATGCCCAACATGACGTCACCAGGGTCCAGCCTACTTCTGATGAAGTGTTGCCTCACTCATTAGATATTACTAAGAACAAACTGATGACATAATTTCGCCCACCATAACGCCAGAGAAGTAAGCTAGGGACGCCTAGCGGATGGCCAACATGACGTCACCAGGATCCAGTCTACTTCTGATGAAATTTTCGTCACTCACTAGATATTTTAGAACAAGCTGATGAGATCATTTATGCAAACCATAACACCGGAGAAGTGAGTTAGGGACACTTAGCGGATGCCCAACATGACGTCACCACGGTCCAGCCTAGTTCTGATGAAGTCTAACTCCACCCCCTCCTTCCCCTTCACTATGTGTGACTTTCTTACCGCTAATTGGCTGTATTGTACCGACTGGCCTGTCCAGACTGTCGTCTACTTCCAAAATCCCTCTGGATTTCATAGTGGGGTGATCCAGTACAATACTAATGAACCGAGTGACTTACTGACCTCTGACCTTAAGCTGCTCGCGGGTATGGGACAGTATAATATATATGTAATATGGTTTCAGACCCGGGTAGGTGAGTGGGTGGATGGGAGGGGAGAGTGGATGGAAGGAGTGGGAACACCTGAAGCGATGAAACAGACTTGAGCCTCATATTCATAAGGGTGTGACGTTTGATAATGGGGCTCGTCATTTGAGGTCATTTTTCATGCCCGTCGGCAGTTATGCGTGTCCATCAGTGCTCTCGCGAAGCCTTACTTTTTTGTGTGTTTTTGTCAGAGACTCTATGGTTTTCACAGAAATATGTGATTTCAGAACGCCAAGGGTCAACGTATCTTAGGGGTACGCGGAAGAAAGACACAAACAGTATGGTAGACTTTAAAGTCAAAACTTCTCAAAGTGTATACCGAAATAAATGGTGATGTGAGGCACTTTGTAACAGATATCATTCACAGAACAAATATTGCTGACTTGTGCTGTTTTTTCTTCTCTCATAATACTGTATCTTTTGTTTCAGATGTTCCAGATCGGTTACTGCGACATTACTGCGAATTACTCTAACACATAAAGAGAACGGCATGTCCAATGACATGAAATAAAACTTTTTGTCAAAATTTAAGCTACATTATGACACAGAGTTTTTCACTCCTAACCAAGATGACGCAAGCGTGTTACATTCACTGAAACCAATACTAAAGTAACAATTGCCAACAGTTCAAAACAGCAAGACATATGGACACTAGAAAGAAGATCATGTGTAGCATGTCAAGTAAGACGCGAATCAGATCTTGACAGTCTGTTAGCAAAGGGTAGGCGTGGTAATTTCACGCAAGAAGGTGCCTATCACAACAGTAGTGACCTGTTAGAGTTCTTAACATTCTTTCCTGCAAGATCACGGCTGGAAGTGTTCTCTTCCCGCCATATTCCCCCCTCCCCCCAACCCACTCCCTGCCAACCTTTCCCCGAAATCAAAACAGAAGATTCCCACGTTCTAACCTAAAGGGCGAGACTAGTCTACCACTAACTATTAGTCCAATTTCTAGGATTACGACTACCCGTTCTGAATTCCCAAGTACAGGGGAAGGTAAGTCAAGATAAGTCAAGGCCGGCAAATCAATAACTTCCATTTAGATCAAGAAAGTGATTTCCCTTGATTCAGAGCGCACTGCCAGTCTTCGCTTCTCTTCATGAAGAACTGACGTTGACAGCAGGACAATGGCTTCTATTTCTCCCTTGGCTTTGTAGGATGGGTAGACTTGGTCTAGCTTGATTTCAGCAACAAAGCGCGAATTCTGTAAGGATGGTTCTTTTTACGTAGATCAAGATAGTGGAAGAAAGTTGAAGCGAAATTGCGGGTACGAGAGAAATCTTTTCTTGTTAATATTATTTCGGATTCACAAAAATGCTTACAAGAATTCCTGTCATCCTCAAAATGCAGCCCTTCCGTTTAAAAGATATTTCAGCCATTCATATAGGACAAAGGGGGACCAGTAAACATATAAATCACATTCTAATTTCAAAAGTTCGATATCTCTTTCACGGTCCAGTTACGCTGGCTGATCCGAAGGGAGACAACTGGGATATTTCAGTTTTTGGATTCTGAGGCTACATAATAATAATATTGCTGGAAAACAACAACAACAACAACAACAACAACAACAACAACAACAACAACAACAACAACAACCAAAAAACACCAAAAAACAAAACAACAACCAACACACAACATGATATGGGAAGGGATCATCTTTCTATCTCGCACTCCTCCTCAACTCATCTCCCTATCTTTTTGTTTTTATTTATTTACAGTACGTACGACCCTTGAGTTCATGAACTCGAACGCTTCACCAATTCAAAGCTATGGATTAATGTTTAGGAACAGAGTTCTCCTATTTGTAAACTATCGCTCTTTGAACGTAGCATTTTACTTGAAGCCATACAATCACCTCGGCTTCATGATAACTCCTCTGGAGCATGGATAAAGTTTGAATTAAAACGGAACTGCTAATACCCAGTAACATTTGCATAGAAATACATCATTTAATGTGTATAATATGTACGAATGCAAGCTAAAACATAAATGCAAGTCATCTATCGCAGGTCAGTGCAAGTCTCTATCGCCCATCCTGTCCTGATGACCATTCGACCAGCGATGCCAACCCCAGACAAACTGACCATCAGCCTCACGGACAGGTCCAGTTCGCGACTTACGATGTTTATGTCCCGCCTGGCGCCCAGACCGGCGACAACCGCCAATGGTCGGCCAGCCAGCAAGGGACAAATCCAGTACGATTGCAGACACACTTAATTTACTTCCTCCATAAATATCATGTCATCATGAATGTGGGCCGCTTGCACTTTCCGTTCTTCCCCAATAAATAATAATTATTATAGTAATGATTATGATAAACGGAAATAAATCATGAAAAGCATTATGGGCTTACACTTCCGGTATAATATCGTTCTATTGGTGGCACTGTAATCGCCCTCACAACCAATCGCTGTCCTCTTCGATTTTTCTATTCAACATACAATATTATGATGGATTATCAATGATGAGTTATGATGATTAATATTATTATTTTAGGAAAAGGTCGAGCATGAGGATTAGCAAATAACACATTGTTATTTTACGTTTGTGCACTGTCACTGTTATAAAGCCGGATGTGATCAGACGGCCAATATTTGCAACAGTATACAAAAGGAACGCGGAAAAAAACAACTATACTGTAAGCAAGTAATAAAAAACAACCAGCATTTCATTAGTATCTACAACAGAATTAAGAAGCACAGACTCAAAAGATGACTCCACAAAGACTTTATAGTTAGCTGGCTCGCTCCTTACTAGGCGCGCCAATAAGATTAATGGTAAACAGTCTGCAGACAGTGTACATCCAGCCAGTCATAGATCGAGTACAAATTAAGCCAAACCTGCATTACAACACTCACATAATGATATAGAATGTGCGGAAAAGAAAAAAAAAATACTCAGACATACGCAAATTGAAACTGCGATTTATGCTCTCCCCTTTTTCAATTTCTCCCCCTTGCCTCTGAGAGATTCTTGGGCGTTTTCAATTGTAATTGATTTTAGGGATTGAATTTGCCAAGAGGGGGTGAGGAAGAAGCCAGACAGAGCTTACAAAAGAGATGAGGAATATGAGAGAAAGAAACGTGAGGATTATGAGAATGTGAGAACAGCTTTTGTGTGTGTGTGTGTTTGTGTGTGTGTGTGTGTGTGTGTGTGTGTGTGTGTGTGTGTGTGTGTGTGTGTTTGTGTGTTTGTGTGTGTGTGTGTGTGTGTTTGTATGTGTGTGTGAAAGAGAGAGAGAGCGTGAAAGACAGAGACAGAGAGACAGATAGAGAAAGAATAAGATAAAGAAAAAGGTAGAAAGTGTGAATTCTGAGGGGGCAGGGAGAGAAAATGAGAGACATCCAAGGTGGGGACGGGGTGGAGGGGGTGCGGATGAAAAGGTTTTGGACCAGGCAAAAAAACAGGAGGGGATCGCAACAACTTGCTGAGAGAGAGAAAGAGAGAGAGAGAGAGAGAGANGAGAGAGAGAGAGAGAGAGAGAGAGAGAGAGAGAGAGAGAGAGAGAGAGAAAGGAAGGGAGAGACAAAGGGAGGGGGCACAGCAAAACACTGTGACATTAAAAACGACTTGTAGGCGTAGAAGAAGTGTATGCGTAAGGCCAGAGAATCCATAAACTATCGAAGCTCGCGAGGGCCACACGAAAACTATTGAGAGATGAGTCAGCTCGTTGAGAAAAGCTAATCAAATTGGCCGTTAACTCTGTGACATGCCGGAGATTCTAGGGCCCTCGGACTTCGCCCTCGTCATGGGCCATTCCTGCGATACCAGGCTGGATCGGGTGTATTAATGCCTCACTAAGAGGTACTCGAATCCGACAATCGGTAACATTGCCGTATCTCGTTATGACTTTCGTGTCTATGGTTTCTGTGTCTTCCACAAATCCAAATGAAGAATAATGACTTTAACACTGAGAACACATTCGCTTTCATGATATCACGATTATTAAATATTGATTTTTCAAGCCTTTACCTCGTGAAAAGCTGTACCAGCTAACAGAAATAGTCGATTTCATAAACGTCGTCTTTTCTTGCCAAAACATCCCCGAGTACAGATATTTAAATTACAATTTCCTCACAATCGATTCCGTCCCCCGTACCTTGGGAGCCCTTGATCTTCCGCGGTTCGACCCAATGAGGGTCCTAAACACACAGGGGGGACAACTGCCTACTAAGTGAACAGCCTTCGTGTCCGGAAATAATTACGCGCAATGTCTTAGGAAGCCCGTGGCTGGAAAATAAACTGGGACTTTCCAGGCCGTTTGAAATGCGTTGATAGAACACCAGGCAATACTCAGCATCGTCCTGCTGGGAATTATTAAGGCACTTTGAAGTTATTTTGAAACAGCCCAGATTCTGAGCCATCTGAGGCATGCTGATGAAGGCCAATGTATTTGTGAGTAATTTCAAACTTTCTTCCCCCCCCCCTCTCCCCCTCTCCCCTCTCTAGTAATCCAAGACGAAAAGGGAAGGCTCTGTTGTGAAGCCTGTGTCCCATATAAGGCAACATATGCGTCTCATCAATGTTATCCCTTTGGTGTCTGGTCACTCACTGCTGCATTGATGTCCACTATTAAGGCTGTTGTGTTTAACCGACATCAAAGACAAGAAGGGGTTTAAACAAAGCCATAACAGTTCTTAAAATCTATAAGAGTAAAAATGCATGGACATCCAAGAACACATACGACTGTCTTATCTCGATAAGATGGTAATTTTACANGTTGTGAAGCCTGTGTCTCATTTAAGGCAACACCTGCGTCTTATCAATGTTATCCCTTTGGTGTCTGGTCACTCACTGTTGCATTGATGTCCACTATTAAGGCTGTTGTGTTTAACCGACATCAAAGACAAGGAGGGGTTTAAACAAAGCCATAACAGTTCTTAAAATCTATAAGAGTAAAAATGCATGGACATCCAAGAACACATACGACTGTCTTATCTCGATAAGATGGTAATTTTACAAAAAAAATACATTAAGCCGTTGGAAAGACGACAGAAATGAAAAATTAAAAGAAAAGGAAACAAAAATTAGGCTGCTACATAAGCTGGCAACTAGACGAATATTGGAAATCAATGAGGGGTTTAGACACAATGTAATTAGTGTAAAAAACTTACAAAACTGGCGACCTGCAGCTGCTGTGCAGCTTTAAGGAGGTGGCCTGGTGCACACTCTTGACAACAATGAGTATATTTCAATGAAGGGAAACACGAAGACGAAGAAGACAAGGAGGAAGAAGAAGAGAAAGAAGAAGAAGAGGAGGAGGGAGAAGAAGAAGAAGAAGAAGAAAAAAAAAGAAGAAGAGTTACAGATCTTAGGTGGAATGAGACAGTTCTTTAAAAAAACAAAAACATCGTCTAGAGAAAGTTGACATGTCCAACTCCTAATATCCTAACATGCATTTGTCCTTGTTTGAACCACAATAATATGTTCCGCTTGATCTCTCTCTTTCTTTCTCTCTCTCTCCCCCTCTCTTTCTCTCTCTATCTCAAACAATATCCGAATTTACCTGGCAGGTCCAAACATTTCGACAAATAATTTCATGAGGAATTTAATCTCTTCATGCCAATCAAAGGACTACGTATGATTTCGTTTTTCTCCGAACTTTGTTCAGGTGGAATACCACTTTCACTTTCAATCGGATGACAGGTAAAACAACAACAACAACAACAACAACAACAACAACAACAAAGCACGCAGCGGAAGGCTCAGTCTGCAATGGACAAATCAAAACTAAGCAACACACAATATGAAGAAAAAAAAAGAGAATGAGAAATATTAACACAGTTCTTGCATCTGTTCTCACAAAATATCAAAATTTAACGCCCATTTACCTCCAGAGTCTGTTGGAGCCGTCGGGCCGGAAGTTGCCCATTCCCGTCCTGTGAGAAGGGCCCTTAGTGCCGAGGAAGACGCTATCCAAATGTAAAGCTCCTACTGGCTGGCTTTGCCGTCGCTGGGGTGGCGCAGGTGGTTGTGGTGGATGCTGTTGCCGTTGTTGCGGCTGTGACTTTTGCTGTTGTTGTTGTTGTTGTGGTTGTGATTGTGTTGCTTTCAGTTGTTTATGCTGCTTGCTCGGCGATGGAGCATTTAGAATCAGCGAATCACACACGTCCGCGAAGCGCTGCGTCATGGTGGAAAGGGTCACAGTGAGTCTTCGTTTTCTTAAGTCAATATGAGTAACCGCACGCTATAAAGATTTTTTTGCGGCACGACTCTGTGACAGTTGTACATCCACATTACTCGTAAACGTATCTTTTACACATCTAAGTGGAGTAAAAAAGTATCAGAGTTTGTCTTGATTAGTGGCCGTTCACGACACAGGTGGCGCTGCACAAAACAATGCATTATCTGCCATCAGACACAATCAACTAACCAACTTCTTCCACGTGAATACAAAATCTCCACGATTGGCTTGGTGTTATGACAGAAACACTGTAGTGTAATTATTTGCTGTTGGCGATGTACTACCACCACACTAAAGACACCGTCAGAATACAATGTACTGAACACAAGGAAACATCAAAGCACCCGTAAGTTTTCCGATTGCCACAGCGCATGTATGTTCCCATAAAATCTACGATGAAATTAACCCGTGCAGCTTTTGATCGAGTCAGTTAAGATCTGTGACGTCTCCGTGCTCTCGAAAATTCAGTGCCTGTGTTGGATCTTGACTGGAATCGTCAAGAAGCGGCAATACTGTTTCGACTGCCAAAGCCCCCAGTTCCCATAAAGTCTGTGATGAAATCCGTTTAAAGATCGATTGAATCAGTGCTGTAGTGTCTCTGTGTGTTCACACTTCAGGTCTATGTTGCTCTGGCATGGAAACAGCAGGTAGGCAAAGGCACTGAAATTTCACTTACCAAAACCTCAAGTTCCCATTAAGTCTGTAATGCTGAAATCTATTCAAAGTTCTTTCGAAGCATGTATAGTGTTTCTGTGGGTTCCCACTTCAGGGTTTAGCATGGAATCAGCGGGACGCACCCATGTGTCCAAAGTTTGATTGCCAAAGGATTAAGTTCCTAGAAAACATACGATGAAATCCGTTAAAAGTTCGGTCGAGTCAGAATAGTAGCGGTCTCCGTGTGCTCCAGATACGTTCAGTGTCTATGTTGGCTCTGGACTGGGTACGACTGGGCAGTGCAGAACAGGAGAGATGATGGAACGCTTTCCATTGAAACGGCTTATTGACATTTTCTCCCCAACCACATTCAATAAAAGCCTCAATCAGCAGTGCTCACCGCCAGACCCTTGGGTTTCACAGCGATGACAGGCGCGATGCCGACGCAGTTTTGTTCCGTTAAAATGAGAGGCAGCGAATAAAAAAATCGGTCACAGTTTTGCTACTGTCAGTGGAGATTGTGACGTCAGGAGTCCCACAGGTTATTGATCCTCTCTAATTACAGATCGACAGCAATCAATTTATTGACCTGATAACACTTCATGTTTAATTTTAGCTTCCCATAACAGCCTTTATCTGCAATACACAAAGAGCAAATGCTTTTCAGAAAGACTGCACGCGAAGCAGCCCAACAGTATTATTCTCAAAAGCGTCACGCTTACATGAACTGACACAGAAGCACAGAAAGAAAATACGGGTTAAAATGCCAATTGAGCCGCGGAATCTCTACAACTCTAGACTAGGTCAACTGACTCCTCACAAAAGTAGCTGCTTCCTCAACGATAGAAGGTCTCCACATCATGTAACTGAACGGCAGATCGAGGACACTACAGTCGATTTTTTATACAGCACAAAGAATCTCTGAGAAAGTCTTTTGATTTCCGAAGAATACCGTCAAATACAACTGAAGTTTCAGAGACTTCCCGATTCTCTTTTCTTTCTTTTCTTTAAAAATGCCTTAGTTTCACTACAAGCAGCGAAATTCTGTTCTGCCCTATAATCATGGTTCGTACTTATAACATACTGAACGCGACTGTGTACCACACAAATGTTCTAAATTCCACACCCCGATAGTGACACAGATCTAGACTAGACTACGACTGGCCTAAGAATCCACAGGCTAAATTCCAGGACTTTCCTCTTGTAATGATAGAATCCAAAGATGAAAGACAGTAGGGATTAATGAACGAGTGAAACAATGTGAGATCTTTATGTTAGAGGCCCCAAACAATGTAGATAGCCTGCCTGTTTCTACAGTAGTGTTGGCTCTCCATATTTCACCTACAAAAATAACAGAGACCATCAAAGTTCGCCATATCACAAAAAAAAAAAAAATCTTGCATTTATGAAGAGGACAGGAAATCTCAATAATGTGAAAGCTGGGTGCGTAAACTATAACAACAACTAGTCTAGATCATTATAAACAATCAGTTTTCCTGTTACAGAAATACCGTGCAACGACCAAGAAATTCAAAGCTAAATGACAAATGCTGGTAACTAGAAACTCAATTTCGCGGTCATAACACATTTCGTCAGCAGTTCCGCAACACTTGTGGCATGCCTGTTCTAGAATGGTGCAAAAATGCGCACACTGTATAGACTACTCAATGTCATGACCAAAAATAGAATCAAAATGTTTATTACACAGGGGTACGTGGCCATGTCACCGTAGACCAAAGCCAAGCATCGACAAATTCCATCCCACGCAAAGCACAGCAAAATAAGTCCTGTGGAGTGAGGGTAATTGATCTGACAGGAAAATGCGTCCACAGTGCCATACTGAAACGACACGAGGTCAAGTACTTAGTACTGACTGATAAGGACCAGCGTGATGAGATAACCATTTGTCCAAAGTTCGTGAACCGATGCCAGGACATGATTCGCGATACACAATGACGCTGCTATTGTTCAAATTGTTGTTGGGTTGTTAGCCTCTACTGATACTGCCATTTCTATCAGATTACTCCATAGTCCTATTTCCCGTGATCGTCAAGTTAAAAAAAAATAAAATTAAACAGCAGTTTTCGTCATTTGTCTTCATATGGTGTGGCGATCCTGAAGCCTCTCAGAAAACCTATTCATTGGCAGTCGTACTGCATCCACAAACCCCTTGTTCAGGAACTCCTCAATGTCTTTTCTCCACTGCCGTCTAGGTCTTGCCCTAGCCGTTTTCTATAAATCTTAACATATTTCAGAAACTATAATATTCGCCACATACCAAGTTCCAGAAAGAACAGCACTGCTTGACAGAAAAATTATCATGCTCCCATGAAGTTGCAACTGAACCAGAATCGACCGTTTCATTTTTCGGCACCCCTCAGGCACGTACAGCGCCTGTGCACAACACTTATATCTGACTGCATGAAATACGGTCTATTATCCACACAATCAAAAATGTCCTCGTCAACTCATTTTTTTATCATAGTCTAATCATTGTTATCACTCACAAGTATGGAATTTCCGTTGCCAGCAAATGCACTTTGCTGTTCGTAATAGCCACGCCACAATGGCGCCGATGCAAATACAGCTTATTCATTCTTTAGTACTGGAAAACGTTAATGAAAATATAACTGAATTCTTCATTGTAATCAAATGTAGTCGCATCCAGTAATTGCGAGCAACTGTTACAGAAGTCATTCTGATGTACGCAGAATTATACAATAAAAATAAAAAAAAAAGTAGACACTGGGATAAAATTAGTCGAAAAAAAAAATAGTCGAGTGGCTTGAACAATAATTTCTGATCATCACGAAAGACATTCAGTATCGAAGTTTAACCTAAGTGAGAGAAAGGCCAGCTGCTGTGCTGAATGGCTTAAAACTGTAAAAAAGATCTCTGACTAAGGCAGAGTAAGTTAATGTCATAATGCTAGTGCTTAGCGCCTGCAAATGGCAGGGGCACTGTATGCTCCAATGTGCAATCACTTGAGCTGCCATGAACCTATATCGCGACAGCTTAACGTTCATTATCATTACCACTAACCAAACATTTGGAGAGAGACGTTTGGAATGCTGTGAAATGCTGAACGGTTTGATTCGTCTTTTTGTATTAATCAAACCTGATACACTGTTACACATTTGCTCACAACTAGATTTAAGCAAGACAGAAAGGAACTTGTTATTCACTACTCACGAATCAGTTTTAAAAAAAATAATGATTGTGAACATGGGCATGTATATGAAAAATGAACATCACAGCTTTCTTTTCATACTGCATTTCCAAAGGCACGTTCGCAGCCAAGAACAAACTACTTGCACCAGCTCCAGATCAATACATCATAAACTGTGTACACACACTCTTACGTCAACAACCCGGAAAATGAGTGTGAGTCGACATGAACGCCCACGTCTCAGACATATTGAGTGCAAATGGCTCAGACCAAAGATGTTAGCAAAAATTGAATTTCAAGTCCGAACGCGTGGGTGGCTGGAGAAACATAATGGAACGAGAAAATGACATTCACAATGAGAAAAGAAACAAGCAGAAAACTCCGGAAGCCTGGAGAACAGACCAATCCCTAAGATCTAAGCCACCTTTCTGGACTAGACATTTTAATACGGAAGATCTACTGTATGTCATTGCAACTTCGGACGTCACTGTGCTCGAAAATTACACAATGAAAAGAAACAATCAGGAAACGCCGGAAGGCTGACGAACAGACTAATTTCTAAGGTTCAACGTCGCCTTTCTGGCTTAGACATTCCAGTAGGAAGGATCTGCTGTAAGTCGATGCAACTTCCAACGTCATCGTGCTAAAAAATAAGACACTGAAAAGAAACAACCAGGAAACGCCGGGAGGCTCACGAGTAGACTGGTCCCTAAGGTCCAACGTCACCTTTCTCTAGCACGGAGAATCTATTGTGCGTCACAGCAACTTTGGACTGTCACTGTGCTCAAAACTTCCACACAGAACTACTCCTTGGAAATGCTCCGGTTCCGAGGTTCTTATATTCTGTATCAAATTTCATTCACGAAGTAGACAATCTGATAAACTCTTAACTTGTGGCAAATTAAGTTCACGGGTTTTTTTTTTAGATTATCATCTACTAACAGGAATGGGCATTTCTGGAAAGTCAGTGAACTGTAGAGTAAGCTAGCAACACTGAAAGAAGAGGCATCCAAATGATGCATTTTCACCCGAGTCTTTGAGCAGTCCTTATGTTATATGACTCAAAGAGTTTCTATGTACAGTGGTCACCGGAGGATATATATATATATATATATATATATTATTATATATATATGTGTGTGTGTGTGTGTGTGTGTGTGTGTGTGTGTTTGTGTGTGTGAAAATGTGTGTATACAATACGTTGACTGGTTACGACGTGCTTATTACGTTTGCACAATGCTCCCCGCAGTGGTTG
>JAWQUT010000049.1:723527-737040 GCA_033807755.1 Ellobium chinense | reverse complement strand
CCCTCCCCTCCCACCAAAGCATCGGCGGCTTAATGCCCGGACGAATTGGCCCGTATTGATCTGCAAGTCACATCTTAAAGAGAGGCAAAAGAGGGAAAAATCTCTCTTTAGACTAACGTCATCTCTTTCAATCTGCTTCATCAATAGTTGGGACGTGATGTAATGGCCATTAGCGCTGGCGTACCTTGACACCGTTTATAAGGGCCGCTGGTTATAGTGCTCTCTTTCCTCTTACAACATCTCTCATTAGAACAGAGGACCCGCCAAGGGCACGAACTGCTGGTTTGACAAAGTCAGTGGTAACACTCATGACGCAAAATATAGAATTGTTATCCTTTTACGGTGACAAATCAATAACGCAACATCTGTCCCAGCTATTGCAATAAATGAAAGTAATCCTGGATACTTTCCAAATGCCCGTACGCTTAACATAAGGGTGACAATAACATTCGCACACCTGCGCAGTAACAGGATACTTTCATGAGTTTTAAGGTTCACCTCCTCCACATCTGCAAACTACAGACCACCCTGATGTAGGTAATACCAGTTGTGACGCGGATATGAGAATTCTAACATGGGTATCAGGTAGCAGAAAATCCAAACTTGATCAAATGCGGTAAACGTAAATTTAAATACTGCACATAACCACACGACTACATGGACCATCCCCTCACAATTAATGCTATGGCGAGTATTGAAATACTGGCAGTAGACACACTCTGGAGCATTGCAGGGAAGTAATGTGTATGACGGCCACCTTTTTTATACGGAAACAGATGCTAGACTTATTCTAGTGTGATCTTCACGTTTCCTTCACGCACGCTGGGACTTCAATCTGACTTCATTTTGCTGGGTTCTAAAAACGCAGGCCCTTAACGTCTACCTTGTCGGCGCCACTGCAGTTCTTGAGAAGGGTGTTTTCGCGTCCGCAACATTATCTCTTAACGTTTTATTTTTCCCGAATGTTGCTAAAATCTTGCTCCCTTGTATTTATCGAAAAATGTGCTGATCTTTCAAGAACCTTCCAACGAGCAGACAAAATGGCACCTTCCCATTAAATCACACAAGACAGGTCGCGCCGCCACTTTCTCCCAAACCGTAAGATCTAAACACTGAGAAATGAAAATGCCATTTTTCCAGGACCTAACTTCCAAGAGGACAAAATGTCACTTATCCTTTATTAAATCCGCGATCAGACAAAAAGGTCACTTGTCCAACACTCCTAACCCGCCATATGAAAAGAAAAACAGCCACTTTTCCAATATCCTAACAGGCGACAATATCTCCTCACAGCGGGTGTGAGAATGGCAGTCTCAAGACAGAAGAAGCCAGAGTGAGTCAAAGCCCTCTTAAAGCACTCAGGTCATTGATCCGGGCCTCCCAGATAAATACTACTACATCAATCATATCTGGCCCCTGACATCCGGGCTGCGATGACGCAGACTTCAAGCTGCTGGTGTCCGGCACCAATTCCGTACAGACGGCACTAGAAGAAGCTGAGCATGGTAACACTACTCTCGGTCGGACTGAGCCGGAAATCGAAACCCCTTCGCCTGGCTATGCCAGAAATAGGACACCCACAATCCCCTCGGCGTGCCTGCCTTCTTAGGTAAGTATAGATCGATCTGCTTATTCCTGGGTGAAAAACAATACATTCAAACCTCCGAGAATAGACCCCTGGTGTCAATGCGTCAAGTCGGGAAGTTTCCTTCTGAAATGTCATCTTTCAAGTTTCCTTTCACAGCACGCCGAATACGCCTTATAACGCTGTTGGTAAACACGACATTGTGATGGGGCTTGACTTTTCCGAGACCTTCTCCATTTGCGTCTTTATTTTCGTTTGGGTCCTTTCGAAATGATGCACGACTGTCGGGAAGAGCTGAACTTGTAACCTGAGTACTGCCAGGATAACTCAGATGTATATCATGCAAATGAATTTGAGCCTATAACCCTTCAGCCGTTCTCACAGATTCTTCGCGGTTCGTCCGGTCGAAAAAAAAAAAAGCTAACCTGATGCTATGAACTACAAAGGATTTATTATCCAATGAAGACAAAAGGCTATACTTCTATATATTCTTATTAACACAACTATGATGTCTAAAGTTCCAACTATTTCACCCCATATAAAGAATTCGGAATAATATATTCTCCATGTTCGTACTCTGAGGCGTTTGGCCCGAAGCGCTGGTCTGTTGTCAAGCTTCTACTGTGTATGGATTTTTAGAAATGACCACCACCACGCTTTGTTGGCTTGAGCCACTTTCTCCGGGAAGACACAATCCGATACCTTCACAGTCCAGGGCACCGATCGCATTAGAAGGGCATCACCTTCAGCAGGGATAAGGTGTGGGGGCTAAGCAGATTCTCCATGAGTCCTCTGCCACGCCCAAAGACTTAAAGTGTTCGACCAGACAGGCGGTAGCCTCAAACCACGCCCACCTAATATGACTGATGATTAACGATGGAATCTGTTACTATCGTTAGATGTACATGAATTAATTTCCAAGTTGAAAGCTATGAAGGGTACATTCAGCGACAAGGCACTAATGTAAATCTTACAAGGATAAGAGACACCATCGTTAATGCGCAAGCTCTCAAGTAGATTTTCGTGTTCTCATCATGTATGCACATCTCTGATATTACAATTATCTACGGTTTGGAGTTCACGTTCATCTGAGCTGAAGCAGATTTGCTGACATGATGTTATCAATGCCAACATACTACCTGTTCTAGATCGGAAAAAAAGATGCGGTCAATTATGTCCTTCCTGTTTACTTAACGCGAAGTATGGTTATCACAAAGTTTTTTTGACTTGAGAATCCATGAATTGGAATATCAACGAATCGAAAGACGTCTTCACAAAGACGGTATCTGACATGGCGCATGACAAGCTCACGAAGATAAGATAACCCTGACATGAAATATAATGGTAAACACGCACATGATGTAACCCCTAATGTTAGAAACGTTCTGCTAATGTGACCATCTTTTCATCACGGCCGTCCTCTTGCATTAAAAACAGTAAATACTTAAAGAACCAGCAGTCGAACTTCACTCGGAGTAATTTCAGTTCCGGAAAGTACTCACCAACTTACTATAGTAACTCACTACCACAAGACACGCTCTCCGTCACAGACGTACCCGTATTACAAAGAGACCCATCACAATAAACTTAATGGTGAAGCCGAAGGAGCATTCCATTACGGTAATAGCTTTCGCCCCCACAGTTATCATAACCCTCCAGTGCCGTCTTCCCTGAATTCTATTATCCCCAGTCTATCCATACAAATACGTGAGGGAGACTATAGATCATAGTCTCGCTGTATTGTTAGTTTGAACTTCCCCAATCTAATCTATCTATCTGTAGGTACGGCGCCTACGTGTACTTATTCAATGTTCCTAAACGGCCATTCGTAGGCGTTTGTTGCGAAAACCCTTTAAACAGAATTAAATCAACGCTTTTCCGAAACATCGTGTAAGCCCAGAAGTGAGTTAGATAGTCCTATGGATATGGGAAAATAATATGATTAATACGAGAAAATTTAGAGCGACCGGTGAAAATCATAATGAGCAGATTCGAGTGTAGCAGCCCAGATAAAAGTACAGTCGAAATTATCTCATTTCCGCCCAATACACAGAAAATGCGGATCCATTTAGCCATTGATCAGGAAAGCCTTCAAAGACACGTTTTTACAATACAAAATTCGAAAGATCCCATTTAAGGCTGTAGGGTCCATGAATGATGTACAATACATAGAGAAACTCTTGACCAATCAGTCGAAACTGGGGTGGGGGAGGGTAAGGGAGGGAAGGGGGAGGGGGCAAAAGCCAATTTGACACAGATCGCAGCCTCAGTAGTAATCTAAATAACGGTCTTAACAGATATGTATCATCACCCTTCCCATCCTTTCCGCCTCCACTCCCACACGCTATCATTATGATTAGCTTCGCTTCCTTTCGATCAATGTAACACATTCCCCGACTTTCCTCCAAGGCAAACTAATGGAGGGGGGAATAACTATACGTAATCAGTGACAGAAACACATTAGTGCTCATCCTTTGCCTCTGCTTTGTCTTGCTGCTCATACCACATGGTACACGATGCCGGGAATAGCCAGGGAGAGCTGAGAATGACGAGCAAACTGGATTCCGGGTCTCAACACTTTCGTCACGCCATAACTTTCGATACTTCTACTTTCGGCGTCGCTTTCAAAATGAATCTAAAATCTGACATTTCAAGACTTTTGGTCCGATTCCAGTAGCATCGAATGGAATCTAAAATCTAAAAATTTAACACTCTACTGACCCGATTCCAATGGTAGCGAAGCGATTTGATTCATTCGACGTTAGCGCCCGTCCACGTTGGAAAATCGCTTACGCTAAATTCAAGAGCGGTGAACAGGGATAACGAGGTACAACCTTTATACTCTCGTTGAATCCATATTCTTGTATGCTATGCCTCATTACAGAGCCTGTAATACAATACGTCTGTCTAATTCCGAAACAATTACCTAATCTAATATCAAAACTGTATTAAATAAAAATCGATCTCTTTCAGTATCAAGTCGATCTGTGTACTAAAACTAAAACGATCCTCAGATCTGCCCAGCACGGGGCATTGGAATCGAAAAACTGAATCAATACTACATATACCCGCAGGATATTTTTTTAAAAAATTTGCAATATTCGAACCTTGATATAATCAGCTCACCACTATCAATTGATCTTTCTTTCTCTCTTAACAAATTTCTGATTTTCTTCTGTTATTACGCCATACATCCGGGCATTACATCCAGACATTTCGCAACAAAACAGCATCCCCAATTTTTTAAAAGCTCAAATTACGGCCAGCTAATCAATAGCTGTAAATCTTGTAATAAATCTTCAAACACATTATGAATCATTGTGTAAAGAAAAATATGATTCCTTGGGGCTCCACATCTGAACGGAGTTCCACTGGGCATATCACAAAACTCTATATTATATTACTATATGAAAAAACAAATAATAATGATATAATATTACAGCAAGATGTTACAGCGTTGCCACCATTTGATGCTACCGCTCTTTCAAGTAATTTCCCCACAGGCAGGACGGTCCCATCAATATCTTTCCCAACTCCCCAAGGACCATATGGCGCCGCTGCTAGCTTAAAGACAGTCATCTCTGGCTCTAAGACAATATCTCACTCACCGCCTGCGCAAAGCCACTTTTCTCACGCAATGCTCACCCCCAACCCCTCACTTCATGCATACGTTATTCTTCCTGGAATGAAATGAGACTCCAAGGACTGCCCTTTCCAGCAGCGACGCCGGGCAGGGGGTAAGACTCTGAAAAAGTTTGTCCCCCCTAACTCCTACTGAGCTTACGGTGCCTTCTCCTATGGCTGATTCATTTTGTATGGTAATTGCCAAACCTCATGAAAACAAAATGTGCCCCCCAAGCTCCGGGGAAGGGGATATGGTGCACAAAAAAAAAAAAAGAAGTCTCCTTCCGCCCACTAGACCCTGTGTATCTCGTTTGAC
The DNA here is from genome assembly GCA_033807755.1 of Ellobium chinense. Lineage (NCBI taxonomy): Eukaryota > Metazoa > Mollusca > Gastropoda > Ellobiida > Ellobiidae > Ellobium > Ellobium chinense. Next base: position 731,515 of record JAWQUT010000049.1, on the reverse strand, counting down.
TGATTCCTTAGTTTATAATAGCTGTTAACTACCACCCCCCTCCACCCTCAAAAAAAAAGAGGTCTCCTTTCCCTCCTCCTCCCTTCACCACCCCAGTACACGTGCCCACTAATTCACTACGCCGCTGGCTCTCCCCAAAGGCCAGGGTGCTGTATCTTCTTCCCAAGCCGGGGCCCTGCTATTATTTATTCTTGCGTGCAGTGTATGCACGGGATGAAGGCGGTATTGATCGGAAATACACATAACACCGTGCGCATTTTATTGTGGCCCAAGGCGGGCAAAGTTAATGAAATCACACGCGTTGTTAGCATCAACAGGCCGAAAGCTAACAGGTCGTCAAGAGAGCTCACGCTGGTGGTTTGGTGTTTCTAAACAGTTCTATTGTTTCCCTCTCCTACTTGCCCAATTTTGTTTGTATTTTAGTCAGTGAGGATTTGCCAACACTTGGGTCACCTCGTCCATAATCTGATGAAAATTTTGGTCCTCTATTTGGTCCCCCCAAAAAATGCACACGCTTGTACTGGTCTCTGAGATAATGTCTTCTATGTCTTTTCAGTTCAAGTAAATACGAGACTATTGTTAACCAACTTGCAGCAGGTTAAAAAAAACGGAAACCAATATTGATTTTTATTTTTTTCAAGACTTGTCTGGATACTTGGCAGAACATTAATCCATTATCAGAATTTGAAATTATATTCACGATCCTTGAAAAAAATCTGTACATACAGGTCGAAAATTTCATTTTGAATCATTAACATATAACTAGAAAAACACACACAACTTTCGCAACATTCTTAAAATGATGGCCATTTGTTTGTGAGGAGTATCATAACGCAGAACGTTTCCTACTGTATGTCTGATGGAATTCCCTTAAAATGTCCGACTCAACAGAACTCAACCAGTTATTCGCAACGACTTTCTCGTACTACAGACACTAAACTCTGATTCGTTTAATTGCAAATCCTGTAATCCATAGCTCGGAAAAGGCTTGGGAGAGTATGTCAAGAGGAGGTCATATAACGATGTTTTATGGAGAAGAAAGTTGCTATGGCGAGTATCCATTCTACCTTTAAAAGAGCACGGTACTTAGACAGAAACATCCTCATGGCCCTGCACTTAAGCAAACTAATGAAAGGTCGTCCATCTAGAGATGCCAGTTGCCATAATTTGGTCAAGTTCGTCCGACTTTTCCACCGAAGAGATTGTGTTGTAGACGATGCTGAACTATTACTTATTTACAAACATTACATGACTTAGTGAAGTGAAACATTTGACATCTCTGCCCCCTCCCCACCCCCCTTCTCCCTCCAACTTCCAAAATAAATAAAAAAACGGTCACATGAAGACCTGATTTCAGGCACGCCCACGTTCAACTGGAGATGGGAAGGAACCGACATTTCAGCTCGAGGCACCGGAAGGAATGGACGGTAAAGAAATCTCATTTGTCATTCAAGAACTCTTGAGAAAACCGAGACGGTCTGGCGTTTTCTTAGGTCCCTTAAAGAAGTCGGTCAGCGCCGTTGACGAGATACTGCGAGGTTGAGATGGGGGCGGGCATGATTCGTGATACATGGTGGTCAGAAGTCAAGGTGGTTGACCAAGGAGAGTAAAAGAAACTGCGAAGAAGAAAAAAAATGAATGGCAGAAGAAGAAAGGAAAGTAGTTGCAGCAGTAGGTGTTATTACAGCGGTAGTCTCAATTGCAGCTGTAGTTGTGAAAGTGGGCGTGGTGGTGGAAGATGTTGCAGCAGTTGCAGTAGCAGCAGCTATGGCAGAGAAATAAGAAAAAAAAAGTGTTGCTCTGCTCAGAAGAAATCACCATCGGCTAACTGGACTCCATGATCCATGTCATTATCGCATATGGTCAAGCTCAGTTTGAAAATGCAGCTTCCAACACCATCATACAATAATCTAGACCCTATCTATTTTCCAAATAACAACCCGAGGTACAACTCTACTGAAAGTCACAGACACCAGAAATATCTGCACCACACTGATACAAGATCACTTGGAACACATACCATATTTCACTGATATCAGAAGCACGCACTGGCATATTGAATTCAGAACATTTTGGAGGTCCTATGTGGAACCAAACAGTAATCAGACTTCAGTAAATTACTTCCATGATATGTGCACAGACGCCATCGATCATGGACTAAGCCAACTTCTCACTCCGAAACTCCAGAAAATCCATGGGTACGGCCTGTGCCAGCCTAGACCCCCGTTGCCCAGTTACGCGTCAGCTGCAGCAAATGACATAACAGTGGTCAATGCTGCGCGTCTATGCCGCGTCCACCACTTAAGCCTCCGGATCTAACCCCCTCTCAATCACTCGGACCAAATTATTCATCAAGGCAATATCCACATAACCCCCACAGAATCGCCCACGATGTGGGTCTGCGTAACTTATTCGAGAACCTCTTTATTGAACCAACATCCCAAAACTTGCCAGCTTGCGAGCACGTTGGTGAGCGAGTAGGCTGGGGTGGCATTTTGTCCGGTGGGGTAAGTAAACGGTCCTAGTCCAACCCCCCATCACTTTTTTTTTCTACATGGGGCGCCAGTGCTGGGTAGCTAGGTGGCCAAGTGCCCAGGCCGGGCTGGCTGGAATCGATATTACGACCGCATCTGAATACGGAATGATACGGGGGCCAGTGCTCCAGCCACGTTACGCGTGTTGTAACTTGTGGGCCGGACATCCACCCCGAATAAGGCCCATTTCCCTGGACATTTGTTCTCTCACAAGCAGCACTGCACTTATGATTTCAAGACTTGCAGTCTGCTTTCACTCCTAACGAGCCACGCTGTATGTATCAGACCTCGTGCACTTTCTGACAAGTTCCATTTCTAGTCTTTCTACATTATGGACATAACACCTAACACGTGTCAAATTCTGAGTCTGACATGTCAGAAATTTCGTTCAAAATGATGACTGCAAATATCCATACATCGCATGCAATTCGCATTCAGCTCAGCCAACGTCAGATGACAAATAAAACATGAAAATTGGACATGCCTGATTGTTCACATCGAGAGCTATACAGAAGACAAAGTTTGTCCTCGTATTATGAACGAAACAATATAGGTCATCGATAAACCTTTACGCCTTTCCGAGGAAATCACTAAACAGACGCTCCATCCTGATCTACGACTCTTACAAAGTTGTTCTTTCTTTTTTCACTTTGACTTTGAGCTCAAAACATTCTCTGTGATGTTCATTGCACAAACTTAAATTCCAGTATAACTGCAAAATAATGTTTACAAAGAACAACAAGCTACATAACCACTGATGGATCTAACGACATCAAACCTATTGTTCTCGAAAGTTTTAAATATTTATTATACTGTTCTAATCCCAAATCCGGAGTATCAAAATATTATACACGAACTCAAAACACTTTTACAGACTCGAAAGTATAGACCTGTCCCCTGCAATCGGAGCTCGTGAGTTCTACATTGTGGTTGCATTTGTAGTAGCGAATCATAGCAGCAGACACAACACTTTCCTATACAGCTATCTCACGAGCATCCCTCACACACAATCAAGGTCTGAATTAGATCAAAACGTGATCCGGCCGCGTAGTCAGGTATGATGGAGCATACACTAAGTGCAGACTAATGGTCCGACCCAAGAAGGGCCTAACAGAAATAGTCATCAGAATCTAAACAAATGTGTTCGGAGTGCGGAAACAAATGACAAACAAAAAGTCACCGGCAAGCCACAACAAAACGTCCACAGCATGGTATAAAAGGACGATTGTATTATGCTGAACGCTGTGCGGAGTACTTCATGATATAAGCGCATTTTGGGTGGGTGTGGGCCGAAGGCGCGTGCGGGCTATGGGATATAGCTACGAGGTCCGACCCAAAATTCCCGGACTGTGCATAAAAACGTCCCTAGACTTAGTCTATATGTTACATTCCTCTATTACCTTTGACGTAGTCCAACCGGGAGTCAGCACAATGATTTCGGGACTAGAAAAACACACCCGAAAGTCTTTATGTATCAGCAAGTCGAATACCATATATACGATTCAGCCTATATCTCCTCTATTATCTCAAAGCTCCCATCCTTCGGTTGACTTTTCATTCTTGGGAAGACGAGAAATTCGCATGGAGCTGGCAGCAAGTCAGTCAATGCTGGCTTTCATCATGGGGTCATGAGAAAGTTGCGCGAAGATGTAAAATGGAAGCGACCAGCAAAGTTGCACAATACTTTTCGACTGTTGCACCATGATCACGCGCAGGTGCATCACGCCCTCGGAGTTCAGCAGTTTCTGACCTTAAAAAAACATTGACACTGTCTCTTCCCTCAATATTCACAGGACGTCGCTCGATGTTCCACTTGTTCCATTTTTCAAAGATGCAAATTCAGCTGAAGTTAAGGAGATCTGAGACTCCAGAAGGTTTATAGACCGAATCACAGTTGCTGCTCGACAGGATGCCATACATAGACTTCTAGGAGAGCTCCTAGGCAACGGCGCCAGAATCACTGCACTGCAATAGTCTCTCTCTCTCTAAGGTAATGACAGATATGTAACAGTTAAATTCAAGTCTACGAGTTTTTCTAAGCACAGTCCGGGTGTTGTTTTTTTTTTTTGTTTGGATCGCACCTCGTAGCCTGCAGTGTAAACGTCACGGGAGGGCGAGGAGATCGATAAGCCTATACACAGCAAGTTGACGTTTTCCCCATCAGCTGAGAATGTATTATTATTTAACCCGTGAGCCGCGGGCCAATCGATGGCAGAACAATGAGTGGATGCAGCCTGCGATTGTGATTTTCATACCTGCACGCAAGCAGTTGAAGCGTGAAAGACAGGTGACAACCCTATCATGACACCGTCTCCTCCCTACTGGGAGAATGAGGGTTAAAAAAAAATAAATATCTAGTACGCTGAGTATAACATGGCGCAACTAATTGCTGTAAACACAACAGTACATGCCTGGCCTATAATGGGAGACAATCAATGTCCACAATGACAGTGATTAGAATAATACAGCAATTTTGGAGTGGTATGAAAAAGCTGATGACGTCGCAATAATGAAGCAGATTCTATTTCCAATGAAAAAGACAACTGAACACGGATCTCTTTACGGACCGTTAAGAGAGAGTATGCGCATTTCCTGGTGTTAGGATTATATTCCGTGTTACGGTCTAATTATTAACTGATTCTAGTTTGTAACGTGCAATTATTATTTTCACAGCAGGAACTGCCATATATGCATGCATTCCTCTGCAAAAACAGTCCCTTAAAGTTCCAAACTTGAAAATAAAAGCTCTCTGGTTGAAAGCTCTGTGGTTGATAGGCAAGTATTAATTTGTTCACACTTCACATTACAAGTGCTACTTCTTATTACCAGCTCACATACAGAAGGCAGAATATACAAGGAATCTCATGATCTGCACACGTCACGATGCTAAACCACAGGGCAAAGATGTGGGGTGTGAGCCGGATATATTAAGGAAAAATTACAAGAACAGACATTATCAACTGATATCGTAGATGGCATGGCTAAGACAGGTAGTCTACAAACACGATAATGCTATATTGGCAGCGATATAGGCCTATCATACCTAAAATATCCTCTGCAATCACAATAAGCGAAACAAAATCGTAGGAGACATAATATGTCGTTGTCAACACTTTCCAAGGCCGTCATTGAAAGACAAAGCAAATAATACCAAAACAACCAACGGGACGCAAGTCTATCATGATCGGTATAAACTCTGCCATGAAGAATGCGTTGATGCCAACACCTTGCGATCACTACACAACACCTACAACCACAAAAAAGCAAAGCTGAGTCGCAACACGCGAATACTTCAGTAACTTCGCGACCATCACATTTTACAATATAACCTCACAATTTCGAACCTCACATACTCGAACTCCTTACCCGCTCTTAAATATCACAAATACAAAAACCCGAGCCGGTACCTGAAATTCATGTTCATGGGTGTTCTAAACTACTTGCAAATCACGAAAAGCTATACAAAACTGTACAGAAAACACGGTATCCCTGATTCATTCTAACCAACATTCCTCCGAAAATTCCAGCCAAAGACTGGTGGTGGCATATAACAAAAATCACCGAAAACAACCGAAATGACGCAGCCTGCCATTTGGTCTGTGTTCAGACTGTCTCGAGGTACGATAACGAACTGAGTGATATAATGAAGCCCCCGGCCTGGACGCGTCACACTGTTAACGGGATTCCATTTTGAGGTCCTCGGCCTGGTCGACCTGTAGCTTCGGATATCCGTTTCCATTCGTCTTCAGGGTGGCCACATTGAAAGCGGTTCGCTCACGTAGACACATGCTTAATTGGTGAACATTTTTGCTTCAGACCTAAGTAAAGGTGAGAGTGGCAGGTGAAGATCTTTTCTTAAACTTAAGAACTTGCATAAAACTGATTTAAAATCGCGGCGGCCTTTTAACCAGCTCTCCCTACCCCCTCCACACACACACAAAAGTGAACGTATCAAAACATCACTGCTACAAAGCTTAAACAAGATCTGAAGAACTAGGAGGGAAGGAGGGATGAAATCAGTCTTTGGCCCATTCTCAGAAATACTAGAGGATTCAGAGGTCTAAAACTCCTTCTCGATCTAACTAAAACCAAAAAAAAAAAATGCCTACATAAAACTTTACATGTAGATCGGGAAATGATGGTGATAAAGTGCAACTAGAAATGGCTCCATCACTTTACGCTTACGCATCGGTATAATTTCGGCTCAGAATCAGCATTATTGCAGCTGATTATGTATGCGTCTCATTTTTCCAGAGACGCGCCAATACTTATCCTTACTTCCCTTAAAAAAGAATCTAAGACATGAAACCAGATGAAACTGTCTCCCGGATGGCGTCTGAAACACAAAACAAAAACAAAAAACTCCTCACAATAAGAAAAGCGTACGCTGCTCGAAATAAAAGATAACAACAACAAATGACAACCCTGGCTTTGATTGATCAGTTAAAGATTGGATGCGAAAGGAACCACAGTGAAACTAGCATCCCACAAATGCCAGGAGTACGGCCGACTGACCCCATTACCATTATTAAGTCATGAGTAACGATCGCAACGGCGTGTGTAGCGGTAGTAGACATCCAAACACAAGAGCAGGACGCATCGTATTCGATGGCGGCTCACGCCAGATCTCAACACTCAGCAAATCCGTTGGAAAGAAGTCCAGCTGAGCTAGCTCTCTTCTATCCCACAGCAAAACGCATCAGAACGCATCAGCATGTATAATTTTAACACACATGCCACAAACTAGACAACGATCAATGATCTAGGACGATACTGTCACCAGGACTGTGAATAATAGTGGAGAAATAACGTCCGCTTGACATCTCCCGTGTCAACTCACTTTACGTGATTCCCAAGCATTGGTGCCCCCATCAAAGAACACTCCAACCCGGGCTGGCTCTCAGATATGTTAGATAAGGACTTTCTTCTTCCCAGCTGTATGTTTTTTTTTTAAATTTTTACTACCACCTTCCTCTCTCTCTCTCTCTTGCCCGTGGACCGTTTCCCAGAGAAGACCACGTCCTGATCGATCGTCGAGGCGCTCACACAATCTAAATATTGCGTGCTCACACTGTGGAAGAAAGCCAGTGCGCGAGACTCCTGTATCAGGGATCCGCTTTAGTCCATTTACAATAAACAGTAGACTGGGTCTATAACATGGATGGGGAAGAGAAAGAGAGAAAGACGGGAGGGGATTTAGGAAAGGATCGTGATGCAAGAGAAAGAGGATATATTATTATTATTATAAGGGAAGGCGCCGGACGATAGGAGAACAACAAGAAGATGAGATAGACGATGAGAAGAACATACTAATAAGCTATGAAAGGGGAAGAAGAACAACAAAATTGAACTACAAANAAAAAAAAAAAAAAAAAAAGAAAGCGCGAAATGAATAGAAATAAGAGGGCTGCTCATGAATACGAAGAAGCGGGCACAGGAAAAAGGAGTTGGGAG
>JAWQUT010000049.1:708885-722010 GCA_033807755.1 Ellobium chinense | reverse complement strand
TACCAAACGCCGAATGTAATCATCTTAAATACTGCTAAGCGTCAAGAATGTGCAGCAGAAAAAAAATACCAAAAAAAAGCTGAACGTCTAAAATAATCATCTTCAAATGCATCTATACGTCTATAATTTGCAGCAGATTAAACGACAACAAAAATCCTGAGCACCGTATCTTGCAGTACAAATCAACTGTAGTTTCGGGCAAGTCAAAGGACGCTATGAACGACATAAGAATAAAATCATACAGAGACATCACACAATGACAACCCAGACCACAATTTGTAGTACACAGGCGAACGACATTAATTCATTCCACAAGACAACATGAACAACTCCCTTGAGCGATTTCAGCTCCTCGTGCCGCAATACGACATGAACAACTCCCCTGAGCGATTTCAGCTCCCCAAGCCGCGATCCTTAGTCCCTACGGTCACTGCTAGTATAATAGCATTAACGGCGATCAAGAAAGTTCGAGCCTGAAAAAGATCGAGACAGAATCAGTCTTTGCGATCCCAGCTCGAGCTGATCTGCCTTTGCAAAATGAGGAATCAGCCTAGCGTTATATAGTTGGCAAGCCATCTGGGATGCAAACGTGTGAAAGAACACGAAGGCTGATGAAAAGGTATATGAACTCTCATTATAAACATACATAACTCTCGTAATGGACCATTCTTAATTAGTCAACCCCATCGAAGATTACTTCCGGTTTAAGCAAACTGTAATGTAATTGGTAGTGTGCTTACATCATCAACTCTCGTTGTCTAAAAATAGATAAAACATTTATTAGCCAATAAAAGCCAAAGTGACAGACTCTTATCAGCCATTCATATTCCTCAGACACAGAAAACATAGAAACCGGAAGCAATGATTGTTGGAGTTATGACTCGCGTTGCCCGGATGACCGAGCATGTATAATAGCCAAGAATGGTTTATGTCGTGAAAGGGCAGAGTGAGTTCTAAGACAAGCTTGTCAACTCCAATGGAAGAGTTAAGTGCTCATGTTGCGTGACTGAGGACAACAAACGGAGGTTTACAGAGCATAAGAGAAATTGGTGCAGGAGAAGGAAGAATATGTGGGTGGAAGTCTGGATATCGACAGGAAGAGTCGTGAAGCCAAACAGAATGAGAGGAAGAGAGGGGGAGAGAGGGAGAGAGTGAGAGAGAAATCAATATTCAAGACGATGCCAGAGATGGTACTTCTAAAACCAAAAGAGAGAGAGTGAGAACGATTATGTATATGAGTGAGTGAGAGAGAGTTTGTGTGTGTGTGTGTGTGTGTGTGTGTGTGTGTGTGTGTGTGTGTGTGTCTGTCTGTCTGTCAAGAGAAGGTGTACCAGTGAGAAAGAGACAGAAAGAGAGAATGAGAGTTAGAGAGAGAGAGAGAGAGAGAGAGAGAGAGAGAGAGAGAGAGAGAGAGAGAGAGAGAGAGAGAGAGAGAGAGAGAGAAGGAGAAGAAAGATAATAAGAAAGAGAATGTTCATCCATACATGGCAACCTTCATCACTGTACTCCTCCGTCACACCAACCGGCCATACCCCTAGGGAAGTGTGAGTAAAATATTCATATCTTTGCTCATCCCGACATGCCATTACCAGCAATTGAGGCCTGACCACCCAACTACCTCGAACCACGCAAAACAGAAATACTGTACATCGATTCACCACTACCAGTATACCCATAAGCCTGTTGTTCTCTTGTCCCTAGTAACGCCCCGAAGACAAATGGATGAAATAAATGTTCTTTACCTCATTTACTGAATCATTTATGTTCTCCAGGGAGAAATAATGATGCTCAGTGCTACTTTACAAAAGACTCTTGCCTATGGGAAGGGGAGGGGATCATGGGTTCTTAGGACTTATTGTAATTTTTTTAGCCCCTTCGTTAAATCACAATTTTTATGAACTCATTTGTCTGTATATATAAACATATCGATGTTTAATGGCCCATATATTACTATCTGTAACTGGGTTCAAATAAATACACGTAAAATGAATTGAACTGAACGGGTAAATACTGTAGTTCATTATCATAGACATTAGGGCCACAGGCTACGGCTGGAAACGACACAGTAATGCTACTTCCGGGACGTACAAGTGCGTCATAAGCAGCGAAGAGGGTTAAATTCCTAGATCTCATCCAAGACGAAACGTTCTTTGTGGACGTTATGAAACACAGCTTTATTATACAGCTGGTAAAATCCGGGTAACAAAAGACCTATATAGAGTAGTATTCCCCTTTCACACACAGTGGGACCTCACAAATTCGAATTCCAAGGAACCCACTCCAGAGCTTCCAGCAAGTCTTTTTTCTTTCTGAGATGTTTAAGTTAATGGGTAAAATTTGCTATGGAAAGTAAAAGTCCCGACAAGGCCATTATGAAGAGTTCGCTCTTTCCCTCCTTTTTTACGTTGATAACATGAGATGCCACGTCGTGAGTTCTCATGTATGAGAGAGAGAAAGAGACAGTCAGACAGGAAAGGGAGAGGGAGAGAGAGAGAGAGAGGGAGGTGGGAGAGAAGAGACATGGTGGGAGACAGCAGTTATGAGTGCGTAGGCGCCAGAGTGTGGTTTTCTCCATGAAACCCATTTCACATGGTTATTACATGGATAATCACATGCTGGAACATTAATCAAGTCAGCAAAACTTGTAGCTTTGGCTCATATGAAACCCCAATTACCGAGGCTAATGCGGCAGCTGAGCACGATTCTTATCAGAGAAACACTCAGAGAGAAAGAGAGAGAGAAAGAGAGAGAGGGAGAGAGAAAGAGAGAGAGGGAGAGAGAAAGAGAGAGAGAGAGGGAGAGAGAAAGAGAGACAGACAGAAAGAGAGAGTGATAGACAGAAAGAGAGAGAGAGAAAGAAAGATGAAGCAGATCTTATCATGAGCACACGAACGAGCGTTACAGAGTGATCAAGTTATGACTCCAGTGCGGCTCAAGACTTATGGCTTAAACAAAAACAGCATAATGGCTTGATAACGATGCATGAAAGTGACAGCCAAGAAGAAACACCAAGAGCAATCGACGAGGTTTTTTTTTTTTTCAATATTTTTAGTGGCTGAATAATTAAGGGGTGAAATTTCCCATCGTTTTCTTCCCTCTACCCCCCTCTCCTAAAAAAAGATGACATGAAGACTGCAACGTTGGACTAGGGTGTCCTTCCATCATAATATGTCAAAGATTTGTAAGAAGGAATAATGGATGACGTCAGAATGCAGAGATGCAGAGCTGAGTGGGTGAGTGAATGAATGAATGGATGAGTAAATAAATGTGTGAGTGAGTAGGTGTGAGTGAGTATGAAGACTCAACTACTCCAAAATGTTGTAATATCTAGTTCAGTCCACAGAACACTGAAGAACACATTAATAAATTTATTCATCCCCATACAGTATCAAAACTGAAAAACGAACGTCAACACATCATTGTTCTGAGCAAATGAAACATTTAGGATTGATATGCAGATCCAAGTATCATCACGCTTGACTTAAATAGTAATACTCACCATCAGTTGCTGCCCACGTGAACAATCCTCTATCTTGATCAATGCTAGTCAAAGTTCCCACAATGTCCCTGGAGTTTGCAAGTTTGAACATCCGTCCACTTATGCTGACAATGCAAATGTATGCTCCTACGCAAGTCTGCTGGTAAGTCAGTACAAGTCTTAGTTGCTTTTCGGTATTTACTGAACTGGAGGAAATATACGGAACCGCGCAAAAAATGTTCATATATGGCGTTGGTATCTCAAAAATTAATGCAGTTCGCTGTAGCCGTCGATGATGCAAATTAGATCATCTACACGACCTGCACGTGCCTTCCTAACAGCTGATCATGTCAGAAAGGAAACCATCTGGTCGAGGCAACTTTCATAGATGAAACGCCTCATCATTCTTGCAAGTGATCACAACCGATCTTCTCTATGGCCGAACAACGACAGAAATTTCCATCATGACACACTGTGGAGCAGCCCTCGTAAGGCAAATCCATCTTCAAAATTTCTCCGAAAATAAAATTTTCCGTAGCTTTCAGAATCACTCTTTCACCAGCCTGCCGTGTACAGATGACTGTAGTTGCTGATTACACTTACAAAGCTATCATTTAGGCTTGATCTGACGCTGCCGTCCTAGGTGCAGACTCGACTGGAAAAGACAACAACGTCATCAAATCCCCCCAACAATAAAGTTCCATCCGGAAGCCTTCAAATCTCCATCATTGGAAGATAGTAAACACTATTATCAAGGCACGACTCTTGCCCTCCTAAATGCTGGTCTCATAAGGGCGGAGCCTTGAAATTTCTCCAAACCTCAAATTCGCCTAGCGTCCAAAGTCTCTGCATTCAACGCTATACACATCACGCTCAAAATGCCACCAGTAATAACTAGGTGTGCACTTGACCTCTAAAACGCTGATCACGCCTAGGAAATGAGATCTCGAGTTCCTTCGGAAAGCTGTGTTCATCTGGCTTCCGGACCTTCGGCACTCTCCCCAAAAAGCTCTGCGTCTCTATCAGCAACCTTGTAGAGTATAGTCTAGTCTTGTCACTAAATCATAGTGCACAAAATATGCAAGTGGACAGCAGGGCCAGCGACTGAGTTACATTAATTGCACCCCGACCGGACCCACGGTTGGACACTGTCCAAATTCGGCGGTTAACGTCTCGGGACAGCCAAATTCCGAGAGGGTCCCATAAATTTATGAGGGTCGTCGATTTGGTATGTAAATATTGTACCAGAGCGTCCGACTTCGGGCACCACGCGTCGCCAGGGTGTTCCTCGGGGGCCGGAGATGGCATAATCCTATTAGACATAAAGGGCGTCTCATGACGATTACGATACTGTTCTTGGTATGATAATTGGGCGATTATGTAACTAAATGAGACAGTGTGATGGGTATCACTCTGACAGCTATTTCGAATCGATGCTGGTTCCATGAAAAAATAAGGGGGAAAAAACACAACAACATTCCTTATGGAATAAATAACACGTTTGAACATGAATCACTTGCCGGCGATCTACACATGATGATATGTAACATAATATAACTAACACCTCCACAATAACAAGACAGGACATGAAACTACATCATGACACCAGTAGCAAACGGGTTTCAAGATAAATGCAGCGCCATAAAAATCTAAACAAACAACCCCCCCCCCCCNNNNAAAAAAAAAAAAAAACCCACCAAAAAAACAAACCAAAAATTCACAACCACAGCAGCTACGACAACAACAAGGACAAGAAATGTGTATATAAGTTCACCGAATATGCATATTGCTGGCTGTAGTGGATGACAGTTTAAGAGCGCAGGCATATTTAATGTAAATGAAATACAACTGCGACCACACGGGCTGGCGAAATAGGGGGTTCATTATCATACAGTAGGTGGCAAAGAACAATAAAAAAAATTAGTGCAAACCAACAACATAGTGGAGCACACGACTGAAGGACAGGATAAGTGGCCGCGCATAATCGCAATCCATTTTACAGCAACTTCTGTAATTTTTAGATGTCCAAATAAACACGTTTGCTTAATTGTAATTTTTTTTTCAGTGCTTCAGATGTTGCAGTTAAGTGGAATCGACTATACTGGAGCTTGCCATGACTGCATGAGTAAACTAAAATATGAAAACAGAAATATAAACAGCAGTGAGGATTCATTTAATGGTCACTTAACAACGACGTTCATGAGGAATATATATATAGATATAAATGCATGAAGGCAATACATGTCAACTAAAACAAAGTAAGGGCGGCGGCTGAATAAAAGATGAGCTAAACAAAGGCGAAAGTTTTAACAGTACAATATGCACGACATGGATAACGAACGATGGACTGAATGTAAAATACGTTTACAAATAAAATTAAAAAAACAACAACAAACCAGCTGCTAAAGTAATATGAAACATGCGCTAAATAACAAATGTTAATAGCATTAACAACCTTTTAATGTCGAAAAGATGTATGAGGTATGAATTTCAAGTAAATGTATATCAATGGGAAAATAAAGGTGACAAAGTAACGGATGAAATTAAATAAATAACAGAGATCATCGCTTCGACAGTCATATAAATAAGAATGTAGACTACATAATGAAGTATAGAAATGTTGGACTGAATACAAAATAGGTGATAAAGTTGACGAATGAATGAAAGTACGAGCAACTGAACGAGTGAAAGAAGGAATGAATAAGTCCAGCCTACCTGAATGCTAGTCTGCTCAAGAAATGGCATAAGCACACAAAAAAAAATGAATAATAAAGGTCACGGGTCAACAAAGGAAAAGCGGGGATGAAGAAACAGAAGGCGCGTGGACCGGAAGTGTCCGTCACTAAGGGGGAGTTAAGTACAGGTAAATATACAAAACACGTGCTGTGGCAGGATGTATCTGCGGGTAGGATGTCTAGGGAAAACAGTTGGTCGCATGGATGGAGATGAGCAGGAGAAAACCCAAACATCTCTGTTGTCGACAGATAACGCATCGGACATGAGATGATGTTCCTATCATATTCATGTTGTAAAAGAGACATCTCCTCAAACCAATAGGTCAGGAAGAGGTGCTTGTGTGTCTCTAACTTCCGGTGAGTATGCAGGAGTTATTGCTTTACTCAATACTGACCATTTTGAAATGTATTTTTGTATTTGTTTGCACTGCTCTAGTGCAGAACTCTGCAAGAGCAAATAAATAGAATTGAATTGACCGAATAAATTAGAAGTTTTGGGAAAAGAATAAGCCCATTGAATGTCTCTAACTTCCGGTCCTGTACTAAGTGTATCGAAGATTCGGGAAACATTTTTTGAGTCCCTTCAACTTCTGGTGAGTACACATAGCTGGTTAAATCTTCCATTCTTTCATGGACTCAGCCCAGAGTCACCAAGAAAGTTTGGGAAAAGGTGGAGGGAGGGGAGAGACCTGAAACAAGATTTGTTTCCAAGAGTATCGGAATGGGGCAAAGGCCCCGCAATAGGAAAAATCACTTAAAACGCCGATCAATTACTTCAACGACCCACCACAAATATGGCTATACATCGATTTAAAAAAAAAAAAAAAGCATCGCCAACGGAACCTAGGCTATCTCCTAAAATGTCTAGCTCCATGCAACGCTGTAAGTAAAATTTATTAAGTTCGTTTTTTTTCTAAGCAGCTGTTGCAGCTTATACGTAATGCTTGACTTGTTACGTAGAAGATAACGCTGTCCATGTATACATCCAAGAAAAAAGACATGATGTCTTGATGCTTTCAAGCGGCATTTTCTTGAATAAAAAAAGTGATGCCTCTATAAGATAAGGATGTCCTCATACGAATTAAACTGCAAACCTTCGCACAACGCGACCGCCTAAGCAGAACAAACATGCATTGTAAACGATAAATTTCTGCCCTCGACCTCTTCCATCAACCTGCCCTACCCCATCAGATCATTTCTTATTTTACTCACCATCTGTCTCCAGTACTCACGCTGGGGCCATATCTTTGACCATCTTTCGCGGTTCCTCCTCCTCGTGACCCCCGTGAGCAATCTCTAAACCCACGGACAAGAAGGAAAACCCGAGACAGCGCGCCGATCACTAACACCGATGATAACGACGAAAATGAGGGCGATAAGAGGGAAGTAAATCTCCATGTCACGGTGGTCAGGTGCTCGGCTAACGAGTTACCTTTCCCTGTTGGAGGCTTTTTGGCTTTGGTGGTGAGGGGGGTGGAAGGGAGGTGGGACGGAGACGGACCTATTAAGATGAACTCAGCCGTGAGTTTCGACCCACTTCGCAAAATTCTTTTTTTGGCCTTAGCAAAAGATTTTTGTTGGATGCTTACAGTTTTCCCCTATAGACTAGGCCTTGCAGAAAAGCTTGGAATCTTTGGGCATTTCATGCTCGGTACTCAGTAAAGCATTCTATTCGTCCTTGAAGGCCAAAAGTGTGAGACAACCACAGCACAACCCTATGCCAGTAAAGCATTTGTTATACTCGAAAAAAGCCAAAGTAACGAAAATACGGCCTTATGATTTGTACACCACAATATTCAAAGGAAAGGAAAGAGGGAGCCGAATAGACAACACAGTGATGACAGCAGGAAAATTAGTTTGCGCTGCATCTTCAGAGCTGGAGCGGGANGGGGGTGGGGGCGGGAGAGAGAGAGGAGAAGGTGAGGGAAGTGAGGGAAGGGGTGAGTATACTAAGATTTTAGCCTTCCTCCGTCCATAGAGAGAGTTACCTGTGACACTACTACCATGAGTATCATAGTCTCCACCACTACTATCCCAACAACAACAACAACAACAACAACAACTGCAACAATAACATAACCAACAACGACATTACCAGCAGCTATCTACAACCGCCATCAATATCATGTCTTTAACAAAGCGCATATTAATAAACGTAACACCAGTACTATCCAATGGTGAGTATCTAGACTAGCACGGAAGGACAGCACTCACTCAACCGCCCAGCGTTACCGCCCCTGACACAGACCAGTGGTCAAGCAATTCTCGGCTAATGGATTGACCAGCCAAGGACTGGACGCAACACTTGAGACTGGACAGATAAGAGCATCTCCAGTGTCTAACTGGGTTATACCACATTAACGGAATCGCCACTTCAGTCACCGATACTGGCGGAGGAGGTGGAAGAGAGAATTTAGAGGGTTAGAAAGTACAGTCTCTTGGAGGATATAAAAGAAACATTAAAAAACCCCAAAATACGAGTCTTTCTCTTACTCCTCACATTAACGGAATCGCCACTCCAGTCATCCATGCTGGCGGAGGAGGTGGTAGGAGAGGATGGAGAGGGTTAGAAAGTACAGTCTCTTGGAGGATATAAAAGAAACAATAAAAACCCCAAAAACACGAGTCTTTCTCCTACTCTCCACATAAACGGAATCGGCATTCCAGTCATCCATACTGGCGGAGGAGGTGGTAGGAGAGGATGGAGAGGGTTAGAAAGTACAGTCTTTTGGAGGATATAAAAGAAACAATAAAAACCCCAAAATACGAGTCTTGCTCCTATTCTTAACGGAATCACCACTTCAGTCACTGATGCGGGCGGAGGAGATGGTGAGAGAGAATGGAGAGGCTTAGAAGGTACAGTCTCTTGGAGGGTATAAAAGAAAACGTATAACACGAATCCTCCTTCTATGCCCCACTCCCCTTCTCCTCCTATTACATAGTCTCTGTGCGTCTTTCCCCCACTACCCGAGCTTTTTCTATGACGTGACTTGATATGATAAAATAGTAGTGCTCCATCCTTTCTTTCTCTCTCTCTCTCTCTCTCTCATCTGTTTTTAAGAGTCAGATGAATAAAAGAAATTAAAAAGGCACTCAGAAGCATATGACAAATGGTATTCTGGAGTGTTTGGCCCCTCTCTCTCTCTCTCTCTTCTCCTGCACGCCCAACGCACCAAATAAAGAACAAGGTGGTAGAATGCAACGATATAGAAGATGAAACCGCGTTTGTCTTTCTCTTACTCTCTCTCGTTCATCCCTTACATGCCCAGCATGCCAAATGCACAAGAAGAAAGCAGAATGCAATCATATAAAAAATGAAACCGTGTTTGTCCGAATCTCTCTTCCCTCCTCTTTCCTCTCTCTCTCTCTCTTTCTCATTTTGACGTCAACATGCCAAATTAACAAAATGAACATTTTTGTTCAAACAGATCATGACAATAAACTTCAGCTTGCCCGTTGGGTTTTTACCCCTCCCCTCCCTCTCTGTCTGTTTCTGAATTTTCTTTCTACGTCACCAAGCCAAAATGAACAAAAGGAAAATATAATGCAATCAGATTTTATGACAAAAGAAACTGAGTTTTTCTTCTCTTGAGCGCTTCACATCCCCTGCTTTTTTTCTTTTTTTTTCTCTCTCTCTCTCTCTCCCTCCATCCCTCAATCAATTTTATTCCCTCGCTAAGCCTCGCCATTACGTAAGCATCCATTAAGTTCATCCACCCACACAACACGCACAGCCCGAGAGAAAAGGACAAGTGGCAAAAAAACAAAACAACAAAAACATCCTGGATAAAATTTTGCTCTACTTCTCTCTGCCTGTGCTAACTGTCATGCCATTCTGTGAGCAGTCACGTATGAAAATCTCAGGTAAAAAGTGCTCACGCCTCTGCGTTGTCTCTATTTTCCCATCTTCCATTAGACAAACCACCCACATAAAAACATTACACCAAGTAAAACTGAGCATGCATAGCTGCTGTGAAGTCAATTCCGCCTAATCACAACTCTGCAAGGATATTAAAATAATTGTGATGTCTATAATCACACAAAAAAAACCCCTAACAAACCTTAAAGCGGAAAACAAGGGACACCGGATTACAGCATTTCTGACGTCATGAAGCATTAATTTTTTAATAAATAATTTTCGAAGTCGTGACGTTCTGCTGTACTGTTCACTGAGACTACGTCACGCGAGTGAACACTAGCCTGGAGCCAGCGCAGCTGTGTTTAACAGTGAGTGTTCTCATGCGATATTTATGGCATACCCTCAGGAATATTATCGTAGAACTGTACACTTCAACTTCTATAGAATAATGACTTTTTTTTTCCACTGTGGATAAACAGATTTTATCCGTACGCAATGTGAAATGAAGCTTAAGTTAAGCGAGCATAGATAATAATTATACTTAGTTGTTAAATGTGAATTTCACATGCATGGAATCAGTATCATTCTATTATTTTCTTATTCTGATGGACTTTGATTATGAGTACACCTCATTAGTAAGCATACTTTTCCTCTCTTAAACAACGATAGGAGAGACATACACAAAGACATACAGATGCTTATTATCGAAGTTCGGCTGGACTCATATTAGAGGGGTACACCTTCCTTCGCACCCGTATGGTATTGAATTACCCCGTGCGTCACAGCGGGACACTGTGGTCTACTATTCATTATAAAGACGTACACAGTACGAACAGTGATGCATTTTCATCAGAACGGTTCACAGGGTGCAGTGTTCGATGTACGAGGGAGGATCAAGACAGATATGGCACAGATGTCCGGCACATCACCAGCCAGGGGAAATAAACGGATGGGCTATCTCTATAGTCTGTCTGCAGACATATAAAACATCTTGGGTCAGGAGGAGGAGATACAAATTAGAAACCGAGGAAGATTATTTTCTTGTTTTTGGTCCGCATATCTACAGGTCAGTCTGCCTATTTGCAACTCTAGAGGATCAAGGGACAGATGCGATTACGCAAACATTGTGATTGAGCAGTCTTTGTTCCTAATATAAACCATCTTGGGTCGGGAGGAGGAGACGCAAACTGGGAAACCGAAGAAGATTATTTTTCTTGTTTTTGGTCCGCATATCTACAGGTCAGTCTGCCTATTTGCAACTCTACAGGATCAAGGGGACAGATGCGATTACGCAAACGTTGTGATTGAGCAGTCTTTGTTCCTACAGGTACTTTATCTTTGAAATATTCTGCCTCGTGGGCACATGATATTATTATATCGTCAAAGATCTGAATAATCGTTTTAATACTGCAGACAGAGCATTCCACCTGAGAATGAGTTCAGAACTCCCCAGTTATGAAATGCTGTGTGTGTTCCCCTGTGTTGCTGGTTCATCCAAAGAGAGAAAATGAAAAAGATTAAAGGTCAAAACTAATCTGACACTGCGGAATGAAGTTTTCCTCTGAGTAACCTCCCCTTCAAAGGAGTTTTCTCCCCCTGAATCAATTTCTGTAGTAAATTGCCAAATCAAAACTGAAGAAAGGAACAAGAAGAAAACATGAAAGGACGTCTATGATGAAGGATAGGGAAATCCAGCAAGGAAACGGCCAGGCACGCAGACAGTGAGACGAAGGGCAGACAAACAGCCAAAGGACACGCAAGCAGACAGACATGTAGGCACACAGAGACAGACGACACACAGGTAGACAAGCAAGCATGCAGAGGCACTCCGATCGACCAACAGACAAACAGATAGACACAGCGACAGACAAGGAAGCACATCGACATGCAGATAGCCAGCCAACCAGCCAACAGATAGATAGATAGATAGATAGATAGATAGATAGATGATAGATAGATAGATAGATAGATAGATAGATAGATAGATAGATAGATAGATAGATACTTTTCCCAAAACTAGGACATCGTCCGCGCCTAAGTTCACGATAATTCTCCTTAGTTGACGGAAGGTTTCAAAAATCCATGTCTCCGTCTAGTCTACACCACAGCCTCACAGTCTCATTTACTCCTATTCCCAATCTTCTTCCTCTCTCTCTCTCTCTCTCTTTCCTCTCTCTTCCCGCTCAGTATGTAAATATGAACGTGACTCACCCGCGACCCAAACTAATCACCTTCCTCCTCCATTTCTTTCTTCCTCTCTTTTCTCCTCTCCGTCTCTTCACTTTTCCAGCCCTCGCGATCGCCTCGTCCTTTCCTTCCCCTCGTTCCTGTTATGCAGACAAACGTCTTGGATCGGAAATGGACTTAGCGCCAGGGCCCACCGGGAAATCTTTCATTATTGGTTTGTCTCCTGCAGCTCGGGTCGCAGCTGCGAAATGTCCCCCTCCCCCACCTCATCATGTCCTTGCTAGATAGGACTTTTCTTTTATTGGTGCTAAGATATAGAAGGTGACCTACCGAACAGGCGAGAGAGAGAGGGGGGGAGTGGAAATCAGGATCCGGATGGTTGTTACATAAGGACAGCAGACGTATAGAAATCTCCTGTCTATTGTTATTGAATAAAGTTACTGTTGAGAACAGAACACTGCAATGTCGAAGCACGATGTCAAGTACTGAAATTTCCACGCACTTAAAATTAAATGGAAAATAGTAGGGCATTGTCATAGTTATTACTGGTAACATCTGGATACAGTGAAAAGTCACACTGTGAGGAGTAGGTAAGACGAGGTAGGCATCGATCCTCTTCTGATGCTACGAAACAAATATGAAAATCTACTGTCCACTGAGTGTATTAAGTTTGGCCATGTGTGCCGGACAGTTGTCACTGGTGATTCAGATTCTTAGCTGTATAGTAGTTGTCCCGAGGAAGTCTTTGGTCTTGGTACGTGTCCCTGCCTTTCACTCATTTCAATTCAGTCCTCTTTCAGTTCATTGGTCTTCATTTAACAATTCAAATGATAACCCCAAAAGTTTAAGCCCCCTCCCCCCCCCCC
>JAWQUT010000049.1:687637-703058 GCA_033807755.1 Ellobium chinense | reverse complement strand
GGGGAGATATGGAAAGGGAAGAAAAACATGGAGATGAGGTGAAACACATACACTAACAGTTGAAACACAGGCACACACACGCATAGAGAGATAGATAGATAGAGAGAGAGAGAGAGAGAGAGAGAGAGAGAGAGAGAGAGTAGTAGTAGTAGTAGTAGTAGCGATGGTGATAGTAGTAGTAGTAACAGTTGTAAAAGTAGTAATAGTATCAATTGTTGTTGTTTTTTTTGTTGTTGTTGTTGTTGTTGTTGTTGTGGTTGTGGTAAAATAGTTTTGGAATGGACAGGAGGGACGAAAGGAATACATCAACTGATGCAACTCGAGAGGTGAAAAATGAGGCCACGAGTTACCGTCATTGACTCTTATTTTGGAAGATGGTATCATGATACCATAAAGAGCAGAGAAATGAAAGACCAACAGGAAACAAAAGGATGGAAAGAGGAGGAGACCACTTAGCAGCACTACATCTTTTCACCCAAAACAAAAAAGAAATCGATGTATAAAAAGATATTAGATCTCCACCCTACCACATCTTCTTTCCACCACCCCAACGACATTTTTTTTTGCTCCCCAGAGTACATGAATTCATCAACTCCATTTAAGCAGGCGAGGGCTGAGAGCTCTGGCCATTCTGGGGCGACAGTGAGTAACACAGTAGGGGTGAGCGAGGGCAGGAAATGAAATAATAAGCATGATTATATAGCGTGATCAGGCATAAAATTATACGACGCAGTCTGCTGTTTTTTTTTTCCTTGTAATATATCCGTCTTGATTTATATTATACGTGGTCCCAAGTCGAGGACGAAATCCTTAACTTCAGCATTGTGAATTCAGGAAGATCTGATCAACAGATGCGAGGGGAGACAACCACGACACTAAGAGAAAGGACGAGAACTACGATGAGTGATATCAAAAGAAGGGCGACAATCATGATAACAAAAGCAATCAAAGACATACAGACAAGGACGATAGCCACCAATACAGTAGTTTGGACAACATTCATGACAGATGGCAAAGACGAAAATTACAAGCTCACAAAAGAAAGGGCGACAACCATCCCGGCTATAGTGAAGACAACAACCATGGTAATAAAGGCAGCGAAGACGAAAACCGCACAATAATAAATGCAAGGCGACGACTATCATTTAAAAAAAAGTAAAGACCGCACCCTGATAACTAAATCAAGGACGACAACTATGACAAGAAAAATTAAAGACGACAATCACATCAAAATCACTATGCCACGACCATGATTGTAACAAGAAAGACAATTACGACAGCATAAGCAAGAACAATCTAGATGAACATAGGCAAGAACAAACAACCTAGAGAACATAAGCAAGAACAATCTGGACAACATAAGCAAGAACAACTTAGACAACATAAGCAAGAACAACCTAGACAACATAAGCAAGAACAACCTAGAGAACATAAGCAAGAACAACCTAGACAACATAAGCAAGAACAGCCTAAACAACATAAGCAGGGACGACACCCAAGATGACAAAAGGAAGAACGACAACCGTCATAACAAAAAGGACAACAACCAAGATTACAGTACATTAAAAAACAACAAAGACAACAACCTGGCGAACTGGATCACCTTACCCTAGACGACACCAACACCAAGACAGCCACAAAACAAAGTCGACAATCACACCTATGTCAGCAGACCGACAGTTATGATTATAACAAGGAAGACAAGCTCAACAACAAGAAGTTTTTTTCTACGAGTAATGCTATAGGGGCACACTGTTCCAGACATCATTACGAGCTCTGTCTGGCACATCACCGGAGAAAGATCAACGACAAAATAATGAGACAGAAGATTGTGTTGCATGGTTAGCTCGGGGCACCACACTCGCGTCTCCGCTCAGGTCAGCATTAAGACAGCGCCGTCTCTTGAGAAAATGGATCCGCACCTGATTCGACACGTGAGTAATCGAAGTCAGAGCTAATGTCATTAATTTTCGTAATATCTTCTGCTTGTTCAGCCGCATCGGCTCTCTCAAAACATCAGCAGATGTGCGACGCACGTGGCTGCATGCTATCGTTTAGGAAAGACAACAGCTCAAAAACTTCTCAAACTTCCAAGACAACCAAGCTACATACATAGGAGCTCACGACGTTGAATGAATTGAATTCTAGGAGAACATGAGTTTGTGACGTGTTCATGGGTAAAATTTGATGTACAAACAAAGGGACACTGGACCACAATATTACAATAAAGTATATCCACTTTGGGAGTATATGTATCTGATTGCATAGCGCAATCAAATTCCATCCTAGGGCTCTCTGTACTTTTGTGACATCATTGTGGATCTTTTCGCAAGGGTTTTCCTGCTGGATGAACTAGTGTCTCCATTTTATCAGCGACAGTGCAAACGTGTAATGGTCGGCTGACGGCACTCCACTCGCCATTTTGCAAATTAAAAAAAAATCCTCAATTCAGTGACGTCACTCTTGTTTAGTCTATTTGCTATCTTTTTAAATGATCGTCAAAGGGTCATTATCATTTTAAAAAATTTTTTTTTCTCCCCCCGGTTAATAATTCCATTCAGAAAATGCTGGGCATCTCAAGCAACCTGCAGGATGTTTCTTCCCCATGACGCAATGTCTCCAAGATGTGAATCCCCCAACGGCAAGTAGCACTCATCCCGTGGGTGACTCAGTTGTGATACACAGGGCGATCGGGGGAGACGCGCGCGACAACTGGGTAATGAAGTGTGGAATAGAATCTCGGGGTGTGAGCGCCCCAGATAACTGGGGCTGATATCACTGACGGGATGTGTGTGCGTGAGTAACCAGAGGCTGGAATGAGCTGGCAAGACTTTGGACAAACACTTGTGACCGAGAGCCGCTAGAAGAGCCCAAATGGTATTCATCACTACCCCTTCCCTCCCCTCTTCCCTCATTCCAAAACCAATACCCTCATTCCAACCAACCAAAATATCCTTCAAATCAGACCCTCTACTACAAACCATAGCATTTGAGCTTCTGTCATTTTTTTGTTCCATTGGATTATGAAGGAATTTGCTTTTTATATCATAGCACTTGAGGTTCTGTCTTTTTTTTTCTGTTGTTCCATGAGATTATGCAAGAATTTCACTGACTGCTGACATCATCCGACTGTCACTTTGTCAGAGGAGAGGAAGAACCAGCTGGAAGAAAACCAGTTGATGAAGTCATTCTGTCCACAATAGTAATGACACAGAACGGAGTGAGAATGAAAACATTTGTGGGAAGATTCCTATAGATCTCTTGTAGACATCACTACAGTACAAGCATCAACGGGTAGGACCAGTATGTTCAATAGCGTGTAAAGCCACTTGTAAGATTCGCTTGGTCTGACAGCAAATAACTACACCCTTTCCCCCCTTTTCTCTTTTTCATCACTTGTAGAAATGCTTCCTAGCTGACTACTTGGAAAGAGCACCTCGCACTGCTAGCGACTGAGCAGTGTGTGGAAGGGAGGGACAAAATTAGGGAATTAGAGAAGAAGGGTGTATGAGTGAGTGAGTGAGTGAGTGAGTGAGTGAGTGAGTGAGTGAGTGAGTGAGTGAGTCAGTCAGTCAGTCTGTCTGTCTGTCTGTCTGTCTGTCAGTCAGTCAGTCAGTCAGTCAGTCAGTCAGTCAGTCAGTCAGAAATCTCCCCGCCAGAGAAATTTTCAAATTCTTGGTACGCATATAACTGAAATCCCCCGCCCCTTCCAATAGCCAGTCATAGAACAGGGAAGAAAACTTATAAAAGGCCAAAACAAGAAAAACTCCGAGAGAAAAAAGCAACCTCACTTGTATGCATTATGTGACTCACAGTGACTTCACAAGTGTGTGAGCATAAATTTCCTTGCCGCCCTTTCATGAACAAGAAAAACAAAAATCCAAATATGCCGGTTCTTTCCCCGCCCTCTCACAAGTTAATATTAGCTAGTCTGGGGGATAACTTGTGACGCATTATCTCATCATTTCATTACTTTCAGTAAAGGAATATCATCGCAACTGCAAGCATTCATCTTAACGCATATTTCCCAAACATGCTGTCTCGAACAGGGCACATTTTGCCAACTTTTAACTTGCACTTTCTTTGCCACATCCAGCTTGAGAGAAATACAAGTACATTATACTGCTATTCAAGGAGCAAGTCGGGTCTAGACTTCCTCATGACAAAAATTTTATTCTAAAACATACCAAATCCTATTCTAATATATCAGGCTTTATTTGCGTCTGACAGCAGTGAATGTACGTTTACTGTAAAGCGCCTCGAGCTCTCCGGGGAGTGAAGCGCTATAAAATTCCTCTTTATTATTAATATTGTTACCATTATTATTATTATATCATGTCAGAGGCCATTTTTAGAACCAAATTGAATTCCGCTTCCAAAATAGAATCTGGATCTTAAGAGTTCGCTCTAAATCACTACCGTGTCGCCCTCTCTAAAGGTTTAGAAAGCCCGTTACGACGAGACTCTTTGGGCCACTAAACTGTTTACATACAGACACTTATACAACTTCCCCAAAGATCAGTATAATCATGCACTATTTGAAAACCCACTGTGCATACAGAGAAGGATATTCAGAAAGTATGGTTGTCAATGAATTTTATTGTAGGAGCAAGACTGATGATACTACAAGCCCAGTTTAAAAAAAAAGGGTTTAAAAAGTTAAAACTTTTTGTTTAACGATAACTGTTCTGTACACACTGCCACGTCCACCTCTGTAAAAACACCTCAAACTTCACATTCATTTCATCAATTCACTTTTCCGAACCAACCAGGCAGGACCAAAAAAAAAAAAAATCCCGCATTTACCGTCATGGAGGATGGAGGCTCGAAGGCGTGAATAACTGAATCATGTTTATTAATACAGTTATTGTAAACAAGCGTTGTGATTAGAAAACGGAACATTAGGAAGTAAATAAAGAAGTGAACATTGATTGGCCTATTTTAGCCAAATGGAAAATCTTTTTTTCTTCCTAGCTTTTCGGGAGAGTTCAATTCAGGAAAATCTGCATGGGAGTTCACGGATGTCACATCCATATTTTTTTCTAAAACCTATCCAAATGACAGTGTTGTCACTCCTTAAAAAAAAAAAGTGTGCTCGATTTCGCCGGAACTTAATCCTCTCCCTCTCCCTCCCCTTCTTTTCCTAGCTAATCTTTTCCTTTTCATCTTCGAAACCATGCTGTCCTACCCTTTTTTTTTTTTTTGCAAATTTTATTTTTAGCTTTCTCCCTCCTACATGATTTTGCATTACTGTTTGATTGCTTTCCATATTATTGTATCCGTTACAGTCTAGAAAATAAGTATTCTAAGTTCTGAGCTAAAATGCTGAGAAACGCTCACTCACTTATAGTGAAACTTGAGTTCGTCAATAAAAAAACAACCCTGTTACTGCCTGTTTAGATGGGTGTAATGTATGACAAGACAGACCGTAAACAAAACTGCTAGCAGGTACGGGGAAAACCGTCGTCGCGATGAAAATAGTGCTTTGGATAATTATAATTAACGACTACGCCCATAACATGCAGGCTTTCTGTCTGCAAGATCTCCACATGTAACGGTATACCTGTACGGCAGACACCAAACATGTCACTGTTTATAAACAGAGCCAAGCTTCCCACCAAACTTGCCTTGTCCTGGCACTCTTTCCCCTCCCACCTCTCCATCATTTTCAAGAAGAGATCTAGAGTCTATTAAGTTTGTTGATTCTTTTCACAATCTCCGCTGCGGATAGACAATGCTTTATAATATACCAGTTCACTATAAACCATAGACGGATAGGCAATGCCTCATAATGTAATCATTTCACTGTAAACCATAGAAAAACATAAACATTACAGGTAATCACTCCTGACTGTGTAGGCGTATTATTTTACATATAATGCGGATTGGTGTCACTGCGGCCCGAGGGCAAATTCACGTTTTTTTAAGTAGAGTTTTCAGCTAATTGGGTCACAGGAACCCGTCAACACTGAATAATTTACAGGGGTCCGCCCAGCGGATCACTTCACCTTAAGAGTACAGTGTGCTGAATTCAAGTTCAGCTGTGTACCGTACTATTATGCATGGTTGGAGAAGGCAGGAGAAAGGTGTGTAGGGAAGAGGTGGTTTCATAATTAATAATGTAATATAAAAGTGCGCTGACTTGAGACAGTGTAGTGGGACGAAGGAAAAGGTTTTAGAGACAGTGAATTATCCTCTGACTTGTAATAAAGATTGCCGTAAAACACAGAGTAAGCAGGTGACTGGCTGGCGAATGAGACAATGAGAGAGAGAGAGAGAGAGAGAGAGAGANAGAGAGAGAGAGAGAGAGAGAGAGAGAGAGGAGGAAAGGAACGGAAAAAAAAGAAACGATTCAATTATGATAAATTTCTCTTGATCCAATCAATGCAACCGTATCGTGAGAGAGGGAGGGAGAGTGACAGCGAGAAAGAGAGAGAAAGAGAGCGAGAGAGAGAGAGAGAGAGAGAAAAAAAATAGGAACGAGGAGAAAAAGAAACGAAATGATTATGATAAATGTCTCTTGATCAGTTAATCGAGAGAGAGAGAAAGATACATAGAAAGAGAGAAAGCGGGAGAAAAACAAAGATGTGATAGGAAAGGAACAGAAAGATCAATCAATCAATCAATCAATCAATCAATCAATCAATCAATCAATCAATCAATCAATCAGCATGTCTCTAACCCTTTTTCTATCTAGATCGCCCCTACCAATGTACATATCCCCATTAACAACTTACCAGGTAACAAGGACCTGCTGGTTGACAAACAAAGCGTCAGAAAGTGTCTTGTAAGACTTGCGGCGTTTCGGCATTGTCCGTCTATGTCCTCCTTCAAGTCAAGTCTCTCTCGATACTCCTTAGTCTTGGTAATCCTTTACTCTGGGCTCAAACATGGCATTTCCTGTTGCCGACGTACAACAATCCTGTATCAGCGGGGTGCATGGCTGGAAGCCAGCATCACACATAATATATTACGGTCTCCAGAGAGTGCAGCAGTCTGTTATCCCCTGGTCTTATTCGGTCGCGGATCTCTGTCTGAGGTCGAAATACTAAATTATGACAACAAGGGTGCATGGGCGTAACCGTCTTTCATCGGAAGACACCAGTATCACACACACTTCGATTTTCAAATAATGCAGAGTATTATCCTCTAGTCTCATTCAGCCGCAGATCTTTTTGTCTGCTGAGATCGCACATGCAAAGTCATAACTATAATAAGAATGCTAGGGGCAACCGTCTTTCATCGAATCTAGTCGAAAGAATTCCACAGCATTATACCCTAATCTAG
Source organism: Ellobium chinense (assembly GCA_033807755.1). Taxonomy (NCBI): domain Eukaryota; kingdom Metazoa; phylum Mollusca; class Gastropoda; order Ellobiida; family Ellobiidae; genus Ellobium; species Ellobium chinense. Next base: position 695,771 of record JAWQUT010000049.1, on the reverse strand, counting down.
TCTACCTCAGTTATGAACGACCCTACGACTGAAGTCGCACACGCTAATCACAACTCTTGACGGTGTTCTAGGTGCAAGAGTCTACCCTTGTGGAGTCTTATCAGTGATCTTTCTTCTACAACTCTTGTCCGACTTCGAGCGACGCCTCTATTTCTCTTGGCATGGTACTGTCTCCGTCTGAAAGAATTTGTCCCCGGTTAACCTTTCGCGCTAAGCACTAAGTGTAACTTTGTCTCCAGTTGGAATCTGGTCAGAATTTACTGCGTTTATCTTTTCGGTTTTAAATCTCCGTTGTCCAAAATACATTCCTGTTACAGAAGCCGGTGGGGAGTTTTAGACTATAAAAACAATCTCTAAATGATGGTTTATGCTGGAACACACAAGTCAGTTTTAACTGCGTAGCAGCCGCGATTCCTCTGCAATAATAATTATGGCGTTACAGGAATGACCAAACATAGCCACAGACGTAACTTTACACCTGCTACAAAACATATCACACAACAAACATGACCGCAGGTGTCAAAAGATCTGCTAAAACATCAAACATCCACCATTGGCGGATCTAGATCGATATGTTTTCTTTTGTGAACAGATCTGTATTTATATCACTGTAGTGTAATATTATACCTGGTAAACCCACACGCCATAAAATCGCGTAGCCGTGCTCAAATGTCTCTTTCTGTCACGCACGTGACCAGACCAAGACTAGAGGATGTAAGAAGAGAAACTGCTGAACGTGAGTAAATATAACGTCTCATGAAATCCTAGCACAATAGTCATGAGTAATTAATATAAACTGTGGCAAACTTTCCAGGATGTAAAATTTCCAGAAAAGACACCAACAATGATAAGGATCTTTCAGCATGATGACGCGTAACAACATAATCAAAATTTCCAAAAAACTGATCTCAAAATATCGTTTCGGTTTTCTTATAATTTACAATCTCATTAGCAGCACTTTCCCTGAAATAAAGAATTCACCACTCTATGATAATACATCATATTCACGCAATGGACGGTCCTTATCATGTGGATATTTTCTATATAACTAAATCTTCATCATTTCGAATTCCTCACGATCTCGTTTGCAAAGCTCTAATCCGTTGCTGTGATCCACCTCACGATCTCGAATTTTCAAGCTACAATCCTGATGTTCTGCTGTACTTCTCTGAAAAAACTGCACTGGCTCAAGATTGAAACTACCCTCATCTACCGTAACTAAATATCGATACTTCTATCATTGCTCCCCTTCGTATGGCCTCACTAAGAGTAGTTCACTACAACAGTTCTCAACGAATGTACAGTAAGCAGCTCACAGCCATTGTCTACACAACAGCGACACTTTTTTTTTTCCTTTTCACGATGGTTCCCCTGAAAAAACTGCACTGGCCCAAGACTGAAACTATCGCCGTCTACCTTGACTAAATATCGATACTACTATCAGTGTTACCTCGGGTATGGCCTCACTAAGAATAATTCACTACAACAGCTCTCAACGAATGTAAGCAGTGCACAGCCATTGTCTACACAACAGCGACACTTATTTTCCTCTTCACGATGATTCAGGATTAGCATAACAATAACAACAGGACTTCATCTCACATAAAACGTCAGTCTTCGCCCACAAATGCCACACAACATGATGAGCGCCCGCTCTTTCCAGAATGATACATTACATCGCACCAAGTCCCTATAAAAATGTCCTTCAGCCACACAGCAAAAAGAACAATGCTACTCGAAAAAAGAATAACGCTACTCGAAAAAAAGCACACTCGTGACGTCAACAGAGTGCATCCTGCGCCATCTGCGAGTCTAACAACTAGAAATAGATGTTCAGCACCATTAGGGAAATTAATTCTTGTGGCGAAGAACACTGCGTCAATGCCAATTTAAACAAAATGCTGAAATCGCAAAGACTGGTCAGGAATAGTCTAATAACTTAGCCAGTTTGTGACCGTTTTTGTCGTACTAGCACAGTAGGTACAAAACGGAATGATGATAGATAGTGCATAACATAATTTTATCTTAATGACAATAATTATATAATGAGGCTTGTAAATTTTGTAGCTAGGCAATGTCGAGTAACGCCACTTCAAATTATTATTATCGCAAACAGGCCAGATCACTCAACAACTCTCTGAGATCACCGGGGAGTTTACAATTCCGTTGCCATGGAAGTGAGCACCTTCCCATGCAATGTTTAGCTATAAAAAGGCAAAAAAAAACAAAAACAAAACGATGCGTTCAGAAATGGCCGATTCACTTTCAGCTACTTAATATTGTTGTCACGCACTGCCATAGTAACGTGGAAAAAAAAAGGTAAAATAACGCAATGAACATGATATGAGAATTGTTGATAAACTCCATTCCCCCACACACGTTAACAGGGCAACTCCTACGTCCTCTGACAAAAAGGCTCAGGCTGGTTTTCCCGCCAACATTACTCTTTGCGTATTCATGATGTTTGTGTCAATACTCCTCTTCCAACAACATACTTCAGGAAGGCTGTGAATGTCCTTGATATATTTACAGAAATTAGACACGAATTTTTGCAGAAGCAAAGAGCTACATCCAAACCGAACCACTCAGTTATCTCAAAAACAGTTTTCGCGAAGATATTATATACGCCTTTTTCTCGGCAAAGATTAGCCCTCTTGTCGGAAGACTTTTTGGGCAAAGATTAGCCCTCTTGTCGGAAGACTTTCTGGGCAAAGATAAGCCTTTTTGGAGGAAAACAATCAAGGTAAAGATAAGCCCTTTTATCGGAAAAAAAGTTGGAACTACCTTCACCATAAAAGGTACGACAATCCTATCCTTACGTTTCATTCAATCTACACAAAACTCCACATGCCGAGTGAAAGAACCCACGTAACTGCAATCCTAGAAACATAAATCATCCAACACAATTTATCCCCAAATCCTGCAACTTGCCGAGCCTATCCTGGTAATATAAGATACCCCTCCACATTCCGCAAGTATTTGTGGTGTCTTCCGCACTACGCGCTAACACACAAACCAGCATAACAATACAGACTATATACATGTTCCTAAAACTCGCTGCCTCTATTTCCGATGTGCTTCTTAACCACCTACAGGGAAATCTGATAACCTATCTGTCTTGAACACTGGAAACACTGACATCTCTATAAAGCAAGGGATTTCTTTCTACTTGACAATTCCAAATACGGTAGACTCCGCTTAATCGCAAGTCGGATAATCGCAACTTCCGCTTTATCGCAACACTTTCCACGTCAAAAAATGATATTTCTGGTAAAAAAAAAAAGTCACTGGATATTTGTAATTTCTTTTAATGGCACCTTTATCCATGCCTCCGAGGAGTTCCCATTACTGATTGTATGCGCTCTCTATTAGACTGCCAAATACAGTATAGTATAGTCTGGTTTTGACCCAAGTGGCAAATAACATAGATCAAGATCTTATCAGCTACCTGAACGGAAAACGATAATCTCTGTGCCTTGAGTAAGACATTTCTTTCTACTGACATTTTATTTCAACAAGGCCTCTACGGCACATCGTTTTAAACAGTAAAATACAGTACGGAAGGATTTCTATATGTGTTAACTCCTACAACTTGGGTCAGTACCTTAATTCCGAATAACGTACTAATACAACCCTAATCCTAACCCTACCCCCCTAACCCTAACCCTACCCTTAACCCTAACACTAATGCCCATCGAGACATGATCATCAGTCGAAGCGAGCGTAACTCCTTATCGCCAGTTACCACCTATGGAAATCCTCCCTACAGTACAGTATCTTCTAATTTTGATCCAAGCAGCGAATACCATAGGTCAAGATTTAATCTACGTTGTCACCTTTCCTACAAGGAATCTGATCAACTACTACATGTATATGTCTTGAAGAGTGGAACACAATACCACAAAGCAAGAATATTCTTTCAACAGATAATTCTAACTATGAGCTCTCCGTGCAAACGATTAGACTAGTTGCCACTACAGCATCTTCTAATTTAAATCCATGCAGCGAATACATAAGATTAAGATTTAACTTATACAGTATAACCAACATGAAATCTAATCAATTACATGTTTATGCCTTGAACACTGGACCATAAAGCAAGCATTTTCTTTCACTGACACCATGAGCTATTCGTGAAACCATTAAGACTATCTTCCGACACAGAATCTAAATTTGATTCAAAGGGCGACCAATACAGATCAAGATTTAATTTACATAACCACCTTCATGAAAACCTATGATCTACTGTATTTACCTTGAACATTGTAGCATAACATCGCAAAGCAAGAGTATTCTTTATACTGAAAATTCCACCTGCAATGCTCGTTGTAAACCGTTAGATCTTTTGCCTACACATTATTTTCTAATTTTAGTCCACGCGGCGAATAAGATAGATCAAGATTTAATTTGCATAATCACCTTCATGAAAACTATTTACCTTGAGCACTAGAGCATAACACCACAAAGCAAGAGCATTCTTTCCACTGACAATTTCACCGGTATGTTTTCAGTACAAACAGTCAGAGCGTTTGCCAATAAAGAAATATGTCATCTAATTTTATCCAAACGGCAAATACAGTAATAAAGATCAAGATTTAATTTATGTAACCACCTTCATGAAATTTTACAACTTACTGTATCTGCCCTTAAACACTGAAACAGATCACCACAAAGGAAGAGACTTCCTCCACCGGATCATTCCAACTCTTAAAAATCTCCGTGCGAACCTCTTGACTCTTTGCCAGTATCCGTTAATTCTGATCCAAGCAACGCATTACATAAACATTTTTTAAAAAAAAATGATACGTGTATGTGTGTTCCAAATCTCGCCCTCGTCAGCTAACAGGATCGTGAAATACCAAAGGCGACACGCACAGTCAAGTGGTGACACACTCGTTTCACGTACACACAACCCCATACTACTACACAATGAAAGGGACAAAAACAATTTGCCTGTCTAGAGGAAGAGGAAGAAGGACTGGCTCAAGTTGAACGACTTATGTAATGTAGGTCAACCGATTAGAAAGTAAGTCTCTTGTTAAATAAAAAGAAAACCGTGGTGTTTGTTCATGTAAATGAATTCATCTACACAAGTCACATGCTAAATTAGGGAAACCGGTTTATGTGTGTCATTAACCTCCGGAGGGCGAAGCAAGCTATTAAATGCAAACGACACCGGGAGTGAAGAAAGGGAGGGGGGGAGAGGAGGAGGAGAAGAAGCAAAGCAGCACAGCAACATGAGCATCAACAAGCGAAACACCAGCCGCTTAAACATAATAACAACTAATCATAAAGTGATAGAAAAAGACGGTGGAGAATCCAGGAGCAAGATGACACAGGATTCGACCTGTTTGTGTTGCTATTGTTACAACGGGTAATGTGTTTTCTGTCTTCCAAGGAGGTTCAGCCTTATTCGGGGATCTGTGACCGTATGCATGATCCTTGCATGAGTTTACGTAATGCGGTAACCACGGGCAACTTCCACCATATTACTTAGTGTTCACTGTAGTTAACACAATTCGTTAGTTAACGTACTGCGATAACCATGGGAAACTCTCAAAACATTATTAGTGTTCACTGTGGTTAACGCAATACGTTAACTAACGTATGTATTAAGCATACGGCCACCAGGCGATGTGAGAACCGATACCCTCTCATCCGTGTGAGGTGGCCATACCTGACATCCTCCTCTCCTCTCTTCGTCCNGTAACCACGGGCAACTTCCACCACAATTCGTTAACACAATTCATTAGTTAACGTACTGCGATAACCATGGGAAACTCTCAAAACATTATTAGTGTTCACTGTGGTTAACGCAATACGTTAACTAACGTATGGATTATGCATACGGTCATCAGGGATGTAAGAACCGAGACCCTCTCATCCGTGTGAGGTGACCACACCTGATATCCTCCCCTCCTCTCTTCGTCTATGGGCATGCGTGGGACACTAACCGATGAACAACTGAACAGTACCGTGCATAGTTTCGGCTAGAAACTAGATACAGACTATATATTATAATCTATACTGTTAAAAACAGTGACAATCTGCTCCAAAGCAGTCTATATCCTATTGAAGGAGGTTTTCTTTTCTAATAAAACAGATACGATAACAACAATAACAACAACAACAACAACAACAACAACAACAACAACAACAACAACAACAACCATAAAGCTACCAACAACAATGGCAACAAACTCAACAACGACAGCATCAAAGACGAGGACAATCATACAATAATTCTAACAAAAACATCAGCATCAACAAGCATAACAAATCCTGCAACCACAACCACAATAACTGCAGCAACAACAACAACCAATTATAAAGCTGCACCAAAAGCAATAACAACAAAGCCGGAACGAACAGGACGACAGAACAACAACAGCTGCAGCAGCAGCAAGATGACCACAACAACAACTACGACAACAACCACAGCAACAGCAGCAGCACTGAACGACAGCAGCAGTACCAGCACTAGCTGCAGCACATGATCTTCAAGTTGAAAACATTTGCAATGACGATGTCAAAGAGAAAGATGAAAAGTAGCTGCATCAAACACTCAACACAAGCCCTCCCCCCCTCCCCCCCTCACCCCACGCCTAACACAAACTGACTCATAATACAACATTGACTGACTCACCTGGTGAGAATATGGTGGCTCCAGAACATAGCCACGGGAGGATGCGGTGGTTGCTGTAACTGATGCTGGTGCTGAGGCTGATAATGGCGGTTGTTATTGTTATAATGATGATGGTTAGGTTGAGGATGATAACAACGATGACTTCGGTGCGACATCGTTCTTTTTTTTTTGCAAACACTTCCAATCCCAAATCAGAATAAGGAAAACATCACACTACACGACTTGTCGCTAGAAGACATTTCTAGTAAATTAAAACTCCTTTCCTTCTAAGTACATACGTCACAGTAGTCGGCCGGAAGTTGACAAGGTAGGACATCAACGTTACTCAACTCAAGCTAAAATCGGTGTTCAAGGGAGGGAAGCTGTCAAATGTTGCCGGCCCTGCCATGCATCAAGGTAACCCTACAAGGTTAAACTGACCTGCCTAGCTGACCAGTAGTGACAAACCAAAATAGCTTATCCTATACACATAGTTCACACCACTAGAAATGACCACTGGCTCGCTATTCTGTTTTCATTAGACTCTTCTTTTGTTTAGGTGAGAATGCGATAGTTTCTGGTAATGAAGACCCTTCTCCGTTTGTTTAAATGAGAACGGGATATTATCTGGTAACCGGGCATCTTAATACAGAAAGTAAAATGTTCCTCGTTTTACACAAACATCCTCGGCAAAATCAAACGTTGTTCTGAAATGATTCAAGGGTATGAAAATGGCCACTGGCCCTTCTTTTGATGTTCTGAGTCATGACTTGAGTAATACTAAGGTCTCAGGAACTGAAATTCTGAGGACTCATTCCAGAAATTCAAGCTTGGAACATGTTGGAGTCCGTATGTAATAGAGGATGATGTATTATAATGTAATATGATCTAAGATAGGAGAAACTTTATTCACCCGTTTGGAAATTTGTTTTGAACAAGATGCGTAGCACTTCATAAAACTCGATAATTGGAAAATGAGAGCTTGTGCACATTAACGATGGGATTTCTTACCATCGTAAGAATGATTTTAACTCTGCATGTTGTACGCCACTAAGGGTGCAGTCAGCACCCAATGTGCTTACGTAATTCTTATGATGGTATGACATCCCATCGTAAATGCGCAAACTCTCCATCGGCAGGCAACGGCGTCATCAATTTGTTTTCTTCTTTTACTGTAGTGAAAGGGGCTGATGACCCTGGTTCAATCTATCTACAGGTTAGCGAGACGATGTCGCTAACGACGGAGGAAGTCGCTAGACATGACCACCCTTATAATTTCGGTCCTGATCCATGTGTCATTTCCGTGAACGATCATAATGTTACATGTCAGTATCGTCGTGTACGGAATGGGCGAAAAGGACGTAAGGGTGTACAATGAGATAGGTGTGTGTGTAAGAGGTAAGGGGGAGGGGGGGAGCAAGGGAAAGAGGTATTCATTCTGGAATAATTGAAACATAATTATGTCGAATGTTGTTCAAGAGAGCCAGCTGGGATTCAGTTGTGTGGTTT